>JARHVA010000273.1:3942500-4317500 GCA_037957365.1 Torreya grandis
TTTTCTAGCACATCTGAATTAATCTTAGTTCTTTGTTCCCTAAACCATGAATTTTACCTGTAGATGACATTGTCTAGAGTCTCACATGAAGTTATTATTATTCATGATGTACCAATTATCCCTTAGCATTTCTTCATCAATCATAGTGATATTGATTTTGAGTTAGGGCTCTGCACCATCATGTTTGCCCCCACTATAGAGACTATTTCTGACTGATTATAAATCATACAAGAAGATGGAGATTTTGTTAAATCCTATTGGTGTGATAACTTCACTAATATTAATAAAATAGACATATATTAATTCAAAATAATTCAATTCCATATCTATATCATTATACACATTTTGTAATTTATTTTGCTATTTTTATCTGCTTAATTACTTCATAAAGTGGGTTGGCATCCTTGTTAAGAAGTTCATTACTTCCTAGGACTAATATAGCACTAGGCATACCATTAACATATCCTATTAATCAAATATTTTCCATGTTTTCTCATGTGTATAGGTAGTCCTTCCTAGATAAAAAGGATCTCCCACATTTGTTAAATCAATGGTGCATAACCTTCCAAATCATAGGTACTCTTTAAACCTTGTATTTTAATTTGAGTTTTTAGTAGTCTATTTTTATAAATGAACAAATGAAAAAACTACTTAAATATAAATTTATTTGAGTTTGATGATATAGAGGACCCAAAGAGATAAAGTGTGTCAAACCAAGATGAAAGATCATGTATCCCTATGGTTGAAATAAGTACAAGCCTAGAGGATTATTAAGGGTAAGGAAAATATTACTTATAATAGTTGTTAAAATGAAGGGTTAATTTTCTATAGAGATTAATAATTAGACTTGTCAAAAAAATTACAATTTAATTCACTATTAACAAACAAGTGGGTAAACAAAAGTGGTGAATAAGATCCAATGAGAAAAAATGACTGTAAAATTGAAGGGTAAGCTTATTCTTGTAGATTATTGGTTAGACCCACCCCAAAGTTACAATCTAATGTAACATCTATACATAAATGGAAAAATAGTGGTGTTGAACATGAGTCCTTATTTTATTTGAGTTTGCATTTAATAATTCAATTAATATGAGTATAATGAAGGTAATATTACAAATATTGTATGGATTTTTTCCAAAAGGTTTTGTGATGTTGGATAACATCATTGATTTGATTATGAAATATGTCAAATCAAATAACTATGTTGAGTATTTATATTAGATCCATCAACAAATGAAATAAAAATTATAACTTAGTACCATTTGGTACATGCAAGATGTTAATCTAAAGTAAAGGGGAAATGATAGAAGATTTGATAACATTTAAAACTAGTAGATGATGATCTAGATTTCTAATGTGTGAGATGCATCATTGGAAATAACATGTTGACTAATATAATGGTTGTTCGATCGTGAAAAATAATATCCTATTCAACTTAAACATTATAAAGGAATAAATAGTAGTTTTATTTTTGGAGTAATAAGTAATTATTGGTCTTTGATAAGGTATATAATTGTTAGAGGATATACCTCTTGCTTAAAATAATATTATGTTAGAACTAAATTAGATTCTACAAATGGATATGTAGGCACCTCAATAAAAATATCTTGGGTCATGGGGATAGGTCTCTAGGTTTTATTGCTTTGGAAATACATTTATAGGCTCATAAACCTGAAATAGTAATGTTGAGTTTTAAAAAGTTGAAACATTAGATTGGCTTAGTAAGATAAAATTGTACTTATATTTTGATGATGTGGAGAGCATGATGAACATGAATGTGTCTTAGACCAAGATCAATAGGAGTCTTGATATATTGGCTTATAGATATCAAAGTATGTTTCATGCTTGGTGATATGGAGAGCCCGATGAATGTAAAAGTGTCATAGACTAAGTTGAATGCATATGCAACCCTATGATATAAGTAATTAAAACTAAGAGGAATAAAAAGGGTATAAAAAAATTACCCAATGGGATAGAATGGTTTTTATTTTGAATGCCACATTTATGTATATATATAATCAATTGGACTTATTCAAAATGTTATAATTAAGTGTACCATCCATAAATATATAGATAAAAAATGAAGGTGAATAGGAGTCTTGAAAATTTACTAATATATTTGGTTGTAAAATATCCAAAAATCAAGATTTGATTCTTGCACAAGGTGAATATGTCTATAACAATTTTATCAATATGAGTACCACAGAGACCCTATTCAAAATAGTGTAGGTGACTATGTGTTATAACATAACAACAATGGTCTGCATGGGAAAATTATTGAAATACAAAATAATGTAGAATATATGCAAGAGATACATCAATGATTACAAGAAATGTTAGAGGTTAAAAACATGGGGTACATATAACAATTTGATCTCAAGTGGAAAATTGATAAAGTAGTATTTGAAATATTGGATTACATAGATCGAAGTGGTAAAAATTTTAGAGTATTTTTTAGACATTAATTAAAAATTGAAATAAAATTGAATAATGTACAATGTTTTATAAAATTAAATTTGATCCCAAGTGAAGAATGAAGAATATAAGAGTTAAATGAGTTGAATGAAGTGGAGGACCATGAAGAGTAAATGCAAGAGATTTATCAACAAGTGGAACAATAATTAGACTATATTACCATGGGATACAAACAAGTTAACTTGAAATGAAGAGAAAATAATAGAGTAGTTTATAGATTGATGTAATGAGATTGGAGTGCTTTGAGTTTGATGAGATAGATGATCCAAAAAGAATTAAAATGTGCCAAACCAAGGTGAAAGATCATGTATCCATATGATTCAATGAATACAAGACAAGAGGAATATAATGTGTATAAAAAATATTATTTGATGAGATATAATAGTTGTTGAAATGAAGAGTGAATTATTCACATAAATTACTAATTGGACTTGTTGAAGAAGTTGTAATTTAGTGTACTATTCACAAATAAATGGATAAACAAAGGTGGTAAATATAAGCCAAAGAGATATAATGGTTACTAAATTTAAGGTAAAGTTACTTATTGAAAATTATTAGTTTGATGTACTAAAAAAACACAAAAAAACTTACAATCCAAAATTATATGAACAAATAGTAGTGTCGAATAAGAGTCTTAAAATTTTGTTAAGATGTTTATAATTAAAAAACTAAAACCTTGGTGTTGAATAGGAGTCTTGATAGATAGAATTATAAATATCAAGTCATACTTCAATTTTGATGATGTGAAAGGTATGATTAGAATGAAATTATCTTAGACTAGGTTAAATGGTCATGCAATCCTATGGAATAAGGAAGTAAAATTGAGAGAAAAAATGTTATAAAAAATAATCAATGGATTAAAATGGTTTCCATATTGAAGGGCACATTTCTGCATGTAAATTATCATTTGAAATTAAAAAATAAGTTGCCATTAAATGTACTATCCATAAACACATATAACATAAATGGAGTTTAATAGGGATCTTAGAAATTCACTGATATTTTTGGTTTGAAAAACCCAAACAGTGAGATTGATCTCGACACAAGTTGAATAAGAGTCTTGATACATTGAATTATAGAAATAAAAATGTAATTATAGTTTGATGATATAGATGGTGCTATGAGCATGAAAGTGTATCTAAATTTTTTGAAAGGTCATGCAAACTTATGGTAGAATGAAATAAAATTGAGAGTAACAAAAGGGATATAAAAAAATCCAATGTGATAGAATGGTTTATGTATTGAATGACATGTTTGTGCATATAGATTATCTATTGGAAATGCCAAAAATTTATAGTTTATCCTACTATCGATATACATTGAGATAAAAAATGGAGGCAAACAAGAGTCTTAGAAATTGGTTATGATGTCTAGTTGGAAAATATCTAAAACATTAGGATTTTCTATTGGAAAAAGGTGAATATGCCTATACCAATTTAATCAACATTTTTACAATGAATAACATATTCAAAATAGTATATGGTTTAAGGTGAATATGTGTTATGTAGTTTTGTAACATCAGTGTTTTTTGTGGGAAGATTAATGACTTTTTAAACTATGTGGAGTATATGCAAGAAATCCATCCACAAGTGAAAGAAACATTGGAGTCTAATAAGATGGGGTAAATATAAAAATTTATCTCAAGTGAAGAGAAAATTGTATATTAGTATTTGACATATTAGATTGTGTGGACCAAAGTGGAGGAATTATCATAGCATATGCAAGACATGCATTAAAAATTTAAATAAAACATTGAGTAGTGTACCGTGATTTATAAAAAAAATGATTTCAAGTAAAGAGCAAATAATAGAAGAGTTGAATGAAGTGGAGGACCATGTGGATTATATGTAAGATATTTTCCAACCAATGAAAAAAATTAGAGCATAGTAGCATGGGATAAAAAATATTTGATTTCAATTAGATATAAATGATAGAGGGGTTGACATATTAACTTATTGGGGTTGGATATTTCTTCCAGTTTGATGATATAGAGGATCCAAAGAGAGTTAAAGTTTTTCAGACCTAGGTGAAAGATCATGCAACCATATGATTGAAAAAACTACAAGATGAGAACATTATAATGGATAGATAAAAAATTACTTATAATACTTATTGAAATGAAGGGTTAATTTTTCTTAGAGATTACCAATTGAAATTCTTGAATGAATCATAATTTAGTTTACCATTAAAAAAAAAATGGGTAAACAAAGGTGGTGAATAGGATCTAATTAGATAGAATGGATGCAAAATTGAAGGGTACATTTCTTCTTGTAGATTATTGGTTGGACCCACCAAAAAGTTATAATTCAGTGTACCATCTAAAAATAGATGGAAAAAATTTGGTGTTGAATAGAAGTCTTGATTTTTTTTGAGTTTGACTTTAATAATTAAATTAATATGAGTATAATGAAGGTAATATTCTAAATACTATATGGGTTTATTCTAAAAAGTGTTTTGGTGTTGGAGAACATCATTTATTTGAGCAGAAAATGTCTCAATCAGATAACTATGTTGATTATTTGGAAGAGATCCATTAACAAATGAAATAAAAATTATAGCTTAGTACCATTGGATACATGCAAGAAGTTAATATAAAGTAAAGGGGAAATGATAGAAGATTTGATATTTTTTTAAATTAGGAGATGATGATCCAAATTTAAAATGTGTGTGATGCATCATTAGAAGTAACACTCCTACTAATATGATGGTTATTTAGTCACGATATATAATATCATGTTCAGATTAAATGATACAAATGAATAAATAGTAATTTTATTTTGAGAGTAATTAGAAACTCTTGTTCTTTTATAATATATATAATAGCTAGAATTTATGCCTCTTGCTTTAAATAATATTGTTTCATAACTACATTAGACCCTGATTCTACAAATGGATATGTAGGTAGCTCAATGAAAAGAGCTGAAGTTATGGGAATAGGTTTTTAGTGTTTGTCATTTTAGAAATCATGTGTAGCCTCGTAAACTCAAAATATCACTTTTGTACAAAGTTAGAGGCACATAAATTATATTTGTTTTTTTTGTTATTCCTTGGTATTTATACTTCATAGTTAATTGAAGTAAGTGTGATAAAAATTTATGGATGTTAATTCAATACTTTACCTCATTATGATTTTCATCATAAATGATTATTTATACCTACATTATCAATATAGGATTATAGATGTGTGTGTATGAATACATATGTAAAAAAGTGTATTGGTTTTAGTGTAATTACATGAATGACTCTATATGAAATAACTAAGAATGAGAGAGTGCATCAAACCAATTTAATAGGTCTAACAAACTGGCATTGGCAGAAAGTATAAATTGAGAGGAGTAGAAGGGGTTAAAAAACTTCCTCTGTTGGATTAAATGGCTACAAAATCAAAGGGCAAGTTTCTTCTTGTAGATTATTATTAAGTCCCATTGAAAAAGTTGAAATTTAGTGTACCATCAAAAAATAGATTAGAAAATAATGGTGTTGAAAAGGAGTCTTGAAATTTTTTTTAGATATTTAGTTTTAAAAAAATTGATACATAGGTATTGAATAAGATTCGTGATAGATTAGCTAACAGAGATCAAATTTCACTTCAAGATTGATGATGTGAAGGGAATGATGAGCATGAAAGTGACTCATACTAAGTTGAATGGTCACACAACTATATGGTAGAATAAATTAAAACTGAGAAGAACAAAAGAGGTTTAAAAAAATTACTCAATGGGATAGAATGGTTTTCATTTTGAAGGTCTTGTTTCTACATGTATATTATCAGGTTGTCTTATTGAAAAACATAAAATTTCATGTATCATACATAAACATATGTATAAAAAATGGAGATGAATATGAGTTTTAGAAATTTACTGAGATGTTTGGTTAGAAAAAAATCTCAAGAATGGGATTTGAGATTAGCACAAGTTGAATAAGAGTTTGAATGGATTTTATTAAATAAGAAAGTGTTTCACACCGAGTTTCATGCAACCTATTTATAGAATGAAGTAAAACTAATAAAATCAAAAGGGGTATACAAAAATTACATAATGGGATAAAATGGTTTCTATATTTAAGGGCACATTTTATCATATAGTTTATCAGTAGGACTTTTTAAAAGTTATAATTAGGCATAACATCCATAAACATATGGATACAAAAAGGAAGTGAATAGGAGTCTTGGAAATTTACTAAGATGTTTGGTTGGAAAAAATACAAACAATGGGATTTGATCTTGATAAAATGTTAACATTCCTATAAAAATTCAATCAATATAAGTACAATGAAGACCTATTTGAAATAGTGTATGGTTGTAAGCAAAGATATGTTATGAAGTTGTGAAACATCAATAGTTTACACAATAAAAGTTTTGAATGACATAAATATGCAAAGTATATGCAAGAGATGCATTAATAAATGAAGGAATCATGGATTTCATACGATGAGATATATATAATTAGTTGATCTCGAGTGAATAAAAATTGATAATGTAGTGTTTGACATTGAATTATATAGACTGAAGTGGAATAATCTGTCGAGTATAAGCAAGATGTACATCAACTATTGAAATAAAAATTTGAACAATGTATGATGGTTTACTAACCAAAAATTAATCTGAAGTGATGAGTGTCAAATGTAAAAGTTGAATGAGATAAATTAATCAAAAGACCATGAATAGTATATTCAAGAGATTAATCAACACATGAAATAAAAACTAGACCATAGTACCATTGTATAAATACAAGTCAATTTTAAGGGAATACAAAAGCATAGAGGAGGTGACATATTGACTTATGAGTTTGAATATTTATTTAAGTTAAATGATATGGAGGATATATAAAGAGTTAAAAGGTGTCAGACTAAGGTGAAATATGATGCAACCTTATAGTTTAAATATGTACAAGTCAAAAGAATATAAGGGGTAAAGAAAAGATTGCTCATCTAGATATAAGAGTTGTTGAAATGAAGGGTTGATTTTTCCTACACATTACCAAATAGACATGCCTAAAAGCATAAAATTAGTTGACCATTCTCAAATAAATGAGTAAACAAAGGTGGTGAATATAAGTAAATGAGATAGATTGACTACAAAATTGAAGGGCAAATGAAGGTGAATTAAAGTCTTAGAAATTTGATAACATGTTTGGATGGGAAAAACCCAAAATAATGGGGTTTGATCTCAGTGCATGGTAAATATTCTTATACCAATTCAATAAATATGAGTATAATTAATATGCTATTCAAAATTGTGTATGAGTGTAGGTCAAGAAGTGTTTTGAAGTTATGGAACATTAGTGGTTTGCATGAGAAAATTGTTTAATGAGATAACCATGTAGAGTATATGTAATAGATGCATCAAGAAGTAAAATAAAAATGGATTTAATTCAATGGGATACATAAAAAAAATTATATCAAAAGGAAAATGATAGAGTATTATTTGACATATTGGATTACATAGACTGTAGTGGAGGAATTTGAAGACTATATGCAAGACATGCATCAATAATTGAATGGACAATTCAAGCAATGTACCATGGTTTACAAAAAAAAAGTTTGATCTCTTGAAAATAACCAATATATTAAATTCAAATGAGTTGAATGAAGAGAGGGCCATGGAGATTATATGCAATAAATTTATCAACAAGTGAAACAAAAATTGGACAATAGTACAATAAGATACAATAAAGTTTATTTCAAGCATAGAGAAAAGATTAAAGAGGTTAATATATTAACTTATTGAGATTGGAGAGTGGTTTAAATTTGGTGATATAGAGAACCAACAAAGACTATAAGTGCTTCAAACTAAGATGAAATATTATGCATCCCTATGGTTTAAATAAACACAAGCAAATAGGAATATGAGGGGTAGAAAAAAGATTGCTTGGCATTATGTTCTTATAATGAAGGGTAAATTTTTACTACAGATTATCAATTAGACTTGATAAATAATTTAAAATTTAGTGTATCATTCAAAAATAAATGGGTAAATAATGGTGTTTAATAGGAGCCAATGAGATAGAATGGTTAGAATTTTAAATAAAAATTTTCTTCTCTTAGATTATTAGTTGGATGCATTGGAAAAAATACAATTAGGCATACCATCTAGATGGAAAAAATGTGGTGTCAAACAAGAGTCTTGAAAAATTGTTGAGATGTTTTGTTTGAAAAAATTTGAAACATTGATGTTGAATAGGAGTCTTGATAGATTGGATTATAGATATCAAAATGCACTTTGAGTTTAATGATGTAAAGGGACCAATTAATGTGAAAGTGTCTTATACCAAGTTCAATGGTTATGCAATGCTATGGTATAAACAAATAAAATAGGGAGGAATAGAATTGGTATAAAAAAAAACTCAATGGGATGGAATGATTTCCATATTAAAAGGAATGTTTTAGTATAATTTCATGAATGACTTTAGATGAAATAATTAAGAATGAGAGAGAGTGCATAAAACCATTTTAATAGGTCTATAAAAATGATGTTGGTAGGAAGTTTAAATTGAGAGGAGTAGAAGGGGTAAAAAAATCCCCATGTTGGATTAAATGGTTGAAAAATCAAAGGGAAAGTTTTTTCTTGTAGATTATTTGTAAAATACCCACTAAAAAAATTGAAATTTAGCATACCATCCAAAATTTGATTGGAAAATAATGGTGTAGAATAAGAATCTTAATTTTTTTAAAGATATTTGGTTTGAAAAACGCTGATACATTGGTGTTGAATAAGAGGCATGATAGATTAGATTACAAAGATCAAAGTGCACTTCAAAATTGATGATGTGGATGGATTGATGAGCATGAAATTGACTTAGACCAAGTTGAATGGTCATGCAACTATTTGTTACAAGAAATAAAAATTGAAAATAACAAAAGGGGTTTACAAAAATTACCGAATGAGATAGAATAGTTTTAATTTTAAAGGTTTTATTTCTACATGATGATTATCAAGTTGTCTACATTTAGATTATCAATTGGTATTTTATTGAAACTTAAAATTTCACATATTATCCATAAACATACAAACAAAAAATAGAGTTGAATAGGAGTTTTATAAATTTGTTGAGATATTTGGTTGGAAATAAACCCAAACAATGGGATTTAATCTTGGCATAAGTTGAATAGCAGTTTGAATGGATTGACTTACACAAATAATTATGTATTACCCAATGGACATGGAATTATTTCCCATTGAGTTTCATGCAACCTCTTTGTGGAAGGAATTAAAAATGATAAAAATAAAAGGGGTATAAAAAAATTATATAATGGGATAAAATAGTTTCTGTATTGAATGACCAATAAAGTTTTTTTAAAAAGTTAAAATTCAGCACACCATCCATAAACATATGGATACAAAAATTGTTGAGATGTTTTGTTTGAAAAAAATTGAAACATTGATGTTGAATAGGAGTCTTGATACATTGGATTATAGATATCAAAGTGCACTTTGATTTTAATGATGTACAGGAACCAATTAATGTGAAAGTGTCTTATACCAAGTTTAATGGTCATGCAATGTTATAGTATAAACTAATAAAATAGGGAGGAATAGAATTGGTATAAAAAATACTCAATGTGATGGAATTATTTCCATATTGAAAGGCACATTTCAATATAATTTCATGAATGACTTTAGATGAAATAATTAAGAATGAGAGAGTGCATCAAACCATTTTAACAGGTCTAGAAAAATGGTATTGGTAGGAAGTTTAAATTGAGAGGAGTAGAAGGGGTAAAAAAAATCCCCATGTTGGATTAAATGGTTTAAAAATCAAAGGGAAAGTTTCTTCTTGTAGATTATTTGAAAAAAACTAGCTGAAAAAATTGAAATTTATCATATCGTCCAAAATTTGATTGGAAAACAATGGTGTTGAATAAGAATCTTAAATTTGTTTAGATATTTGGTTTGAAAAAAGCTGATACATTGGTGTTGAATAAGAGGAATGATAGATTAGATTACAAAGATCAAAGTGCACTTCAAAATTGATGATGTGGATGGACTGATGAACGTGAAATTGACTCAGACCAAATTGAATGGTCATGCAACTATTTGTTACAAGAAATGAAAATTGAGAAGAACAAAAGGGGTTTACAAAAATTACCAAATGAGATAGAATAGTTTTCATTTTAAATGTTTTGTTTCTACATGTTGATTATCAATTTGTCTACATGTAGATTATCAATTGGTATTTTATTGAAACTTAAAATTTCGCATATCATCCATAAACATACAAACAAAAAATAGAGTTGAATAGGATTTTCATAAATTTGTTGAGATATTTGGTTGGAAATAAACCCAAACAATGGGATTTGATCTTGGCACAAGTTGAATAACAGTTTGAATAGATTGACTTATGTAAATCATTATGTATTTCCTAATGGATGTGAAATTATTTCCCATCGAGTTTCATGCAACCTCTTTGTGGAAGGAATTAAAACTAATAAAAATTAAAGGGGTGTAAAAAATTATATAATGAGATAAAATAGTTTATATATTAAATGACCAATAAGAATCTTTTAAAAAGTTAAAATTCAATGTACCATCCATAAACATATGGACACAAAAATTGTTGAGATGTTTTGTTTGGAAAAAGTTGAAACACTGATGTTGAATAAGAGTCTTGATAGATTGGATTACAGATATCAAAGTGCACTTTGATTTTAATGATGTAGAGGGACCAATTAATGCAAAAGTGTCTTATACCAAGTTCAATGGTCATGCAATTCTATGGTATAAATAAATAAAATAGGGAGGAATAGAATTGGTATAAAACAATACTCAATGGGATGGAATGATTTCTATATTGAAAGGCATGTTTCAGTATAATTTCATGAATGACTTTAGATGGAATAATTAAGAATGAGAAAGAGTGCATCAACCCATTTTAATAGGTCTATAAAAATGGTGTTGGTAGGAAGTTTAAATTGAGAGGAGTAGAAGGGGTAAAAAAATTGCCCTGTTAGATTAAATGGTTGAAAAATCAAAGAGAGTTTTTTTATTATAGATTATTCGAAAAAGACCCACTAAAAAAATTGAAATTTAGCATACCATTCAAAATTTGATTAGAAAATAATCGTGTTGAATAAAAATCTTGAATTTTTTTTTAGATATTTGGTTTGAAAAAAGTTGATACATTGGTGTTGAATAAGAGGCATGATAGATTAACTTACAAAGATTAAAGAGCACTTCAAAATTGATAATGTGGATGTATTGATGAGCATGAAATTGAATCAGACCAAGTTGAATGGTCATGAAACTATTTGTTACAAGAAATGAAAACTAAGAAGAACAAAAGGGGTTTAAAAAAATTACTGAATGAGATAAAATAGTTTCCATTTTAAAGGTTTTGTTTCTACATGTTGATTATTAATTTGTCTACATGTAGATTATTAGTTGTTATTTATTGAAACTTAAAATTTTACATATCATCCATAAACATACAAAAAAAAATAGAGTTGAAAAGGAGTTTTATTAATTTGTTGAGATATTTGGTTGGAAATAAACCCAAACAATGGGATTTGATCTTGGGATAAGTTGAATAACAGTTTGAATGGATTGACTTACATAAATCATTATGTATTATGTTAGGTTGTGGAGCTAAAAGCTTCACTGATGCAGACATGGAGGAGGTTGCAGAGGAGTTGCGGAGTGTCACAGACACCAGCGTCGATCAGGCCAACCGACGACGGCAGGTAGGAGACAAGAAGCAACCGACGTCGGTCATTGATCGGCCAGCATCAGCGACCCCCAGGCAGACAGGGACCGATGTCGGTCACCTGTGTGGTTTGACTGCGAGTATATTACGGGTAGTTAGTTGACGAACCAAGTGTTTGCATGATGAGAGCTAATTTTAGACTGGGAGCTACGGATCTAATTATTGTAATTAGATGTCTAATTATTGTTTGGATGAGATCTATATAATAGACTCATGGTTGTATTAGAAACTAGTGTTAGGGAGTAAGAGAGAAAACAACTCCTTCAGAGAGAGGTAGAGCAATGGTGCGTTCCTCCTAGTGCCACAGTACCAGGTGTATGGGTGCTGGATTGGAGAATCAGCAGGGTTATTCATGTATGTATGATCTTGGTCATCAGGTAAGCATGGCCTTTATAGGAGATCTGCATGGTAAGTAAGATCGTTGCTATGCAGGTGTATGTGTGTGCAAGGTCAAGGTTCACATGTGTGCAGAACTAGGTTGATTTACAGGTGTGCAAGATCAGATAGGACAACAACACAATAGGGAGTAGAATCAGGCAGGATCTACTTGGAGTACATGTGTGTACTCGGATAGAGAAAAGAGGAAGGCAAGGGAGTTCCTTCCATAAGTAAGATCTATTGAGGTGCAGGTTGTTGCAGGTTCAGGGGAGATCTACTTGGAGTACGTGGAGTACTTGTGGAGTGCGTGGAGCACTTATGGTGTGCGTGGAGCACGGGTATAAGGTGAACACCAACTCAGAGTTTGAGTTGGGTGTTGGGACCTAAGAGAGAGAGCTTTGAGAAGAGAATTACTATTCACTTGAGGTGTGGGAAGCCTCTGAATAGGTGGTGGAGAAGAAGTGGCATCTTATTTATTGTATTCTTTTTTTTAAGAGTTTTAATACAAGTTGTGTATTGTCTCTCATATCATGTGTTATTTCTGAGTTCTAGTTACTTGTGTATTCTGGTTAATTTCTGCATATTAAGTTGCTTGGTTTAGTAATCAATTGTGTGCTTCTGGTTATTTATCCCAACACGTGGTATCAGAGCTAAGGTTGCAGGAAGCAGGTTTTATGTTTGATTACAGGTCACTCTCAGGGGTTTCTGATCAAGTGGGAGTAGAGCAATGGCAGATCAAAGTAAGCTAAGAATGGAGGAGTTGAAAAGCACAGGTGGTCACCAATGGTCATATGGAAAGAAAGAGCAGGTAAAAGAATATTGTTGGTTGGTAGCAGATCAGCATGAAGGAACTGAAGATGCAGATGTTGTAGGTGTTGTTGCACAAGATGCCTTGGAAGGTTTCTTGGATAAAGTTGAATCTTGGATAACAGATTTGGTTGCCTCTTTCCATGCAGCCCCAGGGAGAGGAGCTAGTGAGCCTTGCCAAAGAATTGGCAAAGGGGAAGTGAAGTTGAAATCGCAGGCGGCCAACACATGGGTGTTGAAGGAGGTCATGCAGGTCCCAGGTTTAGAGATATGGCTAATTTCTTCAGAAAGGTTGGGTGATGAGAGATGCACGAGAGCTCTCACAGTGGATGCACTTGAATTAGCTGGTGGTAAGAAAATAGGTACTCTTTATCTACTTGTTTATATTACTGATTCTTCTTTTGTTGTGAAGACGTGGCTTCATAGGCTTGGTCACATGAGTAGGAAGGAGATGCATGTTCTTAAGCAGAAGACAGATATATTTGACAGGCTTAAGAACTGGAAAGCCTTGGTGTACTTGGAGGAGATGGTGGACAGAGACCAGTGGATGGGGTTGGATACTTCTGAGCAGGGCAGTTTGGACATGGGGATTGATTCAAAGGAGCTCGCAGGTAAAAAGTCATCACTCACAGAAAACACAGGTACCAGCATCGATAGGAAAACTGATGTCAGCAATATATAAGATCGATGTTGGTCACGAGAACTGACGTCAGCAGAAGGAGGACACCGACGTCGGAAGGGTTGGTAGTCAGGACAGGCACAGGAACCGATGTCAGTTGGATGCAGACTGTGGGGTGGCTAAGGTTGGTCACTGTAATGGATTTTGGGTGGACAGCACACTGTCAAGGAGTCTCAAACACCCATACGGAGGATTGAAGACGTAAGTAGGCCTTCAAATTTGTTGTTCCTCTTCTTTATACATGTTGCTGATTGTAGAGCAGGAAGGATCCAGGAAATAGTGGGATCATGGCATGGAGATATTGTAGAACCAAGCAGAGATTTGGTAGGGTTGCCAGCGGGAAGAAAACACAGAGATGAATGGATACCTTAGTTGAAGAATAGAGAGAATGGATACGTGAGATGGAAGGCCAAGGCATATGGTCTTGAGGAGCTGCAGGACAGTGGTACAAGTTTTGACAGGTGGAGGATGAAGCATGGATTTAGTCAATGTCCGGTAACTACTGTGGTTTGCCTTACCAGGTGGATGATGAGTCTTGACATCATTCTATTTCTGTATGTGGATGGTATGTTTGCTAGCAGGATTGTACATACAGGGTTTTACTGAGCTAAGGGTAAGATTAGTTCAATGTTTTGCTATGAATAATTTGGAGCAGCAAAATTCTTTGGCATGGGAGACATGGAGATCACAAGTTGATTTTGTTTCTAGTGGGAGCTGATGTGAATAAGGTGTTGGCGAGGTTCATTATGCAGGATGCAGAATTGGAGCACACCAAGGGCTGGACAGTTCAGTGTTTGAAATCACATGAGGTCTGGTATAGGCCTGAGTTTGCCCAAGCATTGGGTGTTGTTAGAGAGTTAGGAGCCAATTCTAAGAAGTGAGTTCTCAGGTATTTGAGAAGGACTAGCAGCAGGGATTCATGCTATTCAGGGTCAGGACTTCACTACATGGATTTGTAGATGTGGATGCGGTAGGGTACTCGAATGATAGGAGGTACATCATAGGTTGTGTGGTGGGTTGTCTTCAGGATTGAGCTTGAAGAGGGATACAAACCAGGAAATAGATTAGATGGGGTACAGGTATAGGTACAATGCAGCTATTTATCTCTAAGTGGGAGATTGTTAGGTTGTGGAGCTAAAAGCTTCACTAATACAGACATAGAGGAGGTTGCAAAGGAGTTGCAGAGTGTCACAGACACCGGCGTCGGTCAGGCCAACCGACAACGACAGGTAGGAGACAGGAAGCAACCGACGTCGGTCATTGATCAGCTAGCGTCGATGACCCCCAGGTGGATAGGGACTGACGTCGGTCGCCTATGTGGTTCGACAGTGAGTATATTACGGGCAGTTAGTTGACGAACCAAGTGTTTGCATGATGAGAGCTAATTTTAGACTGAGAGCTGCAGATCTAATTATTGTAATTAGATGTCTAATTATTGTTTGGATGAGATCTATATAATAGACTCATGGTTGTATTGGAAACTAGTGCTAGGGAGTAAGAGAGAAAATAGCTCCTTCAGAGAGAGGTAGAGCAATGGTGCATTCCTCCTAGTGCCATAGTACCAGGTGTATGGGTGCTGGATTGGAGAATCAGCAGGGTTCTTCATGTATGTATGATCTTGGTCATCAGGTGAGCATGGCCTTTATAGGAGATCTACATGGTAAGTAAGATCGTTGATATGCAGGTGTATGTGTGTGCAAGGTCAAGGTTCACAGGTGTGCAGAACCAGGTTGATTTGTAGGTGTGCAAGATCAGATAGGACAACAACACAATAGGGAGCAAAATTAGGCAAGATCTACTTGGAGTACAGGTGTGTACTCAGATAGAGCAAAGAGGAAGGCAAGGGAGTTCCTTCCATAAGTAAGGTCTATTGAGGTGTAGGTTGTTGCAGGTTCAGGGGAGATCTACTTGGAGTATGTGGAGTACTTGTGGAGTGCGTGGAGCACTTGTGGTGTGCGTGGAGCATGGGTATAAGGTGAACACCAACTCAGAGTTTGAGTTGGGTGTTGGGACCTAAGAGAGAGAGCTTTGAGAAGAGAATTAATATTCACTTGAGGTGTGGGAAGCCTCTGAATAGGTGGTGGAGAAGAAGTGGCATCTTCTTTATTGTATTCTTTTTTTCAAGAGTTTTAATACAAGTTGTGTATTGTCTCTCATATCATGTGTTATTTCTGAGTTCTAGTTACTTGTGTATTCTGGTTAATTTCCGCATATTAAGTTGCTTGGTTTAGTAATCAATTGTGTGCTTCCAATTATTTATCCCAACATATTGCCCAATGGATGTGAAATTATTTCCCATTGAGTTTTATGAAACATCTTTGTGGAAGGAATTAAAACTGATAAAAATAAAAGGGGTATAGAAAAATTATATAATGGGATAAAATAGTTTCTATATTGAATGACCAATAATAATTTTTAAAAAACTTAAAATTCAGCGTACCATCCATAAACATATGGATACAAAAATTGTTGAGATGTTTTTTTTTGAAAAAAGTTGAAACATTGGTGTTGAATAGGATTCTTGATAGATTGGATTACATATATCAAAGTGCACTTTGAGTTTAATGATGTAGAGGGACCGATTAATGCGAAAGTGTCTTATACCAAGTAGAATGGTCATGTAATGCTATGGTATAAAAAAATAAAATAGGGAGGAATAGAATTGGTATAAAAAATACTCAATGGGATGGAATGATTTCCATATTGAAAGGCATGTTTCAATATAATTTCATGAATGACTTTAGATGAAATAATTAATAATGAGAGAGAGTGTATCAAACCATTTTAATAGGTCTAGCAAAATGGTGTTGGTAGGAAGTTTAAATTGAGAGGAGTAGAAGGGGTAAAAGAAATCCCCATGTTGGATTAAATGTTTGAAAAATCAAAGGGAAATTTTTTCTTGTAGATTATTTATAAAAGACCCACTGAAAAAATTAAAATTTAGCATACCGTCCAAAATTTGATTGGAAAATAATGGTGTTGAATAAGAGTCTTGATTTTTTTTAGATATTTGGTTTGAAAAAAACTGATACATTGGTGTTAAGTAAGAGGCATGATAGATTAGCTTACAAAGATCAAAGTGCACTTCAAAATTGATGATGTGGATGGACTAATGAACATGAAATTGACTCAAACCAAGTTTAATGGTCATGCAACTATTTGTTACAATAAACTAAAACTAAGAAGAACAAAATGGGTTTACAAAAATTATCGAATGAGATAGAATAATTTTCATTTTAAAGGTTTTGTTTCTACAAGTTGATTATCAATTTGTCTATATGTAGATTATCAGTTGGTATTTAAGTAAAACTTGAAATTTCAGATATCATCCATAAACATATAGACAAAAAATAGAGTTGAATAGGAGTTTTAGAAATTTGTTGAGATATTTGGTTGGAAAAAACCCAAACAATGGGATTTGATCTTGGCATAAGTTGATTAGCAGTTTGAATGGATTGACTTACATATATAATTATGTATTGTCCAGTAGATGTGAAATTATTTCCCATCAAGTTTCATATAACCTCTTTGTGGAAGGAATTAAAACTAATAAAAATAAAAGGGGTATAAAAAAATTATATAATGGGATAAAATAGTTTATATATTGAATGACCAATAAGAATTTTTTAAAAAGTTAAAATTCAGCATACCATCCATAAACATATGGATACAAAAATTATCGAGATGTTTTATTTGAAAAAAGTTGAAACATTGGTGTTGAATAGGATTTTTAATATATTGGATTACATATATAAAAGTGCACTTTGCATTTAATGATGTAGAGGGACCAATTAACATGAAAGTGTCTTATACCAAGTAGAATGGTCATGCAATGTTATGGTATAAACAAATAAAATAGGGAGGAATGGAATTGGTATAAAAAATACTCAATGGGATGGAATTATTTCCATATTAAAAGGCATGTTTCAGTATAATTTCATGAATGACTTTAGATGAAATAATTAAGAATGAGAGAGAATGCATCAAACCATTTTAATAGGTCTATAAAAATGGTATTGGTAGGAAGTTTAAATTGAGAGGAGTAGAAGGGGTAAAAAAATCCCCATGTTGGATTAAATGGTTGAAAAATCAAAAGGAAAGTTTTTTATTATAGATTATTTGTAAAACACCTGCTGAAAAAATTGAAATTTAGCATACCATCCAAAATTTGATTGGAAAATAATGGTCTTAAATAAGAGTCTTGAATTTTTTTTAGATGTTTGGTTTGAAAAAAGATGATACATTGGTGTTGAATAAGAGGCATGATAGATTAGCTTACAAAGATCAAAGTGCACTTCAAAATTGATGATGTGGATGGACTAATGAGCATGAAATTGACTTAGAACAAGTTGAATGGTCATGAAATTATTTGTTACAAGAAAATAAACATGAGAAGAACAAAAAGGTTTTACAAAAATTATCGAATGAGATAGAATAGTTTCCATTTTAAAGGTTTTGTTTCTACACATTGATTTTCAATTTGTCTACATGTAGATTATTAGTTAGTATTTTAGTAAAACATAAAATTTCATCATCCATAAACATACAGACAAAAAATAGAGCTGAATAGGAGTTTTAGAAATTTGTTGGGATATTTGGTTGGAAAAAAACCCAAACAATGGGATTTGATCTTGGCATAAGTTAAATAGCATTTTGAATGGATTGACTTACATAATTCATTATGTATTGCCCAATGGATGTGCAATTATTTCCCATGAGTTTCATGCAACCTCTTTGTGGAAGGAATTGAAACTGATAAAAATAAAAGGGGTATAAAAAAATTATATAATGGGATAAAATAGTTTCTATATTGAATGACTGGTAAGATTTTTTTTTAAAGTTAAAATTCAGCGTACCATCCATAAAAATATGGATACAAAAAGGAGGTGAATATGGGTCTTGGAAATTTGCTAAGATGTTTGGTTGAAAAAAAATCAAATAGTGGGATTTGATCTTAACACAAGGTTAACATTCCTATAACAATTCAATCAACTTGGATGATGTGGTTGGCCCAATTAGATTTAATGTGTCTTAAATAAAGGTTAAAGGATTTCGTATAGCCATTTAGTAGAAGGATGTAACAACCAAGTGGAATAGAATAAGTAAAGTAGTGATTACTCAATGGGATATAATAGTTTCTTAATTGAAGGACACATTTATGCTTATGATTATCAGTGATATCTTCAGTGGGATTCAAAATCAAACAATGGGATTTAATTTTTCCCCAAGCTAATTTTGGCAATAAAAATTCAATGTGTGTTAGTGTAACCCAAGTGGTGTTACAAAGTAATAAAACATCACTGGTTTGAATATAAAATTGTTGAAGCATATGAAGAAAATTAATAACCCCTAATTATTTGTTTTTTGGTATGAAGTAATCCCATTTGGTTGAATTATATTACATATTTTAGAAACATTATGTTTATTTAAACTTTAACATTTAATTCTTTGACAATATATTGATAAGGATACTTAATTTGGGAGTGAATTCTTACCTCTTGTATGTGTAGGTGATGGATACATGGATAGATTATGCACCAGTGAAAAATAGGTCCAAAACATGTTACTAAGGTAAATCTTTTTCCTTTATTGAATCTTACCTCTTGCATGTGTAGGTGATGGATACATGTCTATCTTATGCACCAATGAAAAACAATCCAAAAGATGTTGCTAGGTCAAACATTTTTCCTTTCTTAAATCTTTTACAAAAAATTACTTGTAGTTCAAATGATTTCAACCTCATTATAACAAAAGATTTTGAATCATGTTTTTAAAATGACATAATTAATTTTATTTTTGTGAAAAATGTTGGAGTAGATGCCTAGTGCAAATTGGTTATGCATCCAAAATTAGTCATCCATAGTATAATGCCTGATATGATGCACTAAATATAGCTTGGAAGTATCTTTTGAGTTGATTTTAGTTTCTATGGATGTGCAAATGGTCACCTATAATTACGTTAACTCCTTATTTGTTTACAAGTTTTAATTCAAAAAAGAGTTTGTTCAAATTGGGGTTCCTTATAGACTACATTGTGTTATAGTGAATGGTTCATTTGGGTGAAGTTCAAGCCATATGAGGGAAAGAACTTGAATTAAGAATAACACTAAGCATTGGAGGTTATTTACTATGTAAACATAGACTACCCTAGTCTTCAAGAGATATATAAAAAATTATGCTAGGGCATGTTAGAAATATTATCCATAAGAGAGATCTCATTATTTAGTTTTTTATGACACTTTTGTAAATTATAAATAGGGTAAGATAAGATGAACACACTTCATAAGGCAACATAGATATTAATTTCTTCCTTAAGGATGTTTTTCATTGTTCATCAACACCACATTCATCAAATTTAGTTCTAGTACATGTACTTATGACAAAATAAAATATGTGGAGTGAATTCCCTCTCTTCACCATTGACTGACCAAGCCTATTTGGGTTCAATAAAATTGAAAAATAGAAAAATACTAATTTCTAAAAAGAAAATCACAAATAGTAAATATTGGGAACTATGGCTACTAGAAAAAATGAAGCAACTGAATCTTTAAAACCATCTACTAGAAATGGCTTAAAATCCTAGATGTGAATAATAAATTTAGAACTAAGAATTGAAATCTAAAACTACTAAAATTTTCATTTATTTGGAATGTAGTTGCTAAAAAGTATGTACAAAGTTATTTTTGGCTTTTAAAACTGGAAGGATAAAATATATGGAAAATTAAGTGATGATAAAAAGTACTTAAAATCTGTTGAAACTGGAAATGATACCACTCTAAATCACTAAACACAGATGATAGTCCCATAGTTTTGATCCCTACTCAAGATTTCATAATTATTCAATAAATTTATCGATACTTTTTAAAATATATAAATTCATAAAATAAACTAAAAACCCATGGGCAACCTAAGCTCTATCAATATAGAAGGTTTCCTTTTATCTCCTCTATATCAAAACACATGGGAAACCTTAATCCTTAATCATGATTGAAATGATTGATTCAAGTTGTGATCTTTACTTGATTAGAAAACAATGATAAAATCATGGTGAAATATTTTAGAGTAGAAAATTGAGATATAAAAAATTAAGCAATGGCATTCCCCCTTTTCCCTATGTTTAAGAGATAAAAAATGGGCTAATTTATAGTCAAAATTTTAACCATTTGAGTAAGTCCAAGATGAAATCCATTAAATCGATACATTCAAACTCATGAAGGATAAATTACACAACAAATTTGTTGCCAAAAATGTTAAGAATTAAATATTTAAAATAAGATTTAAATGACCATAAATCAGATCTAACTTATGTACTAGCATGCATCATATAAATAATTCCTCAAATCATAGATAATAAGAAAGCATAAATGGATAGAACAAGATAGTAATCACACATAACATAGATCAACCATGGTTCACCTAATGTGGGATACATTCACCAAAAAATTCCTCAGATAAAATTATAATTTAAAACACAATATTACAATGAACTCTCACAAAGATAAAATATGTCTTATAGTAAATGCTACAAAAAAGCAATGTTGCACTTTCACCTGCACCTGCACTTTGTTGTATCTCATAAGCTGGTATACAACATCCTATAATAAACACCTACACTTTTCAAAAACATCTGCACTTTGACTCTGATCCTCAAAGCCACACCATGAAAATAAAACCATCAACCTCTAAAGGTCACATTACACCTATATATATAACAAACCAAGAGAAAATCCATAAAATGAGGAGAAACTCACCATGCTTATCCAATATAAGCATTATCCACTAAAGGACACCTCAATTCCACATAAGTAAACTTATCCAAAATCTCCATCAAGAAGGAACAAGCCAATTTTATCTCTCCACCTTTAAAGGACACATTTTCCAAGGACATGTGATCACAACCAACTTCTTGAAACAAAGAAGGCATTCCCTTTTACAATAAACAACTAACTCCCTAAGATCAAGTAATTCAACATGGAAAATAGGCATCTAACAACTAACTCCATAGAATATGGAAACATAAAAATTAGAAATATAAATAATATTCCACTCACATGTGGAGTAAGGTTTCACAAAAAGTGGAGTAGGGAAAATTGTGCTCCCTACATTTGTAGAGCTCTCTAGGCCGCAAAAATATATCCATATGGTCATCTGACATCCCCAAAGGGCTCCACACTCAATAATCTCCCACTTGGAAACTGTTTCTCTTAAATAGAATCTATCAATACTCTATGAACACTAAAGCCAACCAAATATGAACACAGTCTCAACTTATCCAATGTGACCACCTTGGTCATCATATCCACATAATCTATCTTGATGAAGTGATAACATAACAGAATGTGTTTCATCCTTGAGTGGAAAGTGGAGTTCTTTGCCAAATAAATAACACTCTGACTATCATTGTGTAGTCTCTCAACTTCCTACTCATGCCCCAACTCTTGAAATAACTCCCTTAACCAAATAATCTCCTCTCTAGAATTTGTGGTAGTAACATACTCTACCTCTATGGTTGACAAATCTATAACCTTCTATATCCTAAAAATACAACTAACCATTGTATCTCCAATAGTATAAATATAATCTATCATACTTCTCCTGCTATCAATATTCCCTGCAATATCAAAATCCACATAACCATGCAAAGTGGTATCTGATCCACAATAAAATAATGTAAAATCCATGGTTCCTCTCAAATATTGAAGAATCCATTTCACTGTTTGCCAATGCTCATAACCAGGATTACTCATATACCTGCTAACAACTCCCACTGCTTGGGTAATATCTAGCCTAGTATAAACCATGACATACATCAAACTACCAACTACTGATGAGTAAGGTACCTTAGACATCTTAAGCTTTTTAGCTTCCATATTGGGACATTGCTCCTTTGATAATATAAAGTGGCTTGCCAAAGGAGTACCAACAGATTTAGCATCCAACATGTCAAACCTTTCCAAGACTTTCTTCACATACTCTAATTGGGATAAGATCAGCTTCCTCTCCTTCCTATCATGAGTAATCCTTATACCAATTTTTGCTTTGCAACACCCAAATCCTTGATAGAAAAGGAGTCACTAAGTTGTTTCTTGAGCATATGAATATGTTATATGTTTTTTCCTATAATTACATGTCATCCACATAAAAGCATAATATAATAAAGGAACCATCATCAAAATGTTTGATGTACATGCAATGGTTAGAATTACATCTTGATATTCGTGTTCCAACATAAAATAATCAAAGTTCTTATACCATTGCCATGGAGCTTGTTTCAAGCCATATAAGCTCTTCTTTAGTCTGCACACATGGTTCTCCTTCCCTTTGACCTCATATCCCTGTGCCTACTTCATATACAACTCTTCATCTAAATCACCATGATTAAAAGTAGTTTTCACATCTAATTGATCTAAGTACACATACTCAACTGCAACTAAATGAAAAATAATCCTAATAGAAGTCATTTTTACAATAGAGAGAAAATCTCATCAAAATCAATCCCTGATTTTTGTACAAACCCCTTAACCACCATCCTGACCTTATACCTTTTTCTCCCTTCATCCGTTTCTTTTATTCTAAAGATCCACTTGTTTGGAAATGCACTCTTAACCTTGGGTAACCTTACCAAATGCCACATTTAGTATTCCATGAGAGATCTATGCTCCTTATCCATGGCTTGTTCCCATTTCATCCTAACATCTACATGCATTGCTTCCTCATAACACTATGGTTCTCCATTGTCAGTGAGTAACAAATAATTCAAAGGAGGAAAACATTTAGGTGCTCTTCTTTCCCTAGAAGACCTTCTTACCATAGGAGTTTGGGGTCCTTTTGTAGAAGGTTCTTGAACTGAATCATTAGATACTTTGCCATCTGTAATGTCATCCAATACTGTGTACTCTTTCTATTCTTGTTCCTATTCTTGCAACTAATTCTTATAAATGACTTTTTCATTAAAGGTTACATCTCTAGACTAAAATATTTTCTTATTTAATTCTTCATAAATAGAAACCAAAGTCATCCTCACCATAACCAAGAAATGTGTATTCTTTTATTTAGCCTCTAACTTGGTCCTATCCTCTTTCTTGATGAGAGAAAAAGCCTCACATCCAAAGACTCTAAGAAAATAATAATCAACATTCTTACCAGAGCAAGCTTGTTTAGGAATGTCTCCATCTAAAGGCATAGAAGGTCCTTTGTTAATCAGATATACTACCCTACTAAATTCTTCTTCCCAAAATTGTAAAGGCAACTGTACATGTAACCTCATACTCCTAACATGTTCCATTATTATTCTGTTTATCCTTTCATATACCCCATTCTATTGTAGATTTCTTGGAACCATATTTTGCCTATGGATTCCATTATTATAACAATAATCAAATAAAGCATTACTACAATACTCACCTTTATTATCTGATATGAGACATTTCAACTTGAGACCCATTTCATTCTCAACCAAGGCTTTCCACTTCTTAAAAGTGTCAAATACATTAGATTTATTTTTAATGCAATAAACCCAAACTATCCTAGTTTCATCATCAATAAAAGTAACATAATAATTGGATCCACCAATATAAGATACCTGAGTTGGTCCCCATACATCTAAATGTACCAACTCTAACTTGTGCTCTTTCTTTTTGGGTTCAACTTTCAAGAACTTAACCCACTTCTATTTCTCATACACAATTCTCATATAATATAAGTCTAGATCTATGTCGTTTAATCCAAACAAATTATCTTTTAAGATATATATGCCCTTATGGCTCATATGATCGAGCCTATAGTGCCACATAGTTGCATTTCTATTTGCAACAACTAAATCAAGAGAATCAACATTACTAGTCAAATATAAAGTACCAACTTTCTTACCTCTTGAAATCACAAGATCACCTTTGGTAACTTTCCAAGAATCTACAGTAAACATTACCAAACATCCCTCACTACCCAATTTCCCCACTGAAACCAAATTCCATCTCAACATAGGCATGTGTCTAACATCCTTAAGTAGCCATGTGTTCTCATTCTACACTTTAACCTGAACACAAGCTTTCCCTACTATCTCACATGCTTCATCATCACCAAGATAAACATGTCCTAAATTCTCTTGAACATAATCAATAAAATAATGCTTATGTGGGGTGACATGAAAAGAAGCCCCTAAATCTAATACCCAAGACTCAAAAAAACTATCCATAGAAAGAATTAAGGCATCCTGACATGATTTACCTGATGTCACATTTACCTCATTCATTTCCTCCTTGTTGAAATTATTTTCCTAAAGTGATGAACAATCCTTCTTTGAGTGTCTACTCTTCCCATAATGCCAACATATCATCTTAGATATAGATCTCAATTTAGATCTACCTTTTGACTTTCCATGATTATCTTTGCTCTTGTATTTTTCCATCTCTCTAGTATCAATAGATAAATCATTATCTAAAGATGATTCACCATTGTTTTTCCTTCACATTTCCTCACTGAGAATCATACCTACAACATCCTCAAAATTCAAGCTTCCCTTGGCAGGGATTGCATTACCCATAGCCATAACCAAGCCATCCCAACTATCAGGCAAAGAAAATAAAATTAGCAAAGCTATAACATCATCATCAAACTTAATTCCAACTGAAGTGAGCATACTTACAACCATATTAAAATCATTTAGATGATTAGAAATAGAACCATTCTTATACATTTTCATGTTAAACAATTTTTTCATAAGAAAAAGTTTATTAAAAGTAGAGGGTTTCTCATATAACTTTCCAAGTTTATCCATGATATCTTTTATGGTTTTCTCATAAAAAATGTTAAATGAAACAAAATATGTAATGCATAACTGTATGGCTCCCAATACCTTCCTTTAAATCAATGACCAATCTGCATCACTCATACTTATAGGTTGTTTTACTTTCCCCTCCAAGGGGAGATGTAGTTCCTTCTGATATAGGTAATCTTCCATCTATATTTTCCACAAACCAAAATGCTTACCAACAAACTTCTCAACCCTGAATTTGATCTCTTCTCTCATAGCTCCCACTCAAGATAATAATCTTCCTATGATTTACCACTTTAGAAAAACATAACCAATTGGTATGATACCAATTGTTATGAATTAAAAAATTTAAACTAAATTTAAATGACCATAAATCAGATCTAAATTATGCACTAGCATGTATCACTGAAATAATTCCTCAAATCATAGATAATAAGAAAACATAAATGGAGAGAACACGATAACAATCACACATAACATAGATCTATCTTGGTTCACCCAATGTGGGATACATCCACTAAGAAAGTCCTCAAATAAAACTATAATCTAAAACATAAGATTATAATTAACTCTCACAGAGATAGATTATCTCCTATAGAAAATGTTGCACGAAAGCAATGTTGCACTTTCAACTACACCTATACTTTACTATATCTCATAAGATACTATACCACACCCTATAATAAACACCTACACTTTTCAAAAACATCTACACTTTGACTCTGACCCTCAAAGCCACACCCTACAATAAAATTGTCAACCTCTAAAGGTAACATCACACCTGTATATATAAAAAACCAAGGGAAAATCCACCAAATGATGAGAAACTCACCATGATTATTCAAGATAAGCATTATCCACTAAAATACACCTCTATTCCACCTAAGCAAGCTTATCCAAAAGCTCTATCAAGAAGGAACATGCCAAGTTTATCTCTCCACCTTCAAAGGACAGATTTTCTAAGGATATGTGATCACAACCAACTCTTTGAAATAAGGAAGGCATTCCCTTTTCCAATAAATAACTAAATACCTAATATCAAGAAAGCCAACATGGAAAATAGGCATCTAACAACTAACTCTACAAAATATGGAAACATAGAAATTAGAAATATAAAGAATATTCCACTCACATGTGGAATAAGGTTTCACAAAAGGTGGAGTAGGGAAAATTGTGCTCCCCACATTTGTGGAGCTCTATAGGGCCCAAAAATATATCCCTATGGTCATGTGACATCCCCAAAGGGCTCCACACTCAATAATCTCCCACTTAGAGATAATTTCTCCTTAATAAAATCTATCATTGCTCCATGACCACTACGGCCAACCAAATTTGAACATAGTCTCAACTTGTCAAATGTGAACACCTTGGTCATCATATCCATAGGATTATAGCTAGTATAAATCTTCTCTAGATTCAACAAGTTCTCCTCCAAAGATATCCTAATGAAGTGATAATGTAATTGAATGTATTTCATCCTCGAGTGGAAAGTGGAGTTCTTTACCAAATGACTAGCACTCTAACTATCAATGTGTAGTTTCCCAACTTCTTATTCATGCCCCAAATCTCAAAAAAACTCTTATATCTAAATCATCTCCTTGTTAGCCTCTATGGTAGCAGCATAATCTACCTTTGTGGTTGACAAATCCACAACCTTCTTTATCCTATAAATCTAACTAACCATTATATCTCCAAAAGTAAAAATATAACCTATCATACTTCTATTGTTATCAGTATCCCCTACCATATTCAAGTCTACATAACCACACAAAGTGGTATCTTATCTACCATAACATAATGCAAAATCCATGGTTCTTCTCAAATACCAAAGAATCCATTTCACTACTTGTCAATGCTCATAACCATGATCACTCATATACCTGCTCACAACTCCCAATACTTGGGCAATATTTAGCCTAGTAAAAACCATGGTATACATTAAGATACCACCTGTATATGAGTAAGGTACCTTGGACATCTTAAGATTTTCAACTTCTAGATTGGGACACTGCTCTTTTGATAATCTAAAGTGGCCTACCAAAGGAGTACCAATAGATTTAACATCCAATATGCTAAACCTTTCCAAGACTTTCTTCACATAATCTGATTGGGATAAGATTAGATTCCTCTCCTTCCTATCATGAGTAATCCTCATACCAAGGATTTACTTTACAGCACCCAAATCCTTGATAGAAAAGGAGTCACTAAGTTGTTTCTTGAGCATATGAATATGTTGTATGTTCTTTCTTGAAACTAACATGTCATCCACATGCAAGCATAATATAATAAAGTAACCATCATCAAAATGTTTAATGTACATGCAATGGTTAAAATTACACCTTTGATATTCTTGTTCTAACATAAAATAATCAAATTTCTTATAACATTGCCATGGAGCTTGTTTCAAGCCATACAAGCTCTTGTTTAGTCTGCACACATGGTTTTCCTTCCCTTTGAACTCATATCCTTGTGGCTACTTCATATACAACTCTTCATCCAAATCACCCTGAAGAAAAGTAGGTTTCACATATAATTTTTCTAAGTGCAAATCCTCAACTATAACTAAACCAAGAATAGTCCTAATAGAATTCATTTTAACAATAGAAGAGAAAATCTCATCAAAATCAAAACCTGATTTTTGTACAAACCCCTTGACCACCATCTTGACCTTATACCTTTTTCTCCCTTCATCCTCTTCTTTTATTCTAAAGATCCACTTGTTTGGCAATGCACTCTTGCCCTTGGGTAGCCTTACCAAATCCCACATTTGGTTCTCCATGAGAGATCTATGTTCCTCATCATGGCTTGTTACCATTTCATCCTAGCATCTACCTGCATTGCTTCTTCATAACACTCTAGTTCTCCATTGTCAGTGAGTAACAAATAATTCAAAAAAGGATAAATATATTTAAGTGCTCTTCTTGCACTAGAAGACCTTCTTACCATAGGAGTTTGGGGTCTTTGTGTAGAAGGTTCCTAAATTGAATCATTAGACACTTTTCCATCCATAATGTCATCCAATACTATGTACTCTTTCTATTATTGTTTCTGTTCCTACAACTAATTCTTATACTTGAATTTTTCATTAAAGGTTACATCTCTAGACTAAAATATTTTCATATCTTTAATGCTCCATAAATAGAAACCAAAGTCATCTTCAACATAACCAAGAAATGTGCATTTTTTTTATTTAGCCTCTAACTTAGTCCTATTCTCTTTCTTGATGAGAGCAAAATCCTCACATCCAAAGACTCTAAGAAAAGAATAATCAACATTCTTACCAAACCATGTTTGTTCATGAATGTCTCCATCCAATGGTATAGAAGGTCCTCTATTAATTAGATATACTGCCATACTAACTTCTTCTTCTCAAAACTGTAAAGGCAACCCTACATGTAACCTCATGCTCCTAACATGTTCCATTATTATTTTGTTCATATTTTTAGATACCCCATTCTATTATGGAGTTCCTAGAACCATATTTTTCCTATGGGTTCCATTATTATAACAATAATCAAAGAAAGCATTACTACAATACTCACCTCCATTATCTGATCAAAGACATTTCAACTTGAAACCCTTTTCATTCTCAACCAAGGATTTTCACTTCTTAAAAGTGTCAAATACATCAGATTTATTTTTAATGCAATAAACCCAAATTATCCTAGTTGCATCATCAATAAAAGTAACATAATAATTGGATCCACTAGAAGAAGATGCCTGAGCTAGTCCCCATACATCTGAATGTACCAACTTTAACTTGTGCTCTTTCTTTGTGGGTCCAACTTTCAAGAAGTTAATCCACTTTTGTTTCCCACACACACAAATTTCATAGAAATCGATATCTATGTCATTTAATCTAGGCAACTTATCTTTTAAGATCTATATGCCCTTATGGCTTATATGATCGAGGTTGTAGTACCACATAGTTGCATTTCCATTTACAACAACTAAATCGAGAGAATCAATATTACTAGTCAAATATGAAGTACCAAATTTCTTCCCTCTCAAAATCATAAGATCACCTTTGGTAACTTTCCAAGAATCTATAGTAAACATTACCGAACATCCCTCACTACCCAATTGCCCCACTGGAACCAAATTATATCTCAACATAGGCACGTGTCTAACATCCTTAAGTATCCATATGTTATCATTCTACATTTTAACTTGAACACAACCTTTCCCTAATATCTCACATGGTTCATCATCACCAAGATAAACATGTCCTAAATTCTATTTAACATAATTAGTAAAATAATGCTTATGTGAGGTGGCATGAAAAGAAGCCCCTAAATCTAATACCCAAGACTCAAAAAAACTATCCATAGAAATAATTAAGTCATCCTAACATGATTTACTTAATGTCACATTTACCTCATTTATTTCCTCCTTGTTGGCATTATTTTCTTGAAGTGATGAACAATCCTTCTTTGAGTGTCCACTCTTCCCATAATGTCAACATATCATCTTAGATCTAGATCTTAATTTAGATCTACCTATTGAATTTTTATGGTTGTCTTTGCTCTTGTCCTTATGCCTCCATCTAGTATCAATAGACAAAGCATTACCTAAGTATTATTCACTAGTGTTTTTCATTTGTATTTCCTTGTTGAGAATCACACCTAAAACATCCTCAAAATTCAAGCTTCCCTTGTCAAGGACTACATTACTCATAGCTATAACCAAGCTATCCCAACTATCAGGCAAAGAACATAAAATTATAAAAGATCTAACTTAATCATCAAACTTAATTCCAACTAAAGTGAGCATACTTAAAACTATATTAAAATCATTTAGATGATTATAAATAGAACCATTCTCAGAAATTTTCATGTTAAACAATCTTTTCATAAGAATTTTTTTATTAAAAGTAGAGGGTTTCTCATACAACTTTACAAGTTTACCCATGAGATATTTTGTGGTTTTCTCATCAGAAATGTTAAATGCAATAGAATATGCAAGGCACAACCATATGGTTCCCAATGCCTTCCTATCAAGCAATGACCAATCTGCATCACTCATACTTATAGGTTGTTCTACTTTCCCCTCCAAGGGGAGATGTAGCTCCTAATATAGGTAATGTTCCATCTATATTTTCCACAAACCAAAATGCTTATCATCAAACTTCTCAACCTTGAATTTGATCTCTTCTCCCATAACTCCCACTCAAGCTAATAGCCTTCCTATGATTTACCACTTCATCAAAACACAACCAATTACTCTGATACTAGTTGTTAGGAATTAAAAACTTTAAACCATATTTAAATTATCATAAATTAGATCTAAATTATGCATTATCATGTATCATAGAAATAATTCCTCAAATCATAGATAATAAGAAAGCATAAATGGATAGAATAAGATACTAATCACACATAACATAGATCTATCATGGCTACCCAATGTAGGCTACATCCACCAAGAAAGTCCTCAAATAAAACTATAATATAAAACACAAGATTACAATAAACTCTCACAGAGATAGAATATATCCTGTAAAAAAAATTCCACAAAAGTAATGTTTCACTTTCACCACACCTGCACCTTAATGCAATTCATAAGTTTTTATACCACACCTTACAATAAACACCTACACTTTGACTCTGATCCTCAAAGCCACACCCTGGAAATAAAACCATCAACCTCTAAAGGTCACATCACACCTGTATAGATAACAAACCAAGAGAAAATCTACTAAATGAGGATAAACTCACCATGATTATCCAAGATAAGCATTATCCACTAAAGGACACCTTAATTCCACCTAAGTAAGCTTATCTAAAAGCTCCATCAAGAAGGAACATGCCAAGTTTATCTATCGACCTTCAAAGGACAAATTTTCCAAGGACATGTGATCACAACCAACTCCTTGAAATAAGAAATGCATTCATTTTTCTAATAAACAACTAGCTCCTTAAGATCAAGGAAGTCAACATGAAAAATAGGCATCTAATAACTAACTCCACAAAATATGGAAACATAAAAATTAGAAATACAAAGAATATTCCACTCACATGTGAATCAGGGCTCTACAAAAGGTGGAGTAGGGAAAACTACACTCCCCACATTTGTGGAGCTCTCTAGGCCCCAAAAATATATCCCTATGGTCATGTGACATCCCCAAAGGGATCCACACTCAATAAAAATTTAACTATAATTTTTTTTATTAAGTTATACTAAAAGAAATATATACATCTAATATATTTTGAATATATTTATTTAATATATATATATATATATATATAATTTAAAACTAATAAATATTTATAATTATTATTTTTATAAATTATAAAATATAATAATAAATATATTATATTATATATAACTTAAACTATATTATATTATATTTTAAATTTTATTATATAATATTAATGTCTTATATTAAGTTATTAATGTTTTTCATTATATTTATGAAATTTTCATATTTATAAAACTAGAATTCAGGATAGGAGAATTCCAAACTTATGCACAAATTTTATCTAGGACATAACAACTTGAGGCCTAGGGATCTATTTATAATTATTTTCCTCATCATGAGTTCACTTCATTTATGTGGAATAAATAATGTTAACATACCTATTCAATTTCTACCAAACATCTTAGATACATTACACTTCGGTCCTAAACATATTGACCAAAAAGTGGGTTTGTGGCTCGTGTGCATGTTTTGCTTGGCCCATAAAATGCCTAGATACATAAAAAGGTGTGTTAGGTTGCCACTAGATAACTATTATTATTGGCATAAAATTATAAAAAGGGACACTTTTCCCTCCTTGAATTAATTTTCCCCAAGCAATTCTGTATTCTAATTTTTTTCTACGTTTTTTCACTTTCTCAAATTGCTCCTTCTCTTGGTGAATATTTTTCTAAACTTTTTCATCTTGTTGAAATTCTCCTCCTCTTCATGAATATCCCCTCTTGGACCAAATTATTGAATTTTTCTTCCTCTTAGTGAATATTTTTCTAAACTTTTTCACCTTCTCAAATTTCTTCTCCTTTTGATGAATATCCCATTTTGGACCAAATTATCGCAGACCAATTATATCAGTAATTTGACTATCATTACTGGTGTGCACCACAGTAGACATACCACCCAAAATTCTAACAATGGAATTCTCAAGTATGGCTTAGACCGGTATTCTGTGGAGAAACTTTATTGAAAATGTCGTAATTGAATTGATCAAAAGTGGAATGCCCTTTAGATCCACTAAAGGTGTAACATCATTATTATTCATATAACATTGTTATTTTTAGAAGTGCAAAAAATGAATCAATTTCTTAAATATTTTCACTTTAACACATAAGGTGATTACTCTTATTATCTCTCCTTTGTTTTTCAAGGAACATTCTATTAGCATGTTTTCCTATTGTTTATAAACCTATCCATTCAACATGTTTGCTTGCATAGGTTAAACTCATCTAAGCCTTGGAAATACATCATAAATGTTTTCAGACTCATAACTTTAATTTAAAAGATAATTGAAAAATATCCAAACAACTAGATTTTTTTCTTCCTTTTCATTCAAATATGGTACTTGAGTGGTGTCATAAGCTTCATTATGTTAAATTGATCAAATTGTCTCTGTTTGTTGGAGCCTCTTTGTTAATAACTTATCCTACAAAATCCTTTATTATAAAATGATGAACACAAGGATAGAGTAAGATTTTAGTTACATCTTCATTTCATTATCTCATGTTCATCAAGCATTCACTAGGGTTTAGATCTTTATTGATAGTATCATGACTTGAACAATTTTTATCGTTGCTTATAGTCTAAATATAAATTTCTTCAAATTACCTCATTCACTTCCTTTGATTTGGTTTATAAAGAATAAATCTTTACTAATAATATCATGAATTGAATTATTTTTATCATTGTTCATAGTCTAAACAAAAATTTATTCAAAGTACAACATTCACTTCCTTTGATTTGGTTTATAAAGATTGACATATTTTGACAAAGATGGGTCTCTACGTAAGGATATATTCTATGTTTTCCTTAAACATGAATATTTATGTTTGATGATTGATATCCTCACCACTTCTCTGAAAAAATATGCCATTATTTGGGATGCTCCCATGAGGCCAAAAAATTACTTTGATAGCACTTGCATCTGATAAAACTAAAATCAACTTATTTATAAATAGGAAATCTCAAATATAAAATATCTATAGGTGTAGTTTTTAAGAACAAACCAAAAAATCTAAAAATTTTAAAAACCATATAATTAGCAACATCATAAAATCTTAGATGTTAAGAATAAAGTCATAATTAAGAAATGAAATTTGAAATTACTAAATGTGTCATTTATCTGGTGTTTGTCAATGAAAAATATGAATGAACTCATATTTATCTTTTGAAACTAGAAATACAAAATTTATGCGTAAAACTATGTGATGCTTAAAAGTATATCAATCTAAATTAGAAATGAAACCATGCTATAATATCATTAAACATAGATCAATCATGAGACAATACATAAAATAAAAGTGAAACTTTTGAGATAAAGAATATCAATCTAAATTAGAAATGAAACCATGCTATAATATCATTAAACATAGATCAATCATGAGACAATACATAAAATAAAAGTGAAACTTTTGAGAGAAAATATGGACACCAACATAGGCATAAATATCCAAGTCAATATAGATGTTGCCTTTGGTCTAACGAATTTTTTAATTACTTTCCCAATCATGAGTTGTTCACTATATGAATGTGGGATAAGTACCTTTAACATATTTACCCCCATTACTATCAAACATCTTATATATATTACACCTAAGTCCTAGACACATTGACCAAAAAGTGGGTTCCTAGACCCACATCTCATAAATACATAGTTATATAAAATTTGGGATGGGCCCAACCATGTAGCAATTATTATATGCATAGAATAAAAAAAGTTTCATAATACTTTTATATGAATTTAATAGAGAGTAATATGCATCTTTTAACTACTTACCTTACCCTTGACCAATGGAAATTTTATATTGGAATCAATTTATTAAGTGGAAACATCTCTTTAGTGATTTCTAAATAATCATAGGAGGAGATTTTAGTAAAACATAATATTCTCATCAAATTAGGGGAACTATAATTCATGTAAAAAATAGCTTTCAAACTTGATTCTCAAATTTTTTCAACTTTTAGTACAATATAGTATTCTCATTAAAGTCAAGAATAAATACACATGGTGTAATAGGTGACAAAGTATTAGTTTGAAGACAAATAACGAATACATTCTAAAGTTTTTTGAACTATAGTATTTAATCACTAATAAATTGAACTAAGATTCACTCCAAGGTTTTTACCTCTCTATTACATGTTCATATTTGTAAAAATTTGGTTCTAGCACTCAAACATTAAAAACTAGAGAAATAATGGTGGATAAACACAAACACCATTAGTGAGTACCATATGTATGACATTGTACATAAACATGAATACCTAAACTCTAAATTTAAGAATTAGATCATAAAAGAGTTTGGAAGCATCTATGAGGTTTGAGTTTCAATTCATTAAAGATTAGCTTGTTTCTTGCACATCATATTAGAAAGTTGTTAAGGTAACTCCCTATAATCATAAATTAATTGAGGATAATGATTCATGGGGTGACATCCCTCCTATTTTTGACCAATAAGGGACATCTTGGATGATTATCTGAATTTAAAATGCTAAGGAAACATCCCCTTAATGTTTTTGATCAGATTGTTTTCCAATAGGATATCCTTAGGATGTCTCTGGTAGTCAAAGGACATCTCATATTTTTTTAGAGATTCTGTAGGACATGTAAGGTGTCACTAAGACTATTTGGGGGAGTTTTAGACATCGTCAATGGCATCTTAAAATTTTCCTTACAATTTTTTTTTTGATTTAAAAAAAATAAAACCTATAAAAATATAAAAAACATTAAATAAGGAAAATTTAGCCCTAAAAATGACATTGAAACTTATAAATAGATCCAACCCTATCATTTAAATCATAGTTGAGAAAATATCTTAGAGGAGAAGAGGAAAAGAGAAGAGGGGAGAAAGGGAAAAGAGATTAGAGAAAAAGAGGAGAACAAGGGTAAGAGAAGGGCAAGAGCAAGAGTAAAAGCAAAGGAAAGAACAAGCCACAAGACCCCTGAGTATAAGTATACTTTAACATTATGATGAGATGTAGATCTTGAAGAATTGAGCCAAGTTACAGAGGAACATAATGTGTAACATGGATTGATTTGGATCCACTTTGAGGGTGAAGATAATAATGACAACCCTAGAAAGGAGTAGTTCATGGATGTTTCAGATTATGATTCTAATTTTTGAGTTGTGTTTTGTGCCTTTATGGATTATGTATTTTTTACCCTTGGGCATTAGAATGTTGAATAGTTTATTTATTAATCAAAAACATTAAAATTATAATGTATGATCATTGCTGTATCTAGTTTTAATTCTACTATAGTATATATTTATATCATGTGTTTTTATCATTATAAATTGTATTATTGTTGATGTATGTCAATTTTGGTCCTTTATTCCTTAGATTAAAATTTAAAATTCAATGATTAATGATATTTATCAATCACAATGTTTAACTTTACATTTAAGATTTTGAATTTTCACTTATTTTAGTATCTTTACATTATTTTTTTAGCTTATTTGTATATGTTAAATATTTTTATTTTATTTTGATTATTCATCCCCTTTCCTCCCAAACTTTTGAATTTTTTCCATCATGTTGAATTTTTTCCATCATGGAAACTTTGTTTCTATGTGTTGGGTAACATTTATTGGGGATGAAATCTTGGAAGATATGTATATAACTAGATATTATAATACCAATTATTTTGAAAAATCTACCATACTTAGAAAGAATATAGAAATAAGTACTAATCTAGTACTTTTTAATGGGTATTGATGTGAATTCACCAATTAGATTTCATGCATACTACCTAATGTTATATCCAACAACTTATTATTAGCCAACATTCCAAATCTAATATCACAATATTATAATTCAGCTATTGTGGCACCTATTACAAAGGAAAGACTTTACAAAGAAGTAAGAAATACATAAACTTTATTAAACTCCATGGAGGGTTGAAATAGGTAAATAGGACTTGAGCATACAATTAGTATAAATGTCTAAAGCATAGTTACTTAGAGATGTATGGGTATGGGTATTGGGTAAGGTAAAGGGAAAAGGATGGGGATATTATTCAAATTATGGTATGTGGTTAAATGATTAAGGGTATGGTTTTATTATATATAAATATAGTTACCATAAAATATTGGTAAGGAGATGGGATCACGATCCTCATCCCTATACTGGAGTTTCCTGGTAAGTATGTTTTAAAGAGAGGCTATAAATGAAAATATAAAATTAAAAGTAAAAAAAGAACCTAACTACCAAAAGGGGTGAATTGAAACCATAAAAACATCAAACGGTAATGCAATATATTACAAATAATATGAATAACCATGAGAATGTGGTCTCCCTAGATAAATCACTTCCTAAAGGATTTCTTACCTAAATTTTCCATGAATTCTACTCCATGGAAGAAGAATAGGAAAAATACATGCAAATTCTCAAATAAATAACGTCTTTATCCTTTTGCTCAATGATGTAACATAAGATATGCTACAATCATGATGCATTATAAGATGTGATATAACCATATTGTCCCACTTCCTTATGCATGTTATAGAATATCATTTTGTCCCTAGTCATAGCACTTATTACAAATTATTATCTCCTCATCTAAAGTTGATTTTATAAACACACATTAAATCCTTAACAATATAGAAAAGAACAACACCACTTAATATGGGGAATAAAATTTGTACTATTTACAAATTAACTTTTTAAATAAGCAAAAATTCAACACCCAATAGCTACCTAATGTACTTTGAGATTTATTCTTGGTGTTGTATATATATTTTAGACTTCATAATCAATCCCCTTGATTTTCTTTATTTAGTGAACTTTAATTTTATGGCATATTTTTTGGCTCAAATGCTTTGCCAAATAATAATAATAATAATAATAATAATAATAATAATAATAATAATAATAATAATAATAATAATAATAATAATAATAATAATAATAATAATAATAATAATAATAATATTAATTACAAGATATATTTGGTTGTATCACACATAATTGGTAGGTCTTCCTCAAATTACATTATTATATATACACAAAATTATAATAAACTAGGGTATTATTGTGGTGGTTTCTAACCTTTGTTTGTAGCTTCTGTGTTCATCAGTTCATTATTTCCTCTAGGTTCCTCTCCTTCACATGGATCTTTGTACTTGAACTTGAGTCACATGGTTTGTGTTGACCCTTTCTAGTTATGCCTACTTGTTTTAGTGTTTAGGTTATTTCTTAAATTCTAACCCATTGACCCACATTATTCATTTGTGTAAAATAATATAATTTTTTTCTCTATCAGATATGTTTGATATTGATTGAAACCTAAGTTATTGATTCACATTCAGTTCAAGTTCAGGTAACTTGGTTCTCTGGTAAGATGATTATTTTTGTCTTGGGTAAGGCTTGTGTTCGGCCATATAAAAAAATATAATATAAAATATAAAAAATTTAACCTAATAAATAACAAATTAGTGATATTAACCACATATTATGCATATAAAAAATAAAATGACCAAAAAATGGGCTCCTTGATCAGCGTAGGAAAATGATTACAATATTTCTTGATGAAGCTTCAAACCTAGATCATGAATGGAAGGTATACATGCAATGAGAAAATGAGAGTTAATTTCTTTTGCTTTTGTGTTTTGATTTCTCATTTGTATTCTTATAATTTTTTTTATGTTTTATTAACTTTTAGGGTTTGTAATGTGTTTTATCTATTTTTAATTGTTTTAATTTTTTTCATTACTTTCTATGTAATTTTGAGGAACAATAAGATTTTTTTAAAAATGTTTTTGCCTCAGATTATGCTTGGATTTGTCCTAGCCATCCCAAGTGCCTAAGGTCTTTTGTAGAATAACCTAGATGAACCCGAGCTATCTAGGATGAATCTAGGTTGTTTCCTAGTAGAACCAGACCTGTAGTCAGACTAAGCATGTATTGGGGATGGATTCTTTTATATAATTAGATGAATTGTTATCTTATAATGAAACATGAGAAGTACATGTTGATTGCATCTTCCTTGAAGTTGGCTCTTCAATTACTACTTGCATTTTTACCATCTTAAAATTTTGTACAAAATGTGAAAATTAGTATCTTAGATTGAAGCATGAGCAATACATGTACTCAAGAGTGTAGAGAGGATTCATATGTTTATAAAACTATAAATATTATAATATTTTGGAATATTTTGAAAAATCCTAATACTATTTATATATGTTTTGTGAGGTAGGTACCAAAGTGAAATCCTTATCATAGTGGGACAAATGGAGAAATGGCCATTTATAGAGCACATTATCAAATGATTAGAAAGGTATAAATAAAATCCTCTATGAGTATTTTATGTCGTCTAATAATTTTGTGGATTAAACAACAACATATATTAGACAAAAGGTTAAATTTTGAGTATTTTCTACCTTGTTAATATTTTTTTGGATATAGATATATATATATATATATATATATATATATATATATATATATATATATATATATATATATATATATATATATATATATATATATATATATAAGAGAAAAGGTTAAAATTATTTACATGCATGCAAGCCTTGGTCTAGATTAGAATGTAAGGGCATTGGTAATTCAAATGTAATCATAGATTCCATTTTTATTTTAAAAACATCAAAAAACCCAAATAAGCAAATACAAGAATGTAGACAACACGTAATTATATGTGGAATGCTAAATTTTTTGATAAATACCGTGACATTTATATCATTAATTACATTCTTCAAAATTTTATGAAGAGTTCTTTAAAATTGTGCATGTGTTTAAACCCTTAGAGACTCATACTGATTATGTGCCTTCCCTTGTTATGCATCATGCTACAAATAAATTTGAAAGATTTTGAATCTTAATCTAAGGGAAGATGGTTAGATTTATCTAGTTGTTGAACTACAAGTATGAGTGAATGCAAATGGGATTTTTTATTGTTATGGTGAGGGGTGTGGGAATTATTAGAGGTGTGTTTGGTGTTAGGGCCAACATTACTATTTTTAATTTTTAGAACTAGTAAAGGTGTCAATCAATTTATATATTATAGGGTTTAAAGGAGGTGAGGGAGAATACTTAGAGAAGATAATAGTAGGTAAGTAAATGCTAGTAGATAAAATATGTGTATAAAATAGAACATGACTATGACATAGAGGGAAAATGTTTTTAGGAAAGTGTCTAGGGTGATAAAAACTATTGACAGAGAATGAGTAACAAGGAACAATAAAAAAAGGGGGATTTAAGTGTGTGGAATGGGTTGTAATTAACCTCTATCCTATGTTGCAATTGGATGTTTGGAGAAAAAGATTGTTTACTTAGAGAAGATAAAAGATGATGTTAGAAGGTAAAAAGTGATTGGTGGGGTAAATGAAATTTAAATATATAAGATTTATAAAATATGAAGTGGTTATGGCATGGAGGTAATGTTACTATGAAATTGTTTAGTGTAATAAAAAATATTAAGAGAAAATAAGGAACATGGAATAGTTATTGCCAAGGGAAATTTAAGTCTATGAAAGGGGATTTAATTAAGAACTCCCATACATTATAATAAGAAGCTTGTAAAAGAAGACTATTGACTTTCTAGCATTGATTTACTGGCCACAAGCGAGTTGATATTTCTAAGAAAGTTGATATTTCTTAAGGAGAAAATCCAAATACTTAATTTATTTGAGGATCAAACTATGAGAAAAGGATAATATCATCCATAAATTGATATAAAGAGCATATATAAAATCCTTTCACTGTTGGGAGGCCATGGATTATGACTTCATTATTAGCTACAACTAGGAGCCTTAGCAAATTTTATCCTATGAAAATCAATAAGCAGGAGATAAGAGGGTCTCCTTGTCGTAAACCTTGGTAGGGACTAAACTAAGCTTGAGAATCTTCATTGATTGAGACTATGTATGTTGGTGTTTTGATTAAAATATACCTAATTATTGAAGCTAAAGACCTTAAGGGTCTAAATTATCAAGTCCTAGTTGCAATGGTCATAGACTTTGGGCTAATTTTAGTAATATACCCATTCTATGATGAAAGTTGATAGCGTATTGATTCCTAAACAACTATGATATTATTTGTAATTTTCCTTATTTGAACATAGGTTATTTTATTGACATTTAGGAAAGTAGTGGTTTCATCTTTTTGGAACTTAGATTTGAGATTATTTTATAGACCATATTACAGAGAGCAATTGGTTGGTATTGGTTCCTCCTTTTTGCTTTCATTACTTTTGGGATCAAGTCTAATTTATTGGCATTAAATTTACAAAGTGTTAGTTTGTTTTTGTTGTACTCATGAACCAATTTTAACATATCTTTATTGATTATGTCCTAAAATATATGGTATAATGGATCAAAAAAATGATTAGGCCCTGGGAATTAGTTTTTGTGAAAGAAAAGATAATTGCCTAGGTTTCTTCTTCAATACATGGGTGCATTATCTATGAAATTATCAGACTCTCCCACCATGCTAGGAATATTTTTAGTAAGAATTTTATGAGCTCTTAACTTTCTTATGGCTTCAAGGCTCTTTTTTTAGAATGTTTTTGAAGCAAGCCATTACAAGGGTTGTTATTTCTAGAGTTGTATGAAGAAATGTGTTGTTCCCAGTTTTGATTTTTTATACTACATTAATGTTTGTCTTGTTTAATACTGATTTGTGGAAATTTTCCATGTTTACATTCCCTTTAGTGATCTAGGTTTCCCTTTATCAGTGACTCAATTAATTTTTTTCTCTCTAATGAATGGCAACCAATTCATTAATCAATCAAATTTAATTAATTTTCCATTTATGAGAAGAAAAAATGCAAAATATTATCACTAGAAAGTATTAGTCTAGTAGTGGGTTCCATACTAAAGGTTATATATATGCAAGCATTATTTTTTTATACCTTATTTGTATTTGTATTTTAAATGGCATAAAAATTTTGTTTCTATTTATGGTTTGAAAATTGTCATGTTCAAATGAAAATGTGTTCTTGAAAAGTGTTTTCTTCTATTTTTCCAAAAACATTATGAGTCATGAGTGAGATTAGTTTATTTTATACTTTATTTCTCTCTATATTTTAAATGGTGTAAATTTTTTTTTGGAATTTTAATGTTTGAAATATTTCCCTTCAAATGAAAACGTGCTCTTGAAAAAAAGTCTTCTATTCTTCCAAAAACTTTACCAGTCATGATTGAGATTAGTTTATTTTATCCTTATTTAGACTATAGCTAGTCTATTGTTTGTTTTTATTTTTCAATGTTTCTATGGTTTTTCGATAGGGTGGGATGGGGGAACATGTTTATGGGATTCGGCAGATAGCAGAGGGATGATCAAGGGATTGAAAATTATATATATATATATATATAGACACACACACACACACACACACACACACACACACACACACACACACACACACACACACACACACACACACACACACACATTTTAAAAATTACAAGAAAATTATTAGAAATATATTTTCTAACTTTTCAAATGTATAATGAAACTGTCAAACATCATTAAACATTTTAAAGAATTGAAATTCAAATAACATTAATATATATGACATTGAATAATAAACATTCATCATTGACATTTGAAAAATGAACTAAAAAATTTAGTGAAAACACTGAAATGGAAATATAAATTTTAGACATGAATATCTGATTGTTATATTATCAATGATCATGAAAATAACTATTGCCCCACTTTTTGTTTTCTTCATTTTATAATTATATTTTTTTATCTTTTTAAACAACTCTCAATGTGGGGGATGTCAAGACATCTCCATTTTATTTTAATCAGATTAGGGATGCCCCTTGATGTCCCAAGGACACCAAGATGTCCCCTAGCACCCCACCTAAAATAAGACACATCCTTTTGCATCCCAAAAAATTCCAAAACATCTCGGGGATATGGAAAAAATGCAAAAAAATGGTTGAGCTTCCCTATATGTCCTACGTCCCTAAAACATTTGGGATGGCCTTGATAGGGAGGGGACACATCCCTTTAGAACAATGTTGTACCTCATTTATCAACATTCCTCACATTTACCTAACATAAGATGGTCCTTTCAATTAAGCAAAGTGAAACTCTTTATCGATCTTTGTTTATCTATCTAGAAAATTTTGAAATTTGAATAGTATGTGTCATCTGTTTCCCTATTTATCATCTCTAGAATAATTTAACAAATGTTGCATTGTTATTGTTGATTTTTGTAGCCATGGTTGGCTTCTATGTAACTTTATCCATTTACCCTACAGTTAGATTTTCCTCATTTTGTATCATGTTCAGTCTCTACAACTATTTTTTTAAATGATCTTCTTATAACCAAACCCCAATACACAATCAACCATTGTGTATGGTCTCAAGTTTTGAATCTCAACTATTTAATGGAGATATTTTATTCAAAATATATTTTACTATAGGGAAAATTATATCTTTGCATTTGAATTATGTATAAGTAAGTAGAAATAATGGGTCATTTTTACATGTTTTGTTTGATTTTTGCTTAGAATTATTGTATCTCAAGAAATATAAGCAAATCCATTTATATGAATTTATGAATTTCATTTCTAAAAGTATTGATATTATTTAGTTTTTTTCCATTGGAAATAAGTCCATAGGGAAACCCAAGTGGTACTTCACCTAAACCAATAGGGACATCATGTGAGGCCTAACATGATAAAACTAGCCAGCCTGGGAAAATGGATCTTGAGACCTCCCATATATAACCTTTAACACTCAACTACATGAACTAGCTTGTTGTCTTAGTGACACTATTTCATAGTTATTAGTATTATTATATTTTCCATTATATTAAAACACTCAGGTAACCTTTGGTTATGCATGGGTTTCTTATAATTTTTTCTTAGATGGGAAAGTAACTAATCACAATTACTTGTTGTTAACTATGGGTTTCAAGATGCTAACCAACCCTGACCAAATTCCTCTAAAACATATCAAAATGGCAAAAAAACATCATTTTTACTCTTTTTATCATACTTTTTGATGTCTATGTGCATCGACGATTGGCGAATGATTGTCTAGAATCAAATCTCTACATTCCATTCATTATTTAATGTATTTCAAGGTATTTATATATTTTTTAAAGTAGCGATAAAATTTCCAAGTAATTCCTAAGTCATCAAGATGGGTCAAATTTTTTGGCTCTCGAGTAATCGTAGTTTACGAGTTTTTCTACTATGATATGTACAAGTGGAATATTTTTGTTGATAATTACTTTCCTAGTCATTAAAATGGAATTTTAAGTATGGTTTACATCTAATTTTACATTTGGACTTGATGTATATCAATTTTTGGTGGGAACTGAAATAAAAGAACCTGAGGTGGGAGTTTTTAATGGACAAGAAGTTGAAGTGTGGTCATGGATTGTGTGGAGTCCAAAGTCAACTATCACTTTTTTTAGACTTGAAGTAAAAATGTAAGTTAATTGTCAAATCTCACATAAAACATTTTTTTATAAAAGGTGCAAATATTTACATTTAGATCCTTTTTCTTGATGGGTTTTCTCATAGTAAATTATATTGATGAAGCTGAGGTAAGTGTGCTACCCATTAATTTTTTCAAATCATTATTGTCTTATTAAATATTAATAATTAATTATCAGATGATTATTTAGATAATGTTAATTCTGTGAATGCCCAAGTAGGAGGATTGTCACAATTCACTTATTTAATCATGTGTTTTATTTCAAGTTAACTTGTCAACTCGTGTAAAGAATGTTGGATGGGTATTCCAACCAGTTGACTATAGAGATAATTCCATGCCAGAGGAAATTCAGATCAAAGGATTTTTTACAAAAAAGAATGGCCAAATGATGTTGACATATGATCAAGAAGGGACAAGGATGGGGATATTATTCAAACTATGGTACATGGGTAATTGAATAAAGGTATGGTTGTATTATATATAAATGTATTTACCATAAAATATTTGTAAGTAGATGGAGTCATGGTCCTCATCCCTATACTAGAGTTTCCTAGTAAGTATGATCCAAATAGAGGATATAAACAGAAATATAAAATTAAAACTACAAAAAGAGCCTAACTACCAAAGGGGTGAAGCCAAAGTGGGTAACCCATAAACACATTAAATGGTAATAAAATATATTAAAAATAATATTAATAACCATGAGGTGGTATCCCTAGATAAATATCTTCCTAAAGGATTTCCCACCTAATTTTTTCATGAATTCTACTTCATGGAAGAATAATAGGAAAACTCCATGCAAATTCTCAAATAAATAACATTTTTGTCCTTTTACTCAATGATGTAACATAAGATATGCTACAATCATGATGCATCATAAGATGTGCTACAACCATATTGGCCCATTTTGTTATGCACATTGTATAAGATCATTTTGTCCCTAGTCATAGCACTTATTACAAACTCTTATCTCCTCATCTAAATTTGATTTTGTAAATGGACATTAAATCCTTAACAACATAGAAAAGAACAAGACCACTTAATGTGAGGAAGAAGAGTTGTACTTTTTACAAATTAAATTTTAAATAAGAAAAAATTCAATACCCAATAGATACCTGATGTACTTTGATATTTATTCTTAGTGTTGCATCTATATTTTAGACATCATAGTCAATCCCCATAGTTTTCTTTATTTTGTGAAATTTGCATTTATGGTATATTCTTTGGTCCAAATACTTTGCCAAAAATATAATAATAATAATATTTATAGGATAATTTGGTTGTATCACACATAATCAGTAGGTTTTCCTCTAATTACATTATAATATTTACATAAAATTATAATAAACTAGGGTATTATTGTGGTGGATTTGAACCTTTGTTTTCAGCTTTCATGTTCATCATCTCATTGTTTCCTCTAAAAGCCTCTCCTTCACATGGATCTTTGTATTTGGACTTGAGTCACATGGTTTGTGTTGATGCCTTCTAGTTATGCTTACTTATTTTAGTGTTTAGGTTATTTTTTAAACTTTGATCATTTGTGTATAATAATATAATTTTTTTTGTATTAGATACATTTGATATTGAACTAAACCTAAGTTATAGATTCAAATTTAGTTTAGGTTTGGGGAACTTGGTTCTCCAGTAAGATGATTGTTTTTATCTTGGGTAAGGATTATGTTCATCCATACAAAAAATATATAAAATATTAAAAATATTAAAAATTTAACCTAATAAATAATAAATTAGTGACATTAACCACATATTATTCATATAAAAAAGAAAATGACCAAAAAATGGGCTCCTCAATCAGCATAGGAAAATGGTTACAATCTTTCTTGATGAAGCTTCAATCCTATATCATTAATGGAAGGTATGTCTGCAATTATAAAATGAGAGTTAAGTTTGCTTTCTTATTTGTGTTCTTGTCTTATTTTTTTATGTTTTATTAACTAAATTAGGGTTCATAATGTGTTTCATTTATTTTTTATTTTTTTATTATTGCTTTATCTCAAATTTTGAGAGTTAATAAGATTTAAAAAAAAAAATTTGCCTCATATTTTTCTTGGATTTGTCCTATCCATCCCAAGTTTGCCTAAGGTCTTTTTTAGGATAACCCAGATGAAATTGGGATATCTAGGATGAACCTAGGTCATTTCTTAGTAGAACTAGACCTGTAGTCAGACCAAGCATGTACTGGGGCTGGATTCTTCTACATAAATTGATAAATTGGTATCTTAGATTGAAGAATGAGTAATACATATTGATTGCATCTCCTTCAAGTTGGCTCTTCAATTACTACTTTCATTTTTACCATCTTGAACTTTAAAAAAAAAATTGCAAATTGGTATCTTAGATTGAAGCATGAGTAGTACATCTTGATCACATCTTCTTTGAAGTTATATTTTCAATTACTAATTGCATTTTTACCATATTGAAATTTTAAGCAAAATATGCAAATTGGTATCTTAGATTGAGGCATGAGCAGTACATCTTGATTACATCTTCCTTGAAGTTAGCTCTACAATTACTACTTGTATTTTTACCATCTTGAAATTTTGTCCAATTTTGCATAATGGGCCTAGTCAAGCATGATTTGCCTTCTTTGGTGTATTTTTATGACATTTTCTACTTTGGGTCCTTGAAACATGCTTGAGGACATTAACATGAAGTTTACATGTACTCAAGAGTGTAGAGAGGGTCCATAAGTTTGTAAAATTTTCAATTCTAAGCTTTTGGAATATTTTGAAAATTCCTAATAATGTTTATATATAGTTTACAAGGTAGGTACCAAAGGGAAATCCTTATCACATTGGGAAAAATGGAGAAATGACCATTTATGGAACACGTTGTCAAATGTTTAGAAAGGTATAAAAAGAATCCTCTATGAGTATTTTCTTCCCTCTAATAATTTTGTGGATTAAACAACAAAATATATTAGACAAAATGTTAAATTCAGAGTATTTTCTACCTTTTTAATATTTTTTTGGATTAAAAAACAAAATATGTTAGACAAAAGGTTAAAATTATTTACATGCACACAAGCCTTGGTCTAGATTGGAATGTAATGGCATTGGAGATTTAACCATAATTGTAATATTCCATTTCTATTTCCAACAGCATCAAAAGACCCAAATAAGCAAAGACAAGAATCTAAAAAACACCTAATTATATTTGGAATGCTAAAAACTTCTATAAATACCATGAATTTCATATTGCTAATTACATTTTTAAACATTCTATAAAGAGTTCTTTCACATTGTGCATGTGTTGAAACCCTGAGAGACTCATACTGATTGTGTGCATGCTCTTGATATGCCTCATGCTAAAAATAAATTCTAAAGATGCTAAATCTTCATCTAAGGGTAGATGGGTAGCTTTATTTAGTTTTTGAATTGCAGAATGAGTGAATGAAAACATGAATTTTTATTTTTATGGAAAGGGGTGTGGGAATTATTAGATTTGTGTTTAATGTTAGGGCTATAATTATTGTTTTTACTTTTTAGAACTAGTAAAGGTGTCAATAAATTTAGAGATTATAGGGTTTAAAGTGGGTGAGGGAGAAGACTTAGAGAAGACATTAGTAGGTAATAAGATCTCAGTAGATAAAATATATGTATAAAATAGAAATTTACCATGACATAGAGGGAAAAAATTACTATAAAATTGTCTAAGGTGATAAAAACTATTGAGAGATGATGAATAACAAGGAATAATCAACAAAAAGGGGTCTTTGAGTTTGTGGAATGGGTTGTAATTAGCCTTTATCCTATGTTGTGATTAAATTTTTGGGGAAAAATATTGTTGACTTAGAGAATATAAAAGACAACGTAGTAGATAAAAAGTGATGATGGGGTAGGTGAGATTTAAATATATAAGATTTATAAAACAAGAAGTGGCTATGACATAGAGGGAATGTTACTAGGAAAGTGTCTAGTGTGATAAAATCTATTGAGAGAAAATAAGGAGCATGGAATAATTACTACCAAGGGCAATTTAATTCTATGGAAGGGGCTTTAATTAATCACTCTCCTACATTACAATAAGATGCTTGGAAAATAGCATTGTTGACTTTCCAACATTGATTTGTTGGCCACAAGCAAGTTGATATTTCTAAAAAACTTGATATTTCTTGAGAGAATCTAGATATTGAATATATTTGAGGATTAAAGACTGAGAAAAGGATAATATCATCCATAAACTGATATCAAGAGCATTTACATACTAATTTCGTTATTGGGAGGCCATGGATTATTCCTTCATTCTTAGTTGTGGCTAAGAGACTTAGCAAATTTTCTCCTATGAAAATAAATAAGTAGGGGATAAGAGGGTCTCCTTGTTATAAAACCTTATAAGGGCTAAACCAATCTTAAGAAACTCCATTGATTAAGACTTTGTATGTTGGTGTTTTCATGTAACTATACCTAATTATTGAAGCCAAAAGCCTTAGGGGTCTAAACTATCAAGTCTTAGTTGTAATGGTCAAATACTTTGGACCAATTTTAGTAAGATACCTAGTCTATGATGAAATTTGATAGCATATTGATTCCTAAACAACCATGATATGCTCTATAATTTGCCTTCTTTGAGCACAAGTTGTTTTATTGATAAAATATTAGGAAAGTAGTGGTTTCATCCTTGTGGCACTTAACTTTGAGATTATTTTATAAACCATATTATAGAGATAAATTGGTTGGTATTGGTTCTTGCTTTTTAAATATTGTTACTTTTGGGATCAAGTCTAATTTATTGGCATTTAATTTGTGAATCATTTGTTTGTTCTTATTATATTCATGAAACAATTTTAATAAATCCTTATTGATTATGTCCTAAAATATATGGTAGAATGGATAATAAAAATGATCAAGTCTTGGGCATTGGTCTTTTTGAAATGAAATGACAATTGCCTAGGTTTCTTCCTCACTACTTGGGGTGAATTATCTGTGAAATTATCAGACTCTTCCACCATGTTAAGAATATTTTTAGTAGGCATTGTTTGTGATCTTAACTTTATTATGGCTTCAAGGCTATTTTTTTAGAATGTTTTTGAAGAAATCAATGACACGGGCTATTATTTTTGGAGCTTTCTAAATAAATATGTTGTTCCCAGTTTTAATTTTTTGTACTACATTAATGTTTGTCCTAGTTAATACTAATTTGTGTGAAATGTCTATATTTACATCCCATTTAGTGATCTAGGTTTCCCTTAATCACTGAATTCATTATTTTTTTCTCTTTGATGAATGGTATCCAATTCATTAAACAATTAGATATAATTAACTTTACTTTAATGAGAAGAACTAATGCAAAATGTTATAGCTAGAAAGTAGTAGTCTAATAGTGGGTTCCATAATAAAGGTTATATATATGCACACATTTTTTTATACTTTATTTCTACATGTATTTTGAATGGCATAAAAAAATTGTTTGCATTTTATGATTTGAAAATTTGCATGTTCAAATGAAAACATGTTCTTGAAAAGTGTTTTCTTCTATTCCTCTAAAAAAATTGCTAGTCATGATTGAGATTAGTTTATTTTATAAATTATTTCTCTTTGTATTTTAAATGGTGTAAAATTATGTTTGCATTTTATTTTTTTTAAATATTTCCCTTCAAATGAAAATGTGTTCTTGAAAATTATTTTCTTATATTTTTCCAAAACATTTTCCTATCATGATTGAGATTAGTTTATTTTCTCTTAATTTTGACTATAACTAGTCTATTGTTTGTTTGTATTTTTAAATGTTTCTATGAGTTTATGGTATGGTGGAGTGAGGGGACATGTTTCTAGGATTTGGGGGATAGTAGAGGGATGGTCAAGGAATTGAAAATTACACACACACACACACACACACACATTTTAAAATTACAAAACAAATATTAGATATATATTTAATAACTTTTTAATTGTATAATGAAACTATTAAACATTTTAAAGAGTTGAAATTCAAATAACATAAACATATATGACATTGAACAATGAACATTAAACATTGACTATTGAAAATTGAACTAAAAAATTAAGTAAAAACACTGAATATAAGTATAAAATTTTAGACATGAGTATCTAATTGTTATATTATCAATGATCATGAAAAGAGCTATTTGAAAATGCCCCACTTTTCATTTTCTTAATTTTATAATTGTATATAGTTTTTATTTTTTAAACAACTCTCGATGTGGAGGATGTCAAGACATCTCTAGGTTATTTTTAGTAGATTGGGGATGCCTTTTGATGTCCCAAGGACACCAAGATGTCCCCAATTTCCCCACATAAAATAAGACACATCCATGTACCTCCCAAAAAATTCCAAAACATCTCAAGGATGTGGAAAAAATGTAGAGCTTCCCTTTGTCTCCCACATCCCTAAAATGTTTGGGATGGTCCCAATAGGGAGGGGATGAATCCCTATGGGATAATGATGTAACTCATTTATCAACACTCCTCACATTTACCCATCATAATATGGTAATTTTAATTAAACAAAGAGAAATTATTTATCACCCTTTGTTTCTCTATCTAGAAAATTTTTAAGCTTGAATAATACATGTCATGTATTTCCCTATTTATCATCTCTAAAATAATTTAATAGAGGTTGCATTATTATTGTTGATTTATGTTTCCATGGTTTTTTACTCTATAAATTTATCTATTTACATTACAGTTAGATATCATGTTCAGTCTCTACAACTATTTTTTTAAATTATCTTCTTACAACTGAACACCAATACACAAGCAACCATTGTGTATGGTCTCAATTTTTGAGTCCCAACTGTTGAATGGATCTCTTTCATTTGAAAAATAGTTTGCTACAGAGAAAATCATATCTTTGCATTTGAATTATGTAGAAGCAAGTAGAAATAATAGGCCATTTTTACATGCTTTATTTGATTTTTGGTCAGAATTATTGTAACTCAAGGAAAAATTATAATCAACTCTATTTATATGAATTTGTGACTTTCATTTTTGAAACTAGTGAGATTATTTCATTTTTTCCATTGAAAATAAGTCCACAAATGAAACCCAAGTGGTACTTCACCTAAAATGGTGAGGAAATCATGTGAGGCCTAGCACAATAAAAGTGACCAGCCCAGGAGAATGGACCTTAAAACCTCCCAAATATAACCTTTGGCACTCAACTATAGGAGCTAGTCTTCCAGCTTAGTGAGACTATTTCATAGTTCTCAGTATTATTATATTTTCCATTGTATTAAAATACCTGAGTAACCTTTGGTTACGCAGGGGTTCTAATAATTTTTTCTCAAACGGGTGAGTAACTAACCATGGTTACTCACCGTTAACCATGGCTTTTAGGATGCTAACTAACCCTAACCCAACTTCCTCTAAAACATATCAAAATAGCAGAAAACATCATTTTAGTCTTTTTGTCTCACTTTTTGCTATTTATGTGCATTGATGATTGGTGAATGACTATCTAAAATAATTTATCTGCATTCCATTCATGTTTTTTATGTATTTTAGTGTATTTATATATGTTTAAATTAGTGATAAAATTTTCTAGTAATTTCTCAATAATTGTCAAGTTGTGAGTATGGGTTAATTTTTTTAGCTCTTGAGTAATCGTAGTTTATGATTTTTTCTACTATGATATTTATAAGTGGAATATTTTAGTTGATAATTACTTTCCTATTCATTAAAATGGAAGTTTAAGTATGGTTTTTATCTTCTTTTACATTTGGACTTGACGTATATCAATTTCAGGTGGGAGCCAAAATAGAAGAACCTAAGGTATGAGTTTTTAGTGGACATGAAGTTGAAATGTGGGCATGGATTATGTGGAGTCCAAAGCTAGCTATGACATTTTTAGACATGAATTAAAAATTTTAAGTCAATTTTCAAATCTCACAAAAAAAAAATTTATAAAAGGTGAAAATATTTACATTTAGAGCCTCTTTCTTGATGGGTTTGCTCATAGTAAATTGTAATGACAATGTTGAGGTAAGTGCACTACCCGATAATTTTGTCAAATCATTATTATCATTTTAAATATTAATAATTAATTATCAGATGATTTTTTAAATAATTTTAATTATGTGAATACCCAAGAGGGAGTATTGTCATAATTCACTTAATTTAATCATGTATTTTGGTTTCAGGTTAAGTTGTCAATTCGTGTAAAGAATGATGGATGGGTATTTTAACTAGATAACTACAAAGACAATTCTATGCTAGAGGAAATTTGGATTAGGGGATTTTCTATAAAAAATAATGGCCAAAGGATGTTGATTTATGATCAACCTAGAAAATATTGTGTTGACTTTAGCAATGCATGTTGAATTTGGAGATAATGATCAGATGAGAAAAGTGTATTCTTCTAGCTTGTGCATCATTCAAAGAGACTCTTGAAACTTAGAAAATTAAGTATACATAATTGTTTCCCCCATTTCATATGTTGAATTCTATATTTATTTGAATAAGGTGTCTTGACATCATGAGCCATATAATGTGTCCAATGATAGCCTTACATAAATTAATATGCTATATGTGAGGGTGATATTGTCCATCTGTTAATTTTTATAAAATAAATGATATGGTTAATAGATCTTCTTAGTTTTTTTAATGCTTCATGTTTATGTTCACATGTTTCAAATATATATAAATATTTCATTACTAAATTACTAATAGAACCCTATACAGTGCAAAATATGAAAATACCACCTCAAAGAGGGTGAAACCAAAATAAAACTAATGTTTAGTTTTTTGTGGGATTTGTGATGTTTGGTTCATAAAGTGTGCACGAGAGTTCCATACTTAAAACTATAAGGGGTAAGGTATATTTCAGTGTATTTGGATTAATATACTTTAGACCTTGGCATCCAAAGGATGGAAACAAAAAAGTTAAATGAGTAGACCATACCAGGTGTCGAAGATGGCTATCCAAGTATAAACATATATTAATGTTATTTATAAATGTGAAATGCATACACTTAGCTTACTATAAGGGTGACTAATTAGGTATCAGTGAAGTGAATGCTACTATGGGACAACACAAAATTTATATTCATTTAGGTAGTATCTTTATTTATGTAATAAAATAATGGAATATGTTTATGATGAGGGTAAATTGGGCATGCTCATTTGTATGTTAAAAAAATGTTTTAGGAGGTTGGAAATAGGCTTTGTTTTGATGCCTAGTTGTGTCAAGAAAATGATTTTACAAGAAATGTGGAGGTGAGACTATGGAGACTATATCATTATAGGGGTGGGATTATTCTTAATTATTAGTTGGGGGCTAGTATGCACTTCCCCAGTCTAAGAAATCCTTCACTAGCAAGATTTGAACCTAAGAAACATAATAAGTGCAAGGCTCACAAATCAAAATTTGTTTAGTCTAATTCTAGATGTCCACATAATCTCTCTCAAAATTTTGAGTTAAACTATCCACATAATAATCAATATATATGTCATTAATTTATATTTTAATTGGAGTAACAATGATATGAAAGTGTTCAAATGAGACATCATCACCTATTCCATCTAACAGGATTTCATTTACAAAAAGTAAACTAAGGCGTTATATCTATGTATTGTTAAAATTAAAAAGGTTTAAATTGAAATTCATACATCCAATAATGTATTGTTGGAAAATAATTAAAAAAAATAAACACTTAAATGATTTGAAATGGATCATTATAAATCAATTAAAAAATGTGTTTTAAAGTATAAACATCTTTGTTTCCTCTTTTGATGGATCTAAGATGGATTTAGTGTCTTTTGATCAAAACATAAAAATAAGCACATCCTTAGGGTTTTATCATTGATAAATTCAATTTGATCCAAACATCATGACATATTATATGACAGGTTTTAATAAATAGAAAGCCTCTTGCCACACTTTCATAGGAATGTAATGATTTACATCTCGTAGCTAGAGGAAAACAAGGTTTGAGGTGAGTGTAAATTTCATAAAAATAGACCTTGTAATTGAAGAACAAATGTTTTCATTTGTATTATCACATTGGTGGGAAAACTACAACTAACTTAATATATTGCAAGGGTAAATGTATCTAACACATTAGTAGACATTCAATAGGCTACATGCGTAGCATGCCTCATCCCTACCTCTTTCAAACAAGCATTGTCCATAAGTTTGATCATTTGTGGATGATTATTCATGAAGGCTCCTCCTTCCCATGAAACATCTATCTTGTGTAGGTTATTTCCACTTTATGAGATACTTTATGACCACCTTTATATGAAGCATCTTCATTTATGTCTAGAGAATCCATTCAAGTTGCAAGATAAATATTCCCTCTTCATATAGGTCTAGTAACTATGTGGTTTTGAATTTTCTTACCAATGACTTTATTCATATGTAAAATATGAAATACGAGATTTATTTTTATTGATTGGAGTAACTCCAATTTGTATGCTATGTTTCCAATCGTACACAAGATTTTAAAAGAAAAATAATACTTGGGTGCTAATTTTTTATCTTTATTTTGTTACTTTAGAGGCATATACTTATATGGTTATAACCTCCCAAAAAACTAATCTCCTACTTCAAAATGTCTCTCTTATGTTTTGGCCAACATGTTGTTTTATATGATTTTGTGACATACCTAGGTTCTCCTTGAGAATATAATGTACTTCTTGTTGGTGTTGAGTATGATCTTATACCATGTGAACCTTTTGGTTACACTTAAAATGATAATGTGATATATGTAAGATGATATCCATATAGTGTCATAAGTAAAAACATTTTTGAAGTAGGAAAGAAAGTGTTATACCACCATTATGTTAGTGGTAGTTAATTAATCCATTAGGATTGTTTTCTCCAAGTAAAATAATGTAGATAACTCTCTAATAAATTGTTGAAACCTTAGTTTACCTAGATAATTGGGTTCAATGATGAGATGTGACCCAATTGATTACCCAAACAAGAGATCAAATCAGTCCTAAAATTATAAGCAAATATGGGGTCATAGTCACTTACTATAATCTTTAGAGTACATGTAGATTTTGAATTGTATCCATTAATTTTTGTGCTCCATTGATTACTTAAAAATGATACAATAAGACACATAAATGAGCATATTTAGCGATTCCATCTATCACCACCATAATGACATTTTCCCTTCTGATTTGGACCTTGTGATAAAATTAATAGAAAGGTACTTCTATCTTTGGCTAGGAATAGATAAAGGTTATAGAAGAACCATATTATTATATGTTTAACCTTTGTTTTGATAACACAATAAACATTAGGCCATAAATATATTTAAATTTCCTTCAGGCCCTTACCAAAAATAATAATGTTTGACCCTATGATAAGTCTTCCAAAATTATTAGTATTCATAAATTGGAGAGACATGGAGCTCCTCTGGAACCTTGTTATTAAGTCTATGTAAATTTGTGAAAAGAATGTCTATGTGGGAATTTTGGAAATAATTATGTCTAGAAATGTTTTTGATTTTTAAGTCTATAATGCTTTTGATCATAAAACCTCAAGGTTGGAGTTTCTAGTAATACAACTTGAAATCCTCTTCTAAATACTATGACATCTTGTCTAGCAAAGTAGATACCTAGCCTAAAATGGTTGTACATCTGACAGTGGGCATATATCATAAAAAGTCCATATAATATGTCTAATATTATTTGATGCATTTTAAATTATATCTATAAAAAGGATAGGCTTCCAAACTTATTTGGGAGGAACTATGTCATTGTAACACTTAAATTGATTCGACTATAACTAGTGGCCTAGTTATAAATTTATTAAGGTTTTAGAAGGTTCTAAGTTCAAACTAATAAATCAAATGTTTTATAATGAAATGTTCTATTATTGAGTTGATTGGGTGTCTTGAACCACATTTCCATAAAAACCACATACACTCAATAACTCTCGATTCTTTATTTTTTTGGGTCTAAAATAAGCCCTCTTAGTTGAATAATAGCACATTGTTTAAAAACATTATGTTGTTTTAAAATTTAACATTTAATTTTTTGAAAATATATTGATTTGATACTTAATAGGGGAGTGAATTCTTACCTTTTGCATGTGTAGGTGATGGATACATGGCTAGCTTATTAACCAGTGAAAAACAATCCAAAAGATGTTGCTAAGGTAAATATTTTTCCTTTTTTGAATATTTAAAAACAAATTATTATAGTTTAGATGATTTCAAGCTCATTATCCTACAATATTTTGAATCATCTTTTTTTTTTATGACATAATTAATTTTATTTTTGTGAAAATTGCTCGAACAGATACCTAGTGCAAATTGGTTACACATCCAAAATTAAGCACCCATAATGTAATGCCTGATATGATGCACTGAAGATAGATTGGAAGTATATTTTGAGTTTATTTTAGTTCCCATAGATATGCAAATCATCACCTATAATTATTTTACCTCCTTATTTGTCTATAGGTTTTAATGCAAAAAAAGGATTTGTTCAAATTGGGTTCCTCGTAGACTACATTGGGGTGTAGTGAATGGTTTATTAGGGTGAAGTTCAAGTCATATTAGGGAGATAATGTGAAGTAGGAGGAGAATTAAACATTGGAGTTCATTTACTATATAAACATAAACTATCCTAGTCTTCAAGAGATATATAAAAAATTATGTTAGGCATGTTAAATCTATTATACATGAGATATATCTCGTTATCAATTTTTTATGAAACTTTTGTACATTATAAAGAGGTTAAGATAAGATGAACACTCTTCACATGGAAACAAAGATAGGACTTTATTCCTTGGGGATGTTTTTCATTATTCATCAACATCACATTCATCAAATTTAGCTCTAGTATAAGTACTTATGACAAAATAAAATATGTGGAGCGAATTCCCTTTCTTCACCATTAACTGACCAAGCCTATTTAGGTTCTAGAAAATTGAAAAATATAAAAAAATTGATTTCTAAATAGAAAATCACAAATAAAAAATATTGGGAACTATAGCTACTAGAAAAAATTGAAGCAACTGAATTTTTAAAACCATACTATTGGAAATGGATTAAAATCTTAGATGTGAATAATAAATTCATAAAATCTTAGATGTGAATAATAAATTCAAAACTGAGAACTAAAATCTGAAACTAATGAATTTATCATTTATCTAGAATGTAGTTCCTAAAAAGTATATATAGAGTTATTTTTGGCTTCTAAAAATAAAAGGATAAAATATATGGAAAACTAAGTGATGCTAAAAAGGAATTAAAATATGATAAAACTAGAAATGAAACCACTCTAAATCATTAAACATAGATGATAGTCCCATAGTTGTGATCCCTACTCAGGATTTAACAATTAATCAGTAACTTTATCGATACTTTTAAAAATATATAAATTCATGAAATAAACTAAAAACCCATGGGCAACCTAGGCTCTAGCAATCTAGTAGGTTTCCTTCTATCTCTAATGTATCAAAACACATGGGAAACCTTAAACCTTAATGACAACTAAAATTATGGATTTAGGGTGTGATGTTCACTTAATTAGATGACAATGATAAAATCATTGTGAAAGATTTCAAATCAAAAAATTGAGATATAAATAATTGTGTAATGGCATTCCCCCCTTTTTCCTATGTTTAAGAGAGAGAAAATAGTCTAATTTATAGTTAAATGTTCAACCACTTGAGTAAGTCTGATATGAAATACCATTCAATCCCCGCATTCAAATTTGTGAAGGATAAAATACACAACAAATTTATTTCCAAAAAATTAACTATAAAATTTGTGATTAAATTTGACTAAAATAAATATATACATCTAATATATTTTAAATGTATATATTTAAAAAATCTATGTATAATAAATTTAAAAGTATTAAATTATTATTTTTATTATTTGTAAAATATAGTTATAAATATATTATATTAATATAACTTAAACTATATCAGTATATTATATTTTAAAGTTTATTATATAATACTAACCTTTTATATTAGGATATTAATATTTTTCATAGTATTTGTGAAATTTGCATATTTATAAAACTAACATTCCAAATAGGGGAATTCTGAATTTTTAGATTTTATTGTCTTCCTAAACAAATCAAAAAATTTGAACTTATGTGCAACTTCTGTCTAGGACATAATAACAGTTTGAGGCCCAATGATCTATTTATAATTATTGTCCTCATCATGAGTTCACTTCATACATGTGGAATAAGTACCGTTAACATACCTATTCAATTTATACCAAACATTTAGATATGTTACATCTATGTCTTAAACATATTGACCAAAAAGTGGGTTCACAACTATGGGCATGTTTCCCTTGATCCATAAAATGCCTAACCACATAAAAAGGTGGGTTGGGTCTTGTTAGTGTAGGTATTTACTTTCCTTTTATTTTGTTATTTGGATTATTCCTACACACATGGATTATTCCTCCACTTGAGTTAGTTTTCTTAGGTGTTTTTAGATTTAGGGAGTTACTCTTTTTTTTATCATTGGTTAGTGGATGTTACTCCTTGATTGGTCATGGCAACTTAGGAGTTACATTCTTATTCCATGTCTTTATGATTATTCATTAAAGAGTTACACATTTATCTCTTATTTATACAACTCTTTGTGAGCTATTAAATCAATCTAAGTGTGTTGAATGCTTCCTTTAATTTTTTGCAATATTTTTGCTTACAACTTTTTTTATATTTAATAGTTTGCTTTGCTTATAGAATCTATGCATTTGATGAAACTAGAAGATCCTGGCCAATGATCTAACATGGTATTAGAGCACCAATCTAGTGTAAGATTATCTAATTTTGTATTTACTATTAAATTTCAAACTTCTAATTTTATTATAGTCTTCCAAATGGTTTTACACAACACTCCATGAACTCCTATAGTCTTTTCATAACCTATAACACTACCATTGATCAATGATTTACCATTTTTGGCTCCCCCAACAATGACATCATGCATGGTATATAACTTATTTGGATATCCATTAGGGATTTAGCTTCACTTTGAGTTCCTCCTTCTACAATGTCTCACTAATCTACTCATTTGGCTTGTGATGGAAGGCAGACTTTCAGACTTGTGTTATAAAAAGGCTTCCTCACACTTTAATGGCAGTGTGCATATCTATTATGTATGAGAGGTAACATGAGTTTGTTGTTCTGTTAGATAATAAGGCCATTCATGATGTCTATCACCATTCCCTTGACATCAAGTCTCCATTAAATAAACCTTTACCCCTATCTCATTGAATGAACATGCACCCCTACCTCAAGTGTTCAAATGGTGCATGATTCATCTAACATGACTCCAACTATTCTAATCAAAGTCTAAGTGTTCTCTTTAAATGCTGGTCCTGCATTATGAATTGGTCAAAACTCCTATTAATATCATTAAAACCCTAAGTTTAATTCCACTCTCATAGCAACACCTCTCTACTTTGGTTCATTTTAAAAATTTAAGTTAAAATTAAACTTCTACACTAAATAAAATAGTCATTTTATTAATAATTTTTTAAATAGATTTTTTTATGACTTAAGTGAAATTTATACCTTAGTCACATATGTGGGTGAATAATTAGATTGACTTAGTAATTTTGTGGGGATATATTAGGTTCAAAATTGATTCCAATGTGTGGTTGGAAGGTTCAATCCTCTTTTGCCATAGGGTATTTTTAAAAAGTTTTAGTGCAAGTTTTATTAAATATGCTTTATTTAAGAGAAAATAATATTGTAATAACTTTTGATCGGTATCTTGAAACTAAGCGATCTCTTTCAAAGGTTCATATTTTTTCATTTCCCATTCATTGGTCTTATTTTCATTATAAATTTAAATGTCAAGTGCCAAATTTGGGAGGGTCAAGCATAATTTTAGGGAGGTGTACTTATTAGTGTGATTCCTTTTATTTCCATTTATTCAATTTATTTTAAATAAACCCACATTATCTATAATGGATCCTAATTCAGTTAATTTTTTCACACCCTTCAACTATAATGAATGGAAGGCTTCCATGTCACTCATTTTTCAAAACAAGAAACTATATAGGATAACTATGGTATACAATATAAACCAGATACAAATAAGGAAAAATTATTTGACAAGTGTGATGAAGATTTTGGTTTTCTATCTTTCTATGTCAATAGATCTGTGTTTTCAATTGAATGAATAAAAACACCCAAGGAAGTATGGGATATCCTAGGAAAATGTTTTGGGTAATTGGATGAAATGAGAGGGCATGAACTAGAAAATGAGTTTATTAGTCTTAATCTTAGCAATTTTGACACACTTTAAGACTATTTCACCAAGTTCAAATCATTGAGATTACAACTAAAATAATTTGTAAATGATAAAATGGATTCATAGCTCATTCTTTCCATCCTTACAAAACTTAGTCCTGACTATTCTATTTTCATCTCCATCTTTCATGTAACCAAGAGAGCACTTGGTACTTCATGGACTATGCCCTCCTTTGATGATTTTATTGCTAATTTAACTCGGGAACAAGATAAACTAATTTATATGAGTGCACCAAAATCCACTAAACCACATGATCTACTTGTAGGACATGACACCAAAAAGGCTTCAAAAGAGAAAAAACAAAATAATAAGGATCATGAGAGTAAGAAGGAACAACCCACCACCAAAATAACCAATGATACCTCTTCCTCTAATATTAATACTAAGAAAGAGAGGATCAAGTGTGGGCATTACATTGGAAAGCATGATGAAATCAGATGTTTAAAAAATAAAATTGGCCACCTAACAAGCCTTCTTGACAAGAATAATATAGGTGTTCTTGGGTCTATCACACCATCTTCATCAACCCCAAAATCCTCTAAGACAAATAATAATGGTAAATAAAAGGAAAAAGAAAAATGTGAGAAGAAATTTAAAGGCAAGGTCTTAGTTGCAGTTGTACCTTTGACTCCTACATGGGTCATTGATTCTAGAGCATCAAATCACATGGATTCTTCATAGATTGAGTTCACTTCCTTAGGATAATGTGACGTGTCCATTATTCACTTGGGTGATGACACTTATACATAAGTTTTTGATAGAGGGTATGTTGAAATTAGTAGTGGAACATTTATTGATGTTCTCATTATTCCATTACTTTCAACTAATCTCCTATAAATTTATTAGATTACTCACCTTGGTTTGGTCGTGTGAGTTGTGTTCACTCTAGATTAAGTGTATGTTAGAGAATTACATATTGATATTATATTATAAGTGGGATTGTTTGATCATCATACTCGACTATATACCTTCTCACACTTTTTCCCTAACTCTCCTTTATATTCTTATTCTTCGGAGTCACCTGTACTTGATATTTCTAAGCCTAAAATTATATATGATATTGAGGAATCTTCATCTATCACAAATGACTATGGCAGTGATGGGGACACATATCTACCATCTCCTTGTCACCTTCCAGATATTTAGGAGTTATTTCTTAAGTCACCTTATTTTGGTCCACTTTTGATATTACAAGGAGTAGGTACTTTAATTTAGGATTCATCCAACATTGGATAGTCTTATACTCAATTAAAAGGCATTCCACATTCTTTCTTTGCCTTTGCTTTAAATACTCCATCATTACATGGAGCAGCTATCCCATCTAATATGCATGAGGAGAATAGTTCCTTGTATAGGTACCACACCTTGGTTGGAAATCCATCAGGGACTTGGAAAACACATTCACTGTTCTAGGGTGATTCAGTCTTCATTGCATCTACTATTGATCCAAAATCACTCCAAAGAGCTCCTTTGAAATATATAGGGTGGCTATAGGTAGTTGTAGCTTCTAAGGAGGTTTTTTATCCCTTTATTCTTGTTTTTTATATCTCTTTTGGTGGGGAGTTTTTTCTTATGGGTTTTCTCCTTTTCTCCACTTTATGAAAGTTTCTTTGTGTATGGGTACCTCATCAGGATTTATTGTCAATACCCATTTTTTCTACCCACCTAAGTTGTGCTTAGGGAGGAGCGGGGGTAGGAGGGGGTTAGTGTAATTATTTATTTTCCTTGTATTTTTTTATTTGGATTATTCCTACACACATGGATTATTCCTCAACTTTAGTTAGTTTTCTTAGGTGTTTTTAGATTTACGGAGTTACTCTTTTTTTAATCATTGGCTAGTGGATGTTACTCCTTGATTGGTCATTTATAACTTAAGAGTTACACACCTATTCCAAACCTTTGTGATCTTTCATGGAAGGTTTAAACATTGATCTCTTATTTATACATCTCTTTGTTATCTATTAAATCAATCTAAGTGTGTTGAATGCTTCCTCTAGTTTTTGGCAATATTCTTGCTTATTTTTACTTACAACATTTTTCTATGCAATAGTTTGATTTTTAAAACATAATTTGTGCATTTGATGAAATCAAAATATCCTATTCAAATGATCCAATAGGTCCCCCACTAGATAACTATTATTATTATCATAAAAAAAGGTTCATAACCCTCTCACCTCCTTGAATAGCTTTGCCCCAAGCAATTTTGTATTCTGATTTTTTTCTAAGTTTTTTCACCTTCTCAAATTTTTATTTCTCTTGGTGAATATCCCCTCTTAGACAAACTTACCACAAAATAATTATATCATCAATTTAAATATCATTATTGGTGTGCACCATGATAGACATACCACCCAAAATGTTAATAATGGCATTCTCATGTATGGCTTGGACCAATATTCTATTGAGAAACTTTATTGAAAGTGTCGTAATTGAATTGATCAAAAGTGGAATGCCCATTACATCCATTAAAGATGTAATACCATCAATTTTATTAACTATAACATTGGTATTTTGAAAAGTTTAAAGTAGATTATCCATGGAAAAATATGTATTATCTTAGTAACTAAAATACCAAAAAGAGTAATATCTCAAGGATTTTCACTTTAGCACATAAGGTGATTACTCTTAATAGATATCCTTTATTTTTCAAGAATCATTTTGTCAACATGTTTACCTATTTTTTTAAACTAAGCACATTCAACATATCTAATTGCATAGGTTTAACACATACAAGTCTTGGAAATGTGTCAGAAATGATTTCAAACCTATAACATTAATTTTACAAGACAAATTAAAAAACATCCAAACACAACTACACTTATTTAGTCCTTTTCATTCAAATATGGGGTCATAAGTTTCATTTTGGTTGGTTGATTAAATTATTTCTCTTTTTTAGAGACTTCTTGATAAAGTCTTATCCTACAAAATGATTTCTTAAAATATGACAACCACAAGGATAGATCAAGATTGCAGTTACATATTCATCTATAATCCCATGTTCATAAAAACATTCACTAGGGCTTGGATCTTTATTGAAAGTATCATAAAATGAAATATTCTTATCCCTGCTCATACTCTAGATAGAATCTTCTTTAAATTGCATTATTTAGTTCCTTTGATCTAGTTTATAAAGATTGACATATTCTAAAAAAGATAGGTCTCTATGTAAGGTTTTATTCGATGTTTCCCATAAACATGGATATTGATCAATGATATATGATAACCTCACCACTTATCTAAAAAACCCTATCATTGTTGGGGATGATCCCACAAGGCCAAAAAATTCCTTTGATAACGCTTATGTTATATAAAACTGAAATACAAAAGAAAACTTATTTTTGAAAAGGAAATCTCAAGTATAAAATCTCTGGAGATGTAGCTTATAGAAAAAACTAAAACAACTAAAAATTTTAAAAATCATACTATTGGTAAAAACTTAAAATCCTAGATGTTAATAATAAATTCATAACTAAGAAACAAAATTTGAAATTACTAAATTTTCAATTTATCTGGTGTTAGTCATTAAAAAATCAGAACAAACTCCTTTTCATCTTGGCAACAACTTAAAATCCTAAATGTTTAGAATAAATTCATAATTAAGAAATGAAATTTGAAGTTACTAAATTTTCCATTCATCTGGTATTAGTTGCTTAAAAATTGGAATGGACTCATTTTTATATTTTGAAACTAGAAATATTGAATATATACAGAAAACTATGCGATGCTAAAATGTATCTCAATATGTTGAAGTTAGAAAAAATTAAAAATAGAAATATTAAATATTTATCTCAATACATATTTAATTAAAGACATGACAACATTTTGATGCTTAAGGACCTATTTATAATTACTTTACCAATCTTAAGTAGTTAACTTTATGCATGTGGGATAAGTACCTTTAACATATTTACCCCCATTCCTATCAAACATATTACATACATTGCACCCAAGTCCTGGACACATTGACCAAAAAGAGGGTTCTTGGACCCACTCCCCATAAATTCTTAGTTACATAAAATTTGGGTTGGGCCCAATCAATTAGGTTCATAACACGTCTCTATGAGTTTAATAGAGAGTAATATGCATCTTCTAACTACTTACATTAGCTTGGACTAATAGAAATTGTATATTGGAATCAAATTAGCAAGTGGAAACATCTACTTGGTGATTTATAAAGAATCATAGGAGGAGATTTTGGTGCAACATAATATTCTCATCAAATCAGGGGAACTACAAATTATCAAAAAAGTAGCTTTTAAACTTGATTCTTAGTCTATTTGAGATTTTAGTGCAATAAAATATTCTCATTAAAGTCAAGAACAAATGTCCCTAGTGTAATATATGACAAATAATTAGTTGGAAGATAAATGGTGATTGCATTATCAAGTGTTTTAGGATACATTCTTTGATCATTGATAAATTTAACTAAGATTCAATCCAAGGTTTCTACCTCTATATTACTTGTTCATATATATAAATATTTGGTTCTTGTGTACAATGTTCACAATTAGAGGAATAATGGTGGATACATGGGTACACCATTAATGGATACCATATGTATTACATGGTATAAAAACATGAATACCTAAGCTTTAAATTTAATAATTTGAACATAAAAGTGTTTGGAAACATCTTTGAGGTTTGAATTGAAGTGCATTAAAGATTAACTTGTTTCCTTCACATCATATTATAAAGTGGTTAAGGTAGTTCCCTGAGGACTATGATACTAGGGATGCATCCACACTTTTTTATAGTATAATATTTCATTAACACTTTTATGACTTAGAATTTTCAAGGATGTGTACCCTTAATGCTTCTGATCAGATTTTGTTTTACTAGGACATCCCTAGAATGTCTCTGCTAATCAAAGGATGTCCTTGAGACATCCTTATTTTTTAGAGATTTTATAGGACATCCATGACATCACCAAAAATTTTGAGAGATGTCCCAAAGGTCCTCAATGGAATTTTAAATTTTACCTTGAAAAAAAACTTAATTTAAAAAACACAAAAGCCATAAAAACATATAAAAACATTAAATAAAGAAAACCTAGCCCTAGAAGTGACATTCAAACTTATAAATAGACCTAACCCTATCATTCTAAATCACATTTGAGAAAATATATTAGAGAAGAAGATGAAAATAGGAGGAAGAGGAAGAGATAAGAGGATAACAAGGGCAAGTTCAAAGGAAATAACAAGCTGCATGATCCTTAAGTAGAAACAAACCCCAACATTATGACTAGGTTGATGAGGAGCATAATGTTCAACAATGTTTGATTGGGACCACTTCAAGGATGAGGATGAGGATGATAGTTATATTAATGAGTAGTTCATGGATGTTGTTTTAGATGATGATTTTGATTTTTGAGTTGTAACTCATGCCTTTACAAACTATGATTTTTATTTTGGCCCTTGAGCATTTACATGTTGAATAGTTGATATATTAATCAAAAAAAATATAATTATAATGTATGATCATTGATGTATCTAATTCTACTTCTTTTATAGTCTATCATTAGATCATGTGCTTTTTTCATTGTAAATTTTAATATTATTGATGTGTCTCGATTTTGGTCCTTTATTTCTTGGATTAAATTTTAAAATTCCATGGTCAATGATATTGATCTCTCACAATGTTTGAACCATGAAAGACTAAAGCTGATTATGTGCTTTTCTTTGAAATGCCTAGGGATAGACAAAAAATTTAAAGATGTTAAATCTTCATTTAAGGGCAAATTGGTAGTTTTAGCTAGGTGTTGAATTAGAGCATGAGTGGTCATAAATGGGATTTTTTTAATTGTTGTGGCAAGGGACGTGGGCATTCTTAGAGGTGTGTTTAGTTTTAGGATCAACATTATTGTTCTTACTTTTTAGAACTAGTAAAGGCATCAATCAAATTTAAATATTATAGGGTTTAATGTGTGTCAGGGGGAAGAGTTAGAGAAGATAAAAGAAGGCATTAGTAGGTAAGAAGACATTAGTAGATAAAATAATTTTATGTATAAAATTGAAATTGACTATGACATAGAGGGAAATGTTACTAGTAAAATGTTTAGGGTGATAAAAGCTATTGATAGAGAATAAGGAACATGGAATAATTAACAATAAGGACATTAAGTGTGTGGAAAGGGATTTAATTAACCTCTATTATATGTTGCACTGGGATGTTTGGGGAAACAAATTGTTGACTTGAGAAAATATAAAAGATAATTTTAGTGGGTAAAAAGTGACTAGTGGGGTAGATAAGATTTAAATACAAAAGATTTATAAAATAGAAATTTGGTATGGCATAGAGGGGAAATATTGGTAGAAAAGTGTCTAGCATGATACAAGCTATTGAGATAGAATAAGGAATATGGAATAATTAACAAGGGGGTTTAAGTGTGTGGAAGGGGTTTTAAATAACCTCTATCTTACATTCTAAAGGGATGTTTATGGATAATGTATGTTGACTTAGAGCATATAAAAGATAATGTTAGTAGGTAAAAAGTGATTGGTGTGTAAGTGGGATTTAAATACATAAGATTTATTAAACATAAAGAAGTTATGACATAGAGGGGAAAGTGTCTAGATGATAAAAGGTATTGAGAAAGAAATAAATTTTATTAATTTCCATAGATGACCAAAAGTAGGTCATTAGGACTTAAAGCTATAATAATTAATAATATAAAGTTCAAGGAAAAATAATTCAAGAAACTAAAGTACATAAGAAAAGGTAAAGTATTGTGCCACTAACAAGGTGGTATTGGAACCAATATAAATAGTAATGAGGGGAAAACAAGAGCCTCCAAAATCATTTGTTGATAAAGATTAGAGGACCTCATTAGATACTTATGTTTGTGTCTGAAGTGAAGGGGTCATCTAATCCATCATCAATCACTATGAGAATATCCAATAGTGTTTGTCAGGGAGTACCTAGTGTTAGAGGGTCCAGTTGGGAGATCCTAGGAGGAAGCAAAGCACTTCCTCTAGAATATCCCCGGGCATCCAAGGTTGAGGTGTTTCCCACAATAAAAAATACACTACTAATGTGATTACTTCCTTGAAATCTTCGGGGATACCAGTAAGTAGTAGGTCCATGTCAATGGGAAGGAGTAGAGCCATGTCAGCTAGAAGAAACACAACCATGATGTTGAAGGAGAGTAAGATGGGGGATATGAATACTCTAAGTAGTAAGGATATACTAAGATAAGCCCCGCCTAATTGATCTATCAACTTTGATGTTTGATGCACTGGTGTCTAAAGGGCACTTAGTGCTACCAATCATCTAAATGGGATGAAAGAAAGAAATGATTAACATGGAGGTTCTAGAGCCTCTAGGATTCTCATTCAAGGATTTTTTTTAGAGGCTAATATCCTTGTGAAGATAAAGATCTAGGAATAACTAGTTTGGGTATCTAATAAAGTGGAAAGAGACTTGTCTTAGTCCCTATAGAGGTAATGATATCATCCCTAGATCTCATAATAAATGTGACATCTGAAATTGAAGTGTTCTTCTATTTTCACCTCTTGGAGAGAGAAAATACAATATATATTATTGATAAGGATAATATGGTGATATATTTCAACCCATAGATGGTGATATCACATTCTCATCTATCCAAGGGGAAACCTTAAGCCATGGGATAAATGGTGTTGGAGATAGTGGGACTATTCACTATTGTAAGAAATGCTCGGTGTAAAAAGCAATATTGGCACTAAGTGGCTCTGGGGGGAAATCCACATGGTCTAGATATACTGTATGTAAATTTTATCTCTAATAGGCTATAACTATGGCATATTTTATGGTAAGGATCCTTGGTGGAATCCAAAGAATACATAATAGAGGGTACCTGATATATAGAGATGCCAATAGAAAGAAATAATAACCTAGTCTCAAAATATCAACAATGCTAACATCTAGTGGGGACCAATGAAGCAATACTCTATGAGAAAATAAGGAACATGGAATAATTAACACCAAGGGGGATTTAAGTTTTTGGAATGGACTTTAATCAATTGATCTCCTACATTGCAATAAGATGTTTGGAAAATAATATTATTGACTTTCCAACATTGATTTGTTGGCCACAAGTAAGCTGATATTTATTAATGAGAGAATCAAGATAAGATTCTATTTGAGGATCAAGGATGAAAAATGGATGGGATCATCCATTTTTATGTGGATTTTGTGGGAAGAGTATAGATTTTATGAGATTTATAATAAATTTATGTTATTGAGAGTAGTGTTTGAATGGTTATAAGTTCCTCTTTACCCAATTCCATTAGATGGGATGGGGAGGTATCCTGAATGACATAGAATGGTTGAAAGGTGTGATGTATAGGTGTTGGATTTGAGTTAATAAAATAAAATACTCATATCATGTTAGTCATATTAACCACATTTTCTTCATTGGTAATAAGGTATATAAAATTTTTAACATTATTTGTAGAAGGATTAGGTTTCTCAATATTATCTTGGTGGTTGGGAAGAGGACCTTTGTCGATAGTAAGATGAGTATTATCTTGGCTTAAAGTTTGGTTTTTATTTTGTGTTTCATGGGATTTAAAATATATTTCATATGATTGTTGACACTTTCAAATAAGGGTTTCATGATCAAATTTTGGACCAATAATAAAATCCATAGCAATATTGCGTAATTATCTACAAGTCTCATAAGAGTGGCCCCAACTGGCATGAAACCAACAAAATTTGTTTAGATCACACCATGAGTTCATAAGATGAGTGGGTTAAAAATATCATGGTAGAGGTCTTAGAAGAGATTTTTTAATCTCTATTAGGGATAAAGGTTTGTGCACATTATTATGGTTGGGTTGAGAAAATGTAGGAGTAGGAGTGTTATTTATAGGGGAACATGTTGCATAGTGTTGTTTGGAGAAATTGATTGAATGTTATGATAGTGTCATAGGTATTAGTAACACCATCATTAGTTACATGATGGTTTGTATTTGTAATGATCATATGAGTGCCCATTTTAGGTTTAGATGGTTCAAATTGATGCGCAAGGAATTTTTATTATTTAACTTGGTCGAGGGCTTCTTCTAAGGTTCTTTAAGAGAGAGTCCTAACCCGATATTATAATTTGGGGTATAGAGAAATAGTGAATAGGTGGAAGAGGTTATCATCTACCATATTATTATCACATTTATTAGACAATTTCTTCCATCCTTTAATGATGACTTTTTCCATTTCAATTTCAAGTTGTTTGCAATTTATAAAGTGGGCTAAGTTGTTCTCGAGAAGATCACTAGTTTATAATTCTTGGACTAGTGAGTTAACCAAGTCTTCGATGATAGTGATATAATGGGTTTTTAATTTATTGTACTAATCTAATTCATCTCCTAAGAGTGTTTTATATAATATTTTGGTAGAGGCAAAGGTGTTAAGTTTGACCCAGTCTTTAAAAAGGTTACCAAATATTTTTAAATGCAATGTGGGATTGGTGGATCCATTATAGGTAATGGTGGATGTGATACCTCCTATGGAAATATTATTAATTTTAGGTACAAGAGGTTCATTTTTTAGTTTTTTAATTGTTTTATTAATGAGGGGTGGTTGTGAAATAAGGTTACCATGGGAATCCCTAAGGGGGGAATTTGGATTTTATGCTCCCCATGAAACCTATTGAGGTTGGTTTTGAATATGAATGAGACAATTTTACATCTGCATCATCTAATTTATTTTATTAGTTTGTAAGGTATGTATTTGGTTAAGTGTTTGTATTATTAGTTGGTTAGATTGGGAAACATTTTGACTAGTGTGTACAACATGTGATGCATTAGTGTTAGTATTAATAGTTTGAGTTTCACTATGATTAGTAGCATGCACCATACTAGTGGAATGAGTAGCATTGGGATAAAAATAAAAACTAGTGGCCTGACAAGCATTGGTATAAAAATATGCACTAGTAGCATGGTGAAGAGGATGGGTCTTTTGAAGAGGCCCACTAGGAGTTAAACCTACCATGTTGGTAGATATACTTGGCATGGAGGTTGAAGAAGTCATGAAAGAAGAAGTCATGGTGTGTGAAGGAGACATAGTAAGGAAAATGTTGAGATGCAAAGAAAGTGGTTGCCAAAAATCTATGAGAAAAGGTAGGGGAAGAGGAAGGAGATTCCTTTATATGAGGACCTATCATGAGATTATAAATGGTTAAAGGGTCTTTTCCTCTGTGTTAGGGGAATTAATTGATGAAAAAGAGTATTTCAATTCTGTAATCTAAATCATGATCATCTTATAGTGAGAATAAAGTATTTAAAATTGAGTATGAATGGGGAGGAGTCCCATAGTTGGTAGTTTGAGTGGAAACATGGACTTTGATTTCATCTATAGGGGTGCCAAAAGCTATGTCTTAGAAAACCTATTAGGGTTGGTAAAACTCATCATGTTTATTTGGTTTAACTTTGTATTATCCTTAAATATGAAATTCATGATGAATAAAATAGGTTACAAACTTGATGGAAATAAGAATCAACTCATAAGATACAAAGTCAAACTAATTAATAGTGTTTTGTAAGATAGGAAACAAAATAAGGAATAAAGAACACAATTGTACAGGTCAAATATGTATTATATAAGGAGAAACTGAAAAGGATAAAAGGATACATATTCATATGGGGTGATTGTGTATTAAATGTAAGTAAAACTAATAGTCTGTAAGAGATTGTGTCAACAAGGACAGTTATGTTTTGAAAATAGGGAATTTTGTTCAACATAATAGCTAAGAAAGTATAATAAAACACATAAGCAATTAGATTAATGTGTTTGATTTGATTCTAGTACACAACATAAACCTTATACTAACACTGAATAGTAAAACATTTTTCAATACAAAATATAATTATCAAAGAGAAACCAATAAAACTTGAATGTAAATGCTAAGTTGATTGGTCATTCTTGAATGTTGTTAAGTGTTAAGTTATAATAAATTTTGAAATTAATGTGCTAGGAAGTTGGTTGTAAAAAGGAACTAGAAATTAATTTATGGATAGTTTTAGTTAGTTTAGGCTAAAATGGATTTGTATTGGTGATGGTATTGGGTTTGTATTAGGGCCTACCCCCTCATTTCACAATCTTAAAATAATAAGGGTGTCAGGTGCTTTGCCAATATATACCATCAACCACGTGTTAATACTTGGATATAAAACCAAATTGGTTTCCCCCTTGGTGATGAAATCCAAGTAGGTAGACCTTGAGAAGAAATTTTTTAATGTTTTTTAGTGTTAAGTGATTTGGAAGTGTGTGTAAAAGAGAAAAATAGTGTGACTAAATCGGTAACTTGAAAACCACCTAATTGGTGTATGTTTTTTACTCTAAGAATGAAAGCAACTAAAAATAAAAAGTGAATTGATTACTATCAAAATAGGTTAATTTCTTTGGTTATGAAGAGTACAAAGTCAATTCAGGTGATAATGTATATAAATAACACATGATAGATTTGATAGGGTCACTACTATCTACAGAAGTAAGATCTAGAAGAACATAATTGAAGAAGTCAATTGAGTGTTTTAGAGATAAAATAGGCTACAAAACTATGTCGAGTGGGTCGAACCAGTTTGCTATAGGGTTAGACTTTTATAGACTAAAAATTATGAAAAATATGATTATAAATGAAAAACAAAAATGACATAGAAGGTAAGAATGAACCTTGTTAATTTTGAAGATGCTTTTGCAAATTTTTATGTTGTGTTACTCAAATGCCAATTTTTATATTCTATAAAGAGAGTCAATCAGGTTGATGAATTCTATAAAACCTATGTACTAAAAATAATCTACAAATAGAGTTAACTGATTTGACTAAGTCTACAAACCTATATGCTAAAAACAAGAAGAACAAACATAGTCAATTGGATTAATGAAGTCTATAATCTTGTGGTTGAAGAAGAGAATTATGTTGAGTTGATTGATTCAGTCACCTATATTTGGAGAATACTTGAATAGACAAAACAAAGTCGATTTAGAGTGACTACATGTTAAACATGTGCACATAATGTTAGATTATATCGACAAGATTGATATAATACTTTAAAAATAAAAATATATGATATGATAATAAAATGAATGCATGAAAGAAAATCGACAAGGGTTAGATTCATGTCAGGTTCACCAAAATGTACACAAAAGGAAAGTGAAGTTGATCTATAAATCAATCCTAGCTTAGAGAATATAAATCATAGTTACCCTTATGCTTGTTAGTACATTTAGATAATCAAGGTCCTAACCAAGATAGATCTTCTATAATTTACCAAGGGGTCCCTTACCATAATAATATTACTAAAGAGGGTTCCAAAGCCTCTAGTCAAACAACACCATGCAATAACCCTAGCTAGATTATATGTTTTCAATATTCTTAAAGTAAATACAAATAAAATTAAAATCTAATCTAGTGTCCACCAAAGATTTTTGCACAAAATGGAGGTAATAAACGTAAAATTAAACATGTTAGATGAATGTTCATAAAATAGCATAACCAGAACAAATTATATATATCTTGACAAAGTTACCTCAACTAGTGGTGTAGATCAAATAGAGGATTCAAATAAAAAACAATAGTCAATAAAATACAATTGGGTCCAAAAATGGTGTGAATCACAAATCTCCAATCATGAATGGTACAACCAATAACAAATCCCCAAATCATTACCACACAACTCATATGCATTTAAAATGATTAAATTAATTTAATGGGGTTTACACCATTATCCTCATTGTCCTAATTATTATAAAGTGAAATCCAAAACATTAAGTAGATTACGCATAACCAACATGATCTTTAGAAGAAAAAAAAGTATAACTTAATATCACTTCAAAATTTTATGCACAAACAACAACCTAAAAAATTGGTGGAGGGTATAATTAAATTTTAAAATTACTATAATAGCTTGTAGGTATTCAAATGAAATTGACATAGGCTTCTAATCAATAAAATATTAGTCTGATACTATAATCAACCCAACTGGATTTAATTATAGCACCCAAACTACACCAAAAACTAGGAAGGGAAAATAACATATGGATTTGCCATACCCCAACTAGAGTGAGAATAATAATAGGGTTCATTATTTTGATGCTATTAAAAACCATGAATAAAACCCAACTGAAAACCCATAAAATTTAAAGTATGATTTTATAAAAATCATAACCACCATAATAACTTGCATTACCCATCTTGGCTTAAATAAATCAAAATAGGCATTCAAATATACCCTTCCCAACAAAAATCAAATTTTAACAAACATTAAGCACAACCCTACACCCATTATTCCATCAAAAGCATTCAACAATCAAATTTTATCCAGCCCAACAAGGGGTAAATCAATCACAATATAAATAAAGATTCAAAACAACCCATAACATCTCAAATGAGCATAATCAATTACAATCGATTTATATAAATTATGAGTTCATTATGAAGTCTTACAAATTAACATGAACCCTTAATGGTTCATTTTTATTTCATCAAAATCCATAATCAAACAAAAATACAAGAATATCACCACAATCATAAATAAAATGTAAGAACACTACTTATTTGAAGGAAAAATGCAGATAAACATGAGGTTGAGTTACTTATTTCATTACTCTTCCTTGCCCACCAAATTCTACCTCCACCTCATGGAGGACGCGGTACTTATTAGTCCTCATTCTAGGCCCATGGTTTCTCCAAATTACTCAACATTTAGTAATAATGCCATGGGAATTTTAAACCCATTCCCATTGAAAAATTCTCCAAGCCCATGTTATTTGGCCTAGGGTTTGTCTCAGGCAGTGAGCTCGATGCCATGTTTTAAACTTACCAAAATAAAATGATGAAAATGGTGATGTTGGGGAGTCAACATAAGTAATAATAATAAATACCACCATCAATGTTTTCCAAAAGCATAATTACCCATTCGATAACCTTCAACCAAGATCACCATAATGTCATCTTGCCAAGCTAAAGCCCATGATGCAATCCAAGTCAACATGACTTATGGGCCAAGCACTTCAAAAAAATAACATCCATCATAAGTCTATGAAAATCAAAGGACCCATGACATGGTCTATTCATACTAAATGAAACCAACGTCATCACTATGCCATGACCAAGGTCAAATAGCCAAACATAAACCTGCAGCGATGACCAAATACAACCCTAGTGGGTCCAAGCCACTTAGGTTTAGTCACCCAGCCCAACAATACAACCACCATGCCACATGGTAACTCGGCCACAACATTTTGAGTTTGAGATTAAATTCCACAAATCCAAACCATACTAATTCATCATTGAGGGAAATAACATTAATCCATAATCCTTAATAGGTTCACATGTGCATTCATTCTAACATCTATAATTATCATGGATAATAAGAGGCCAATTAATAAGGACCACATATATGCCAATATTGGCATTCATTACCCACTTATGGATGTGATTAAAAGAGGCTGAGATAAGATTCATGTAATCCTTAAAATCATTATTCAATATCAACACTTCTAACACATTTATATTGCAATAAATTATTTAATCTATAATGAACACAACATCATAATGACATCCATGCCAATGTTATTTAGTAAACAAGTGAAATAACATAATGAGAGGTATTTTAATGTAAGAATCATTATATATAATTAGTTAGTGCTACCCATTGAGGAGTCATAACCATCCTCGACTTGGGGATCCTTGCACCACTATTCTTCCCTTTAAACATTGAATTATATAACTTTCCAATCGATGGAATCAAAGTGGCTATATATATATATATATATATATATATATATATATATATATATATATATATATATATATATATATAGTACTCGATCACTAGCCAATTTACAAAAGCATGTCCAACTATAGGCTCGATGTTAATTTTTAGCCAATTGTCATTCAAATGTAAACCATGTAGATTTATGAGATTTACCCTCTAGTGATCAATAAGGAGAAATCAGTACAAAGAAACAATACATCATAATCTCATTACTTCCAAGATAAAATAATTCATAGTATTCAAATTAGAAGACCTACCATAACTTGAATAAATAGTTAACCATTTTACAATACTGCAACAAGAAGTCATAACTATTAAATAGATTACAATTGGGTGTGTGTGTGTGTTGATATATCAAATCATTAATATTGAACATGATATCTTACATAACTCTAATTTAAAAGGAGGCTTAATTATGACATGAAAACCACATAGTACTTTAATATCCATCATATACAAAATATGAACAACTGTATTATTTATAATGCTTCTTGAGATCTAAAAGTATAATTACCAACATTCTAAATATTTTTGTAAGATAAAGATACACTAGCATATATAAATAAAATAAATTCATGTTATTACAATTAATAATGGTATTGTAAGCAACATAATGGTGTTACTTACCAAGTCTCATACACTAAGTCCTCAACTTAGGTCCTAGCACATGCCTTACCCTTCAATGGATATTTTGAATTTAACAGCTAAGCTGCCCAATGTAAAATAATATTACAAGTAGAGCCATTTATACAAGTTTTCATCTAGCCCCTAATAGTGGGTCTACATATTTATTCCTACTCAATTTAATTTTCATAATAGCTCAAGGAATTAAGTGACAATTAAACTCATAACACACCTAGAATTTTCCCATGTAATTGATTCTTGAACTAACATAAGTCTTCATGTATTCTCATATGCAAAAATAGGAATTCAAGGATGAATCATATACCACATATCTTAAGAAGTTTCATTCTTTGAAACATACAATGGAACATCATAAATTTTTCCAACAACCACCCATACATTCAAATATTATATCTTCATGGTTTCTAGATAAAACATAGTAGTATCAATTTTTTTCATACCATACAATCAAACATTTATTACTCCCACATAGAGGTGCCAATTTTTACTCATAAGGTGAGTATATTAAAAACTAATATTACTAGTTATCAACACCATCCCTAATGGTATTAATAAGTATAACCTTTTCAGGTATAGTGAAAATAAGTAGCAATCACAGGTTGGACTCAATTTGAATATGAAGCTTATGTCAAACAATAAGTGCAAAATATTTGTGATTAATTAACACTAAATTCTATGAAATTTTGTAGATTCACATTTAGAGAGGTCAACCACCCAATCTAAATGTGAACCAATGTTATTAGATTGGGTGCATTCCCATTTTAAATGGGAACCATTGTAGGCATAGTAAAAACATGTGTCAATCATCCTATGCCTACATTGGCTCATGTTTAGAGTGGGTGACCTATCACTCTAATAAATTTTATAGGTTAGATTAATTTTACATATGAATCTTAGGTCTAACAACAAGTGAAAACACTAAGTTGATGATTAAAACTTAGGTCTATAAACCCTAATAATTTCACATTTAGAATGGGCAACCAAACACTCTAAATATGAACCAATGTTTTTATAGTGGGTAACCTTCCACTTTAAATGTGAATCATTAAATCCATAGTGAAATTAAGTGTCAATCATATAATTTACAATATGCCTATATTGACTCACATTTAGAATTGGTGTCCACCCATTTTAATTTTTTTTTTGATGAAATATATCTATATATTAACTTAACATAAATATACAAATAATTCACAAAAAATAAAGGTGGTATGAAAGCATGCCACATCACACTAGGTAGAGCCTAGGAGTAAAATCAAAAGTATCATAATCTAGGAAAAGCCTAGAAATAAGTCACAAAGTCATTAAAAATATGACTTTTATGCAACAAGAGTAAGGCCAGAAGGTGGAGGATCCATATCATTAGGGCCCCAACCTGGGCTTGGCAAGTCATTGCCATTTAGAATAGGCTCCCAACTAGTAACTTGGGTAGTGTCTTTGTCATCATCTTTTGCTTATGTTCAAGTGGGTGAAATGGCCAAATAAATCCTAGGAAACTTATCCATCACATCTAATAGACCTCTAGGTGTCACCCCTAAGCATCTGGGCATGAAGGAGGAGGAGGAGCACCCTAGCCATCCTACCCAGTAGGGGAAGGAGGTAGTGGATGCCACCCTCTTGCTACCTAGGAGGGTAAACACACTAATACGAGGTGTTTCTATGAGAGTGGCACCTAGAATGGTTATGATGATGCCCACCATGATGTGTTTGAGGCACTCTATCATCTAATCTGGGATCCCTGGTTGGAGAAGGTAGAAATCGAGACATAACACAAGCAACATCTCCCTAATGGGAGAGGAGATCTTGAAGATACCCAAGCTCCATAGCCACTTTATTAGCTTGGAATTGAATCTACAAAAGAACATTGGAGATGATAAAAGATTTGTGTAAAGTAAAAACATTAAAATAAACAAAAGCATGATTAAACATAGAATTATTTCTTTCTTTCTAAATCTAGAAGATAATCTCCACTCTGAAAGTATGCCAAACTTGTGTGTATCTAAAGGGCATCATAGGTTTATCTCTAAGGAGGGTATGCTACCAAAGGAAGAATTTAGGTTGAAAAGGCTTGAAAAGATCATGGATCTAATTACAGACCCTTTAAGGTTTGGAACAGTACCAGAAGAGATGAGGAAGCATCTCAAAGTGGCCACAGAAGGGGAAAATAGGCAGGTGGATTCCAAGCTAGATGAGTCTTCTGATAATAGGCAAGCCTTGGTGTTGTATACACCAAGAAAAATAAGCAAGCTTAGGCTTTAAAAAATCCCCCAAAATAGTGTTAAAGTGAAAGCTCCACTTTTTAACATATGAGTGTAGTCCCCAACAAGTGTTAAGCTTATCAACCATGGGAAAATGGGGGGTGAGTCATGTATATCCAAGTTGAGGAGTGTAATTATGAAAATGGGTCATGATATACCATTTCCAATATTTTCACCATGGCCAAGTGGAATGGATTGAGATTTTATGGATCATGGAAGATGGGACAACATTGAGGATCTCTTGATAGGATTCTTGGTCTGCATTAGCTAACCAAAATTTAGATTTTGCCTCCTCTCATGATAGATAAGGTTGAGAGCACCTATATAAGATATCTTTGATGGTATGAATTCATCTACGATAAAGCTTGAGATAATTGACCTAAGGGACTTATGCCAGGGGCATTTCATTATGAGACAAAATGGGATACCACTAGAGAGAATGGGATTTAGCAGAGAGCCCAGTCCAAAAACTAGATCCATATAAAATAGCCATGGTTTAATATTTTCCTAGGCCTTTCATATGCTTTTGGCCACAAAGGAACTTGTGATTTGCATAAGATAATGAGTGAAGAGTAAATTGGGGAAGCCAAGCCCTTTCCAGGCCTTCTTGCCCTTAGGCAATCATGAGGAGATATAGTGTCTAAACAACACCTTCCAAGCTTCTTTGAGGTTGGATTCATTTTGAATATGAAGCTTAGGTCTAACAACAATGAAATTTAATAATACATGTGCATTATTGAGGGAATGATTCAAATGAATGTTGATCTATTTAGAGTGAGTAGATACCCACTCTAAATGTGAATCATTGAAGGCATATTAAAAATAAGTGTCAATTTTTCTAGAGTGGGTGACCACCTAATCTAACTGTGATCCATTCATAGTGAAAATAAGTGTCCATCATAGTGGATGATGGATGTATATTCTTTAATAATATGATTTCCACTTATTTACATTATGCCTACATTGGCTTACATTTAGAGTGGGTTACTATACTCTCTAATAAATTTTCTCATTTTGGATTATTTTGAATATGAATCTTAAGGTCTAACAAAAAATAAATTCAAAAATATGTGTGAACCATTCTAGGCATAGTAAAAATAGGATTATTAACACTTATTTTCACTATTCCTACAATTGTTCACATTTAGAGTGGGTGCCTACCCATTCTCAGAACATTAGTTTATGTTTAGAGTGTGTGGTTTCCCCTATAAATGTGTACCTATGAAAGTTCATAGTTCTTTGTGTCAATCAACCACATAGTGTTTGACTTGTTTCTAGACCTAAGCTTCATATTCAAAATTAATACAACCTACAAAAGTTTTTATAGTGGGTGGCCACCCACTCTAAATGTGAACCATTGCAAGTATAGTGCACGCAAGTGTTAATCATCTTATTTACAATATAGTCCACATATATGACCTAAAATTCATATTCAAAATTATTTCAACCAATAAATCTAAAATATTACAATTACAATGCAAACACATTTAAATCATTCTATTTGCACTCCATTTCACATTTGAATTTATTTATCTTTAGTCGTAAGATTAATATTCAAAATGAATCAAACCTATGAAAGTCCTTAAAGTGGGCTGATGTAAAGAGAGGGTTTATAGATTGTGGTTTACAATTTAAGTTTCATTTTGGGGTATGGGTTTTATGATTATAGATACATGGTTTATGGCTTATGGTTCTAGTTATTTAATTATTTAGTCAATAATACATATAACTATCAAGAAAAGATAAATAATTTAAATTTTTTAGTGGAAATATTTTTTTAATAAAAACTTAATTTTTTGATCCTGATGTACATTTCATCAAAACGTGTAATTTCATGGCTTATCATGACATATAGAGTGTATTAAATGTTAAATATAATTCAATTTTATTTAAATACATTTATTTTGATATAAATTCTAAGAAAAATTGAGTTAGAAGTTTTTTACAACCATGTGCATCAAACCATTGGGTTTACACAACAAATAGATGAGAAATGGCAAAAGTATACTAGTGAATATATATAAATGGTAGGATTATTTCAATATTATTAAGATCCAACACGTTTTGGTTTTTATTGAACTCCTAATTATACTGTAGGATCTAGGCATTCCTTCTTTATTGATGGTAAATTTTTCATAAAGCTTAGAAAAATATTTTTTTTTCTTTGATAATTGATTTGTGCCATTCCCATAATAAAATAAAAACAATTAATTTATATTTATGTGTTTAAATTAATCAGGAAACAAAATGTAGACTATTTTAGAAATAAACAATGTGAATACAAACTTTAATTGTTATATTTCTTAATTACCTCTTCACTTATGATTTTGTAGTTTGATAAAAAAACCCTCTAACTTAGTAATTCCATTGACATATAATTTTTAAAAAAAAGGGTAATAAGCATAAACACATGAAATTTTGTAGGTATAAATTTATATAACAAAAAATGATAGTGAGTGATGTAGGAGCATCAACCCATTCCTTATAATTTTATACATAATAGTCTAGGAGAGTCAATAAGCCTTAATAAGAAGCCAGAACATCAAAATTGAATTTTAAAGTCCTTAAAAGTCACTAGATAGATTAGGAATTCATAATTGGAATTTATTATGGTGTTAAAGTAGATAATGGGTCTTAAAATGCAAGAATAAGCTAAATACAGGTTTTCCCTCCAAAACCTCTTTTTTAAATATTTGAATTGTAGTCTAAGGCCTACAATACTTATAAGCTTTTGTGAAGAGTATGAAATCTTAAATAATGACACTAAGAGGTAAATACCATGTTTTTAAAGACTTATAACTATTTTAAAGGTAAAAATAACTAATAATCCTATTTAAGAGGTCATCCCCACATTAGAAAAGCTAAGGAAAGCAGAAAGCAAGTTTGTTGAAGATGAGAAGTCAAGGGAGAGAATCTTGGGATTGTTTCAAGACCTTAAAAAGTTTTTTTCTCATGATATATGTCAAACCATAAATCATAGGAGGAGTAAAGGATATAAATTTGAGGTGTTGGTAGTCATAAGGGGGATTCAAGAGCTTTTCATGATGAGTTCTTGAGAATTCTTCTATAAACTAGTCTTTTGAGGGACATTGTACATAAAAAGTGGTATGTTTTTTTGTAAGGAGTGCATATTTGTATGTAATAAGGTGAATTAAATGAATAAATTAAATATTTAAGGCCCAATAATTTCTTTCTCTATGTTGTAAGTATTGTTCTCATGTAAGTTAACATATTCTTGATGTTGGATAAGAATGGTTATGAGATAGTTTGGGTTTTGAGTATTGGAATATGTTCGAGAGCATATTTGATGTTTTAAGGAAATTATATAGTTGAATACCCATGGTAAAAATCCTTTTTATGTAAATGAATCACCATTAATGGTTAAACAATGGAAATGAGATGGTTGTCTTGTGTAAATTAAAAATAGGGTTAGTAGTCTAAAAATAAAGAAATATGATCAAACATGTACATTATAAATGGTATTTATCTAAATAAAAAATTTATAGGACAAAAAAAAACTTTTAAAATTTTAATTAGGTTTTTAAATGATATTTTTCTCAATTTATGAATTTTTTAAGCTTGCTACCCTGTGACATAACAACCCAGGTTCTAGACAAAAATTCATGGTGTGATCAATTTAAGGTTGTTTGAATGGTTTAAATGACTATATAATATGCATTGGGTGAAAATAGAACTTTTTAGTTCTTTTGATTCATTGAAACCCTGAGAAGTGTTCAAAAAGTGAAAATCTTGGTCCTAGACCTGTAAAATCATGTTTTAGGGTTGTTGACAAGAAATACAAACTTGATTATCTATTAAACTACATGATGGAATTTGTTATAAACTTGGAATAATATGTATTTTGGTTTTTTAAAGATGATACAATAGTTTTTAGGTTGATTCAATTTTTTTTTGGCATGTGTGGAGGTTAGAAGCAACCATATAAGGCCTAATTAGGCATATTACAAAACTATAAAAAGTGAAAATAAAGTGTGATATAAATTGATTTGGTTATTAAAATCTTTGGATCACTTAAAATGGCCAAATGGGTAATAAAAAAGATAATTTTTTATAAATATAAGTTTGTTTTTATCAAAATAAGTTAGAAACACTCTTAAAATAGGGTTACATGGGTATAAGGCCACTTAACAAAGGAAGTAGTAGTTGGGAGTGGAGTAGGAGATTGAATATTTTGGATTAGCTAAATTGGGTTAAAATAGATTTTTTAGGTAGTTTTTAGGAAAAATAAAAGTAAAAAATGTTGTGAACAAAGAAAAATTCATTTTGCTCATACAAGGCCTAGTGAAGGCATATAGAGAAAGTTTTGCATATAAAGTAACATTTTGAGTTTATGTAAAAAAAAATTTATAGATAGAGTTATATTTTTTTTAAATCTAATTATATCTATGGTAATTTTTAAATGAGTCTATCATTTCTTCCTTTAATGACCAATGTGTTACAAAATTGACTGTTTAACATCATTTGCATTGATAAAGTAGGGAAAGGTCATCATTTTTGGTATGAAAGCTTAGGAGTCTTGAGAAAACATATGTTATTATTAAATTGTTTGAAGTTAAATTAAATCATATAACTTGAAGAAAGAAAGGTATGAAATTTATTTTATGCAAATTTGTTTGAAGTTTACAAGTTACATAAATAAAGGTTTTGTAGGTAATTACAAAGAGTGGCTCAAATAAGTAAAGAATTGAGGCTTAAGATAAGGTAGAAGCCAAGACAGGATTGAGATCTGGTAAATTTTAGAGAGAAAAGAGCATAGTGATTGATCTTGTAAGATATCCAAGGGAAGAAAGCTTGGATAATTAACCAAAAGACTAAGGTGCAACAAACTTAGGTGAGGTAAAGGATGGAGTTTTAAAAGGTGAAAAAATGATAGAGGGTCTACCTAGAGGTAAGAGACATATGAGAGAGAAGAATGAGGGAAAGAAGGAATAAAAAATAAGAATACTTATAGACAAAAATGAATGAGGTAAAATAGAGAATATCACTAGTAAGGCTCATAGTTGAGAGCACGAAGAACCCATGGTGTAGATGGGTAATGAATAAGAAGGTAAGATGGCTAGTCAAATTAATAGAAAAGATAATAAATAAAACAAAGAAGTTTTTATGCAAGTAACTTAAGAGAGAGCTAAATAAGTTAAAGATGAACATACAAATGGAAGAGTATGAGAAAGGCAATCAACACCTTGACCAGGAAGAAGGCATTAAAGGGAATATTTGGACTCAAATTTTTATATCTCACATTAATTTTGATGTTTTGAGTGTAGGTACACAATTTTTGGAGGAACATTAAGTATTTGAGCCAATGAGTAGGCTCATACATAAAGAGGAAGATGAAAATAAGGCTTAATGCATGACCTTAACACTTGAAGAAGATCTCTTGATGGAGATATAAGGTATTGAACAATAGATTTCAAGTGATGGAGAGTTTTTATTTGAGTAACAAGACAAAATATTTATCTACCAAAGTGAAGAATAGTTATTAGAAGAGATGATAAACTTGGAGCATGTCATAAACCATGAAGGAGAGGATAATTGTTGTCCTAAAAATCAAGTAAGGAGATAGATAGTTTGTGTGAGGTATTAATGAGTACAAAATACCATTTTTTATAGGATATAATACTTGAGCAGCAAGTATGGATGCTTCAAAAATTTGGAGAGACCCAAAGATCTCAAATTTTTGTTTCTAATATCTCATTGGACTATGAATGTGTAGGTATAATAGACAAAGAGGTAAAGTATATAGAGAAGAGAGATATTTTAAGAGCTCAAGACAAGAAATTATAATTTGATATCCTCAATCAAGAGGATAAACATATAAATAATAATATGGAAGAGAAGAGGAGGAAACAAGGCATTATATATATGGAGAAAATAGAAAGCAAGGAAAAACACAAGTGTGGCAGCAAAGAACATGCACACTTATATGGAATATTGAACCAGGAAGAAAATTTGTAAAAGAATTTTAAATTTTAAGTGGGAATTTAAAATAGGATCATTATAATAATATCATGAAACATTTTAATCATGGGAGTTTTATGTAGGAGCATCAACCCATTCCTTGTAATTTTGTACATAAATAGGCTAGGAGAGTCAATAAGCCTTGATTAGAATCCAAAACTTCAAAATTTCATTGTAAAGGCCTTAAAAAGAACTAGATAGATTATGAAGTCCTAATTGGATGTTATTATGGTGTTAAATTAGCTAAAGGTTCTTAAAATTCAATAATAAGTTAAATACAGGTTTTCCCTCCAAAACCTCATTTTCAAATATTTGAATTATAGTCTAAGGCCTATAAGCCTTATAAGCTTTTATAAAGAGTATTAAATCCTATGTAATGACCCTAAGAGGTAAATAACATGTTTTAAAAGACTTATAACTATTGTAAAGGTAAAAAAAACTCATAATCATATCTAAAAGGTCATCCCCATGTTGGAAAAGCTAAGTAAAGCAAGTTTGTTGAAGATGAGAAGTCAAGGGAGAGAATTTTGGGGTTGTTTCAAGTCCTTACCAAGATTAAAAAAGTTTGTTTCTCATGACATATGTCAAAATAACATGCATATAATGAGTAAAGGCTATAAATGTGAGGTGTTGGTAGTCATAAGGGGGATTCAAGAGCTTCTTAAGATGAGTTCTTGAGAATTATTGGCTAAACTAGTCTTTTGAAGGACATTGTACATAAATAAGTCATATTTTATGTAAAATAAGTGCATATTTTTATGTAAAAAGGTTAATTCAAGGAATAAAATTAATATTTAAGGCCCAATAATGTCTTTATCTATGTTTTAAGTATTGTTCTCATGTAAGTTAGCATATTATTGATGTTGGATAAGAATGGTTATGAGATAGTTTGGGTTTTGAGTATTGAAATATGTTAAAGAGGTTATTTTATGTTTTTAAGGAATTTATATAGGTTAATACCCATTATAAAAATCATATTTATGTAAAGGAATCACCATTAATGGTTAAATAATGGAAATGAGATAGTTGTCTTATGTAAATTAAAAACACGGTTTGCAATCTGAAAACAAAGAAATATGAGCAAATACATAATTATAAATGGTAGGTGTCTAAATAAAAAATTTATAGGACACAAAAACAAAACTTTAAAAATTTAAATTAGGTTTATAAATGACATTTTTATCAATTAATGATTTTTTAAGCTTGTTGCCCTATGACAGAATAGCCTGAGATTTTTGGACAAAAAATCATGTTGTGAGAAATTTAAGGTTGTTTGAATGGTTTAAATGATTTAAGAATGTTAATTGGGTTTAAATATAAATTTTTAGTCCTTTTTAAGTCATTTAAGCCCTGAGAAGTGTTCAAAAATTAAAAATATATGCTCTAGACTTGTAAAACCATGTTCTAGGGTTGTTGACAAGACATAAAAACTTGATTATCTCCTAAACTACATGGTGGAATTTGATATAAACTTGGAATAATATGTAATTTGGTTATATAAATAGGATAAAATAGTTTTTAGTTTGATTCAGTTTGGTTTGGCATGTGTAGAGGTTAGAAGCAAGCATATAAGGATTAATTAGACATATTACAAAACTATAAAAAGTGAAAACAAAATGTGACATAAATTAAATTGGTTATTAAAAAATTTGGATCACCTAAAATTAGAAAATGGTACTAAAAAATCTAATTTTTTTTATAGATAAGTCTTTGTGTTGGTATATAGTCAGAAAGATTCTCAAAACATGGCTACAAACACACAAGGCCACTTAACAAAGGAAGTAATAGTTAGGAGTGGAGTGGGATCTTAAATTTTTTGGATTAGTTTAAGGGGATTAAATTAGATTTTTTAGGTTTTTATAAGAAAAATCAAATTATATAAGGTCATGAACAAATAAAAGTTCATTTTGCTCATACAAGGCCTAGTGAATAGAGAAATTTTTGCATATAGAGTAACTTATCCATATAGAAGTGTTATCCCTTTTTCCACTTGTTATCTACACACTTATCTCCTAAAAACCATTCTCCTAAGATTTTTCTCCTATTTTCAACCTCCTCTAGTCATTTGCCACCTTCATTAGCCTTTCCCTAACCTAAACCCCCTTTTGATAGTTTACATGACTATGCCAGTAGGGTAGACCTTGTATTGTTTTTGACATCATATTACTAAGAACTAATTCGGCTACCATGGCTAACTTAGTTCATTATCTAGTGAGTTTTCTTATCAAATGTACTATTAGGTCGACTATGTTGACACTATCGGTCTAAACATTTGGAATGGCTTAGGGTTATATCCACCTATATAAACACATTCATTTTCATCATTTATAAGGAAGAGAAGAAGAGCATAGATATATTTTTCATCTTGTTATTGACTATTCTACTTGAAAAGAAATCTTAGGGTTTCACACTTTCTTTAGAAATGCAAATCTCATCTTATGGAGAAGTATTTTGGATGCATTGATAGGTTGTGTAGCCTAGAGTTGATTTGTCCTTGTCATCCTTACATACCAAAACAACCTCTTGTGAAACAACTTGGCCAAGGGAGAGATTGAGGATCGATGGGTTCATCTTCAAATATAATTATTCCTAGCTTTGTTCCTCCTTTGCAAAAGTAAATAGACATGTATTTATGCTTCTCTTTAATGCATTAGGATTTTATACACATTGACATGAGTATATGTCTTCTATGCATGTTTACTTTTATGTTTATTACCCCGACTTTCTGCCACAAGCTTTGGTGAGTACTAGATTAGATTTTTTTATTTACTTGTTATTAGTTTAGTGAATATGGAAACATAGGACCTAGTTAGGGTTCTTACATGGTTTTGCTTAGAATGGAGGCTTTGGAACCCTCCCTAGTGATATTATTGTGATAAGACATCTCCTAACTAGGTCTAGTAGATCTACACATTGGTCATGTTCTTGATTATCTAATGTATCCCCAATAGGAATTATAAGTAGGATCTATCTTCTTCAAGCTAGGATTGATTCATAGATATGATGTATTTTTTATTACATGCATTCTGGTGAACCCAACGTGAATCTAATCCTTGTCAGTTTTATTTCATGTTTTTGATTTATATCATTTTATATTTGTGATACTAGATCAACTAGGTTGATATATTTATAGATTTTGTGCTTAGGTTTAACACACATTCATATCAATACAACTTCATTCTTTCTATGCAAGTCATCATCAGATATAGGTTACTAGATCAAATAGATTGACATAGTATTATTTTTAATTTCCAAATAAAAAATAGTTTGACCCTATCAATTTAGTATTAAAGTTAGAATATAGATAACAAACTAAATCAACACTATCAACTTAGTCATCTTAACAGGCTTTAGTAAATAGGGTTTTACAGAACTAGGTTGACTCAATCAAAATAGTTGGTAGAATTTTCAAGCAGCTTTAACAAAAAAAATTCAATCCTAAACATATTCCAACCCACCAAGGTTACTTTATTTCTCTCTTTACATTCAATTCTTCATTTTAGTTATGTTTTGTGTAAGTTGGCAGTCTTCAAAACTGCACCCCTTCAGTAAACTAAGTAGACCATGTAGCATTACCTCTATAGTTTGACTTTTATCTAAAAGACTAAGTAAACACTATCAATTTAGTTATTAAAGACTCTTAATTCTTTAGTATAGTGTCAACCTTGTTGAATTTGTTTTGTATTGTTTGCATATAGTGTCATCTAAACTAACTCTATACCATTTTTATTTTTAGGAATTAACAACTACATGCTAGTAATTAATTCACAATTTCACTTTTAGTTGTTTGCATGCTTAGAGTAGCTCACATATTTTAATTAGGTGGTTTTTAAAAATATCATTTTGTTTCACTATTTTTATCTTTTTGTACACACTACCAAATCACTCAACATTCAAAATGCATTTAAAATTTGTCTTCATAAGGCCTACCTACTTGGATTTCATCACCAAGGGGGAAGCCAACTTGGTTTTTTGGCCAAGTAAAAACACGTCATTAATGGTATATATTGGCAAAGTAATAGATGCCCTTATCAATATGAAATTATGAAGTGAAGGGTTAGGCCATAATACCAAGCTAGTATCATTTCCAATAAATATCCCTTTCATCTTAAACATCTTAAAACTAGCCTTAGATTTCTTTCTAGTTCCTTACTTTTAACCAACTTCTCTATCGCACTTAAATAACACTTTATAATGATCTAATAACACTTAGAGTGACCACTTTGTTAGCATTTATTATTGACCAAATTTGAATTATAGTAAAATTAGGTCAACCCATACTATTTTAAACTTTTGAATAAGGTTTCATGTGTCTTATTAGGTATCTTATTATCATATATGTCTCACTTGTCCTTCCTCTAGTCCTTGTTAAAGCCCATCACCCTTGTACTAACCTAGTTAACCAAAGTCAAAGCTGGTCAACCATGGTAAAACTTATTAAAAGTGCCAAATTGTGTTTAAATTTTCATAATAGGGTCTTTTATATGTTTCAAGGTGTCTACAAGTCATAAATTGGCCACTTGCTAGGTTTTATGTGTAAACAAGGTCATTTGGCCACTTCTCTAGCTCAATTAATGACTTGTATGGATGGTGGAGTTAAAATATTTGTCACCAAAGTATATATAAATGTGTATAGGGTAATATTATTCTATTATAAGTTATATGATAGTCATGCAGGAAATGGTAGTTTCTCCTTAAAAATAGGCCATTTGTAGCATTTGTACGAACTTCTTAAGTTCAGCATCAGCTAAAAATGTGGGTGGAGTGAATATTCACCTACCCACACCCATTTACACTTTTTTTTAGAGAGTGCATTAAAAATTCCATTTTCAAATTCTTTTCTTTCATTTTCTCTTTGCAAGCCAAGGAAGGTCAAGTTTAAGCACTTGGTATGGGCCATACAAGTAGAGTTGGTAAGAATGGTTTTGGGGGTGGATATTACTCTAAATGTACTTAAAATACATAAAAATAACTCTCAAATTTTTATATCCTCCTTCATTAATAATTTATAACACTCTAGGTAGCTTCTTATGAATGTGCATCCATGAGGGGTCCCCTTTTTAGCTTGTCTCAGATTTTCTTGTTTTGGTTTGATGGGTTTGTTTGTTTCAAGTGTTTATACATGATTTTCAATACATTCCCATGTTTATTATTATTTTGGAAAGCTCAAGTACTTAGGAAAGCCTTTTCTAGGCTTATAAATGCTCCCAACTACTCTTTTTGCACTCTCAGCTATCTTAGGTGCCATTATAGAGATTTTCCACATTGGATGGAGGAATGTGATGTTGATTAAAGATTTTAAATCTATTAATATTCATTTTAAGGTTTTGGAACAATTTTTCAACTCATATAATGTCAAAACAAGGCTCAAATGTATAGTCCTTCCTTGATTGTTAGCCCTCACAGTCACGAAGCTTCATCTACAGAAGCCTACTAACATCACTAAAAAAATGTGGAAGGTTTGACATGGCCTTAAATATCTTGGGACTTCTATAATGCATTGAAGTGTTTGGTGGAGGCATATATGTGTTACAAATTTGCATACTTTGAATATGGTCTCAGTTTTACCTGTGTATAGAGAATAATCATCTACAATTGGTACCTAGGATACAAATATGCCTTATAGATATTTTTTTTAAATTTATCAATTCTATTTGAGGTTATTTGTTATATAAAGGTCCAAACAGACCTCTTGATGGTGTTAGCTTGACAAGAAAGTGTCAAACTAATGAATGGAAGGTTAGACTATATCCAGGCCCTTTTGCTCCAAAATTACCAAAATAAAGGCCTTAGGGGTTTAATAGGCCTCTCAAATTGCGTTTACAAAGGGTTTTTAATCCTAAAATTAAGTGGGCATGTAGCCTCTAGATCAAGCAAAGGCTCTACCAAGTTTGGAAAAGAAAGAATGAAGGGAGCTAGCCCTCATAATCTAGAGATTCATCTCTCTTACAAGTTCACCCACAACTTGAGAGATGATTTAATGTTGCATCAAATTTTAGGATCTTGATAGAGTATCTTATGGTGCACAATTTGATGTAAACATTTACTTTTCAAGTTGACTATTTGCTCTCTGATCATTATGTGTTGTATTTCAAAAACTTATATTGGCTAGCATTGGTGAAAGGTTTTGTGTTGTGTGCCTCAATTGGATCATTCTCATTGACCTAATTGATTATGTGCTTTCTTTAATTTCTCTCTTTCAAAGTACATTAAAAAAATTCCCTATTTTAATTTACTATCAATCTATTCAACACAATCTCTTACAAACTATCTATTTTCCTTACTTGCACTACTAGGTTAACCTGGTCGACCCGGTATTCACTTTTGCCTCTAAGGTTACACTATTAGGTTGACCCTATCGAATTTGTATCCTTATCAAAATATTCCTTGTCTTTATTTTTATACCTAGGAAATTTTTAGACCCTATTTTCAATACAAGGTCGACCCAATCAAATCTGTATAGTTTTTAGACCCTATTTTTAGGACTAGATCAACATAGTCAACTTTGTACTCTTATTTATCCCTTCTTATCTCCTTGATTTTGCATCAAAATTTGATCCTAGTATTTTAACTTCATCATGAACTTCATGTTTGAAGATAATATTGAATTAAATTGAATAGATATGATGAGATTTACTAACCCTAATAGGTTCTCCCATACATAGCTTGTGGGTTATACCCTAGATGAAAGCAACGCGCATGTAACCACTCACACTACAAATTATGGTACCCCTCCTAATTCCTATTCACTTTGTAATCCTCTCTTCTGAATTGAAGATCAAACTAAATTAGAGTATACACCAGAAATGATCTTCTTCATCAATGAGTTTCCTCAACACTGAGGAAAAGATATTTTCACCATATACCATCTCATGATTAGTTGTCAAGATGAGGAACACCATTTACCTTCTTCCACATTCTTACATATATTTTTGGATACTAGCTTATTTACTTCTCAACATCTTCCCTCTATTTTGATCCCTTCTCATACCATGACATCTTTCTCTTTGACTCCCTCTACCGCTATGCATAGTATCTCTACTAACATGGTAGGTTCTACATCTAGTGGGCCTCTTCCAAAACCTACTTTTCTCAATTATTTAACTAATGCATCATTTACTACCCAAGGTAACCATGATTCTAGTGCTACTTCATCTCATCCCTCTACTAGTACATCTTTTGACACACAAGAAAATTATGCCACTAGTGTCTCACTTACCAATAATTTTTCTCAAGCTACCAATAGTGGTACCCAATCCACTACTACCAATTGAAATGCTCCAAGTAATGCCAACAATATAAATTAAACCCATCAACTCTTACTACAAACCCTTAATTAAATGATTTCTTTTCAAGCTAACAATGAAAATCAAATTATGAAAATGCAAAATCACCTTATCTATCATCAAACCCACCCTCAATAGGTTCCATGGGGCACACATAACCAAAAAATTTCCCGCTTCCTTTTTGGTATTCCCATGGTAATCTTATCCTTCAACCTCCTCTGGTTAACAAAAATATCAAGCATATTCAAAATGAGCTTCTTGCATCTCAAATTGCTAATATTGATATAGGAGGTATTACCCCTACTATTTCTTACAATGGGTCAACCAATCCTTCTCTTCATTTAAAAACATTTAGAAATCTATAGAAATATTGTGTCAAATTTAATACTTTTTCCACTACCAAGCTATTAGCCAATAATCTCATAGGTGATGCTTTATATTGGTACAATCAATTCAAATATCATTCCATCACTAGTTTGGAATATTTAGTTAATGCTCTAGTCCAAGAGTTCCAAACTAATGATCTCCCTAAGAATATCTTGGCCCATTTTATCAATTATAATCAACTTAAAACCAAAAATGCACAATATTTTGTCAAGCGATGGAAGACCTTATCTAAAAAATGTGAACATAACATGGTAGATGACAACCTCTTTCATTTATTTACCAATGCTCTTTTTACCAATTTGAAATATCAAGTTTGCACTCTCTCTCTCCACATACTCTAGAAGAGACCATTGACCAAGCCAAGTTTCAATATTTCCTTATGTGTCAATTCAAGCCATCCCAACATTTTTTAGGTACTAGCATATTACTTAAAAATAATAATCATCATGATAGCAATGATGGTGTCACTAACTCTTATGAAACCATTCATACGATTAAAGTTGTTGATTCCAACCAACCTCTAAAACAAGCTTCCCCTCCCAACCACTACACTAATCCTCATTTATCTTTAACCACTAATATTAATGTTCATAAACCTCTATCTTTAACCAAATTATAAAAATGTCTCCAAAGGCCTCTTCCATGAGACCTTGATCCTACTTGTCTAATGAAATCTTGGTACGATCCCAATAAATTTTTTTGGTTTCATGCTAGTTGGGGTTATTCTCATGAGAATTATAGGAAGCTTCATAATTTAGCTATGGATTTCCTTCTTGGTACCAATTTTGACCATGATTCTATCATTTGTAAACATCAACAAGACTAATATTTCTTGTAAATCCAATGAAACACATAATAAATATCAATCTTTAAACCAATCTAATGCTCATTTGACCATCTATAAAGACCCTCTTCTGAATCACCAAGCTAACCAAGATAAGCTTACCCCTTCTACCAATCATGTTGACAGTCTTTTTGACCCAACTTCTAAAGATAATGTGGTGAAAATGACTAATTTATGAAGGGCGGTTGCCCTCATTGATCCTCATCCTATCCACACACCTCAATTATCTTGCATATTCCATGTTATTCAAGACTCTTCTCCAACTCACTTGATTAATTTGGGGCAAGAAGACCTTATCTATTTTGATGAACCAATTCTCCCTTGGATAACACTTATCATACCATTTCTACCATCTCTCCAACCTCTTTACCTATCATTAACAATAACCAAACTTATACCAACACTTTTAATCTTTCTCAAACCAAACCTACATCAACTACCTCAAGGCAATAAACTAACTTATTCTCTAATTAAACCTCCAACATCATATCAACATAAATTCACATATACTTCATCTCCTCCTTTCAAGGACCTCCTTCAAAATTATGCATCTGTTTCTAATAGTCCTCTTATGGGTTATGATTACTAGGATCTTATCATGTAACTCACTAATATCCCATCTCAAATCCCATTTCTCAAACTTATGTAGACTTCTCTACATCATCATAAACATCTTATGCAACTCATATTTGAAATGAACATCCCTTGTCCTGCCCTAACAAGACACAAAGCTACCTTATCCTAATTAGAAGATAGATTTTACAACAGTGTGAAGAGATGTCCATACATGTTGATGAAATAATGGACACTTCTTTTTCTGTCAAATCCCTATTACTTCCATGATTCTCAATGAAATTTTGATTCATGTAGATGATCATCCCCTATTTATCAATGTCTAAATAGGTGATATCCAAGTCAATCATGCCTTGATTGATGAGGGTTCTAGCACTTGTGTTTCTTCTCTCAACTTTATCAAAACCCTTGGATATGTTGAATGTAATCTTGAGTCCACACACAATACATGTCAAGGCTATGACTGAATGAAAATGCCTCCTTTAGGTTGTGTATGGCTCCCCATTACCATCCCACCTATCACCATCAATGTGAAGGTGATGATTTTTAACTTTCCTCTATCTTAAAACATTGTTTGGTAGGCCATGGACTTAATGTTTTAGAGTAGTTTCCTCTTCTACTTGCCAATGTGTCAAATTTCCACACAATAGAGCCATCTATAGGATTCAAGATGACACTAATGTTTAGAATTTTAAATAATTCCAAGACTATTGTGTCTTCAAGATTCCTACCCTTGAACATTTGTCAAGTATTCCATTATGTGAATCTCAATGATTCAATTTTCCATATCAATTCCACATGAGGTTATAGTGGTCACCTTAAAATCATTAGGAATATACCCCCAACCTCCTTGATTCTGATGATGATGAACTTGATGAGATAAATGTCAAGATAAAAACTTTAGATCTTTCACCTCATCTTATTTCTTAGCTTCCTCCTTTTTTGTGACCTCATTCTCGTTAGACACCTAGTGATGATATGCCCATTGTCTTAACCAAGACTCGACAATCCATTCATCACACCACATCAGATGATAAGGTCATGCCTACCTACACCATTGATATTTATATACCTGATTATGATGATGGATATACCTTAGATTATCTATTATTAGGTCTTATTCAGGCTTGAGATGTTGAAATTATTTTTTATCATTCATCTTTGCTTCAGTCTTTTTATAGTATTCCATCATATATCATTCCTAATTTTAGCATTTTTCCTCTTAATCATAGGGTAGAAATGGTGCATACACCTCCAATTTATAAATAACCTCATAGGAGTATGCTTATGGATCATGCTATGATTGGTCCCTATCTCTTTTCCAAATACCAGGACCCTTCTAGCCTACATATCCCTAAGATGTTTGTGGCTATCTTTTAGCCTTCTATGCATCTTGTCCCTCCTATAATAGAGTTAAATTTAGATCATATTCCTACTCCATTTATAGTTGAGTCTCTTCTTACTTCTAATCCTATTTCTCCTTCAGTTGAGCCTTGCCTAATATCTCCACCAACCCCACCTTCGTTTGGTGATGGTTTTCTTCTTTTACTGCAATCTGATCCGTTTCCCACCAAATGGGCCAATCAGCAATATTGTGACATTCATAAAGTTATCAATCTTTGGACTAGAGATTTTTACTTATACCAATCTTCCCCAATTTTTTTTTCCACTCCTCTTGTGATTACACCTGTTAAGGTTACTCACAAGCATATTTATTGATTCCACAACACATATAATCATTCATCCACACATTATCATAAGTTTTAATAACATATCAACATTATGCATCCTACCACTCCTTAGCCCATAAATATAGCTATACCTCCCTTGAAATTATTACCTAAATATCTTCCCAAATTTTATTTAGCACCAATGTGGTACCCATCATACTGATCATGGTCACATCCTTCAACAACATCTCAAGGATCACCTCTTAACTATTCTTATGCCTACTACTCTTCCTCTCACAGGTCACTCTCACAATAAGGATCCCCCTTCTTCCACCATGGATACACCACATGTGGTCCCTTCTCCACCTACCATTCCTTCACCTATGATTCCCTATCCATCAATGACTCCATCACTAGTGGCACATTCCCCATTGGTGACTCCATCTGCCATTTAGTCCACTCCCATGCCTTGTCCTAAACATCCCCTACCTGATAGCGCTCATCAACACAATCCTTCAAACATTCTTACATTTTATATTGAGGACATTCAACATTAAGTATTCTCTCAACTTTCCTTGAAGATCGATGAGACTTTGGTTGTAGTTCACATTCAACTTCATAGAGATTTATCAGATGTTATGGATAATGTGTGTGGATAAATATATCATTACTTATGAACATAAGCATGGTGTTATTTCGTTTTATTTATTCATTTGGATTAGGCATTTTCTCTAACTTTACATTTATCTATTTTTATCATATGACATTGTGTCAAATTCTTATTTATCTTACATGATGACTTTTATTTTGCACTATTTGTTACTTATGATGTCATTTTCCTTCTTCTATGCTCCTATGGATTATTTTTCATAATTTCATACTTATTCTTTTTTAGTTAATTTCTTATGGTTATCTTATTATTTTGCATGATTCTTTTTCTATCTTATCTCTATATACATGGATAATTGTTATTGTGAGTTGGTTATACAAATCTTGATCCCTTTAGTTATTCTTCCTTTACCAAGTGAGTAATTAGAAAACAATTCATCTCATTATAATAACCTTTTACTAGTCCACCTTTGGATCTCCCCTTATTCCCCTTTATTTCCTTCTCACAAACTAAACATACACATGGTTGAGACTTGAGATAACATGTTGGTTCATAGTTAAGCCTAAGTGTTCTAGTCAGTCATATCTTTTGATACTTAGCTTACTCTAGCCAAATCCTAACAACTGATTCATGTGTACACTCTATCTCTCATTATTTATCATTCCAATTCCATCTAGGGGAGGAATATTAAAATCCATAAAATATTCAAAAGCTAAATCATTTAAAAAAAGACAATGATCTAAAAATTTAACATGTAAAACTTTCAAAATTCAAATCATACTAAAAGATGTGATTCCAAGCACATAGTCTATCTCCAATTGAAGCTCAAACTCCAAATTTAGACTCACACTAGGGTCTAGGTCCACTAGGGTGTGATAGGCTAGTAAATTAGAATAGGAGAATTTAACAAACTTTTAGTTCTACCTACTTTATCATGTGAGTACCCACGATTGATGTCTTTGTAAGGGGTCCTAAAGAATGGGTAAAACATTATGGGAAGGTAGGTCCATTTTAATTTTCTTGTTAAAAATACCAACATGAGTTGATCTTAGTATCATACAAATTTTCCTACATATTTGTATGCTTATAGTGAGCAGGTATCCTCTGTATATTGGTATTCACTAGTCACTTAGTGTCTTTTCATATCCTTAGCATGCCTCATTAATCTTAAGGTCTCCTCATAATATTCCTATGTTATGATTCTTACATTCCCTTTTTCACTCCTTACAACTCTAACATTTCCCCTTGAGAAATATTGTTTTGTTCACTGATCACTCCCCTAAGGATTCCATTTGTGAGTTACAGTGTAAGACCTTGGAAAGGACCAAGCCTTCCTCACAAATTACCAAATTTTCACATTACCATTATAATCATCCCTTTTTACCATTATTTTCACCTCATTGATGTTCCCTTTGTGAGTTTCAGTGTAAGACCATGGATAGGACCTAGACTTCCTCACAAAATTTTATAATACCCAAGTTACAACAAAATTACATTTGTCAAATATGAGATATGATGTGATTGATTGGCATCCTTCCCATGTTGATTTAGTATGTTTTATGATTACTTTGTTAATATTATCACTTTTATCTTCTTATTTTCTAATTTCATGTAAGAATACAAATATTTTACTTAAGTTTTTCATACTTCCCAACTTGAATTAGTGTGATCAATTTAAGACCATTTTGCCAATTTTGTTTATCTTTTATACTTCCCAAAGTGATTTAGTATTATTTATTGACTTAATTTATTTTTCTTTATACCATTTATATTTAATGTTATTTCATACTTCCCAATGTGATTTAGTGTGATTTTACTTATTTTAATTCAGTGCTCAATCTTTTCATGGTTTAAGAAAAATTTTGCCTTATTGTTTACCACCTTTTGGTTTATTGTATTTAGTCATTTTTTGTTATTACACATTTCCCATCATGAAATAGTGTGTAGTACATTTGATTAGTTTTACTTGTCCAAACACTTTTTTTCTTATCTCTTTTTAACCATGCATGTGTCCTACATAATTATAGAAAATAAAACACCTCACATATATTTCATATATATAATACACAAAAAAATCAAATCACATGTGCTATAAATAAATATATCCATGCATCAATAATCATAACCAACATACAAACACATAAGATCAATACCCAACTGTCAAAATTAGATATCTCTATATATATCATGTGTTTTTGATATAAAATATAAAAATACATCACTCTAGCTCTATGGTTAAGCACTATCATTCCTATCTTGTGGCCTATCCATGTTACCCATAGATGCCTTAGTTTGTCCCCTCTGAATAGTATGATATAAAGAGGATGTTTGAGATATCAGACATGCTACTTTCCTTTATAGATTGGCTACTTGGGCCTATACCTATCCCAACTAGGTAAGCATATTTATATTCACATATTTCTCCTAAGCTAGGGCCTACCATGCTTATATCTCTCCTGATCTCACCCCTACCAGTGGTTGAAACCCATCTCTATATTCTTGTAACTACCTCACAGCCTCTCCTACTAGTCTGAACCATCTCACTTAAGTTGGGGTAGATGTTAACATGTGATCATCCAATGTGGTAAGGTCATATGGCATTAAACCCCATCTAGGATATCATGAATTGATCCCCTCACTAAAGATCCCCATCTGGTCTCCTCCTTCTCTACAAGATCTAAAAAATACAAACTAGATAGATGTTAGATCATAGATATATCTCAAAATATATCTATCTATAATATATCAATCAAATCTTATACAACTAAGTAATCTTTTTCTCAAATCTTAAATAAACTTTCCACCATTTCTTACTTGTCCTAGTGTCACTAATCACCGTCTTTGTATTTACTTGACCACCAAACATAGTCTCTTTATTAACTTGTCCCCTAATTACCTCATCTATGGGATTCCTCCTAATCAAATAAAACCCTAGGGTCACTACCCATTCCCTACCAATCCTTACCTTAGTGGTGACTTTATAGACTAGCTTTGCCCTAGGTTAATTGACAAGTCATCTTGGATGACCACCCTTTATGATCCCTCTCATCATTGGTATATTTATCGATAGTGAAACTAAGGTGGTCATAATTCTTCCTACTATGTTGCTATTTTTTTTACCTATGGCACTCTTGTATCCACATCCACGTCCTCTCTAGTTGTTAACCATTATGTTTGACCTATCCCCAGTCTCTCACATCATGGTCTGATCTCTAGTCTTGTGACTGGTGGTCCTCCTAACCTTTTCCCACTCAAATCTACCACATTCCTATCCAAAAATGTGATCATTACTATAGGACCACCAGGTGAAAGAGTATGAACTATCTTGGCAATCATGCCATTGGATACAACACTACCCACCAAGTGTAGTGGCCTATGATTTGATCTCATGTTAACTATGGCATCAATGTCCTCCAACTCATCCAAACTATCATAATGTATACATAATCTTTTTACATTATCTCTCCTTATGTGACCATATATAACACTAACATGTGGGGTATGGCCTATACCCTCTGATCTTATCTCCATCTCAGCACTTGAGGCAACTGATCATTAACCACATGGGGCAACTTAGTTGGTTAGTACATTAAAAGCCTCTCATATATATAGGTACTCATTAATACCACTATCCCCATATTCTTATACCCTCTAGATGTCATCCCATATATATCATGCATGATCTAAACCCAAATGATAGATACCAGGTCATAAAGTGCCTCATGCTCCAATATAGACTGACACAAGGATATTGCATAAAATGATACATTTCCATTCAAATTGTGACATAACACTCATGTTATCAAAAATCCTATCACAACCTTCTAGATATCCATAATCTATGTAATATAGAAATTGAATAAACTCACCCTTAACCCTGAGTAAATCCTCTTTGAACCCATTACCCATAATGCTAAGGCTCACCTCTCTTCCTGCTCATCTGGTATCCCCATGATCATTGATGTCCCTCTTATAGTAAATCTAAGTAATGCATAGACATCCTCTAGTATGATACCAAATTTTATGGTATCCCCATCCACCACACATCTAAATGTATTAGTTAATCATTCCTAGGCTCTTAGGAACATGACCACTAGATCATCACTCAGTGGAACTTGTTACATCTCCATAATACCTTCTAAGCTTAGTTTGAATAATCTAGTTTGGTCTACCTTCATCAAGCATTCTAATATATCTCGTAACTAACTCACATCCACTAATCACCAAAATCTTGGATGCCCCTATAACCATCAAAAAAACAAAAGATGTAGACCCTATCAAAAGTTGAAATTCAACCTACTAGGTCGACTAGGTTGACCTAGTTATTTCAAACACTATCAACACTTTAACCAAGTCTTAGCATTATATAAAGCATTTATTGATCCCATTCCTTTTAACCTAGCTCCCTATTTGACATCTAGTTTCCTTAACAACTTATTGGGGTTCATTCTAGTTTCTAAAATTGGTCTAATTTACAAATTTATTAAAAAAACTTCATTTCAAATAAAATACTAAAAAAAAATTGAAATTCTTAGTTCGCTATTCGTACTACACCCATTGTGGTCACTAGGCATCCTCCTCATCTCTATTATCATCACCTTTCCATTCTAGCTCTCTAGGTTCTCACTAGTTCTTTCAGATCTCTATATTTCTCAAAATAGCAAAATTAATTCTTTTTGCTCTATTTATCTTTACTATTCATAGTAATTTACCTTTCAAAAATTTACTATCAAATTCCATGTTTTTCTCATATCTTTGTTTCCACTCACTCTTTTTCTAAACCATAAAAAGTTCTAGAATCTTTATTTCATAGAGAATTTTTATAATTATTATACATCTACATTAAAAAAAATTCAATTTTTCATCATTTTTTGCACTAATATCTATTGGTTTGCCTAATGTTCTTCACATTGGATGCCTTCACATTTCCTAAATCTCCTTCTTTATCTAAAACACTAAGGTAAGTCAAGCTATGTGTTTTTCAATTTTGTCCTTTCATTTATCTTATTTGCTTCTTACTTCAATTTACTTAGCATTAGTGTTATGTGTTGTCATGTTCTTTTCTCAAAGCATCATCTCCTATTACACTTATATGACACATGATGAGGTTCGAGTGGGGCATATATACACATAATATTTTCAAAATTCTATCAATCACTGATACTTTGTATCTTGTAGGAACCTATCGAGTCTCAATCTATCTAAGTGCATGCCTTAGGGGTACATCAAGAAAGGGGTGAGCAGACCATTGGTGCTTCATAGGATTTTTGTCCCTTTCACCACTTGTTATCTACACACTTGTTTCCTAAAAACCATTCTCTTAAGCTTTTCCTCTAATTACCACCCTCCTCTAGTATTTTTCCACCTTCATTATCCTTTCCCTAACCTAAATCCATTTTGGTAGTTGACATGACTACGTCAGTAGGGTAAACCTTGTATTGTTTTTGACATCAACTTACTAAAAACTAAGTAAGCTAACATGGCTAACTTATTTCATTATCTAGTGAGTTTTCTTGTCAAATGCAATACTAGGTCAATTGGGTTGATCCTGTTGACCTAAACTTTTATAAGGGATTAGGGTTATATCCACTTATATAAACACATTTATTTTCCATTTATAAGGAAGAGAAGAAGAGACGAGATATATTTCACATCTGCTTATTGACCATTCTAGTTGAGAAGCAAGCTTAGGGTTTCATACTTTCTTTGGAGATACAAATTTTATCTAATGGAGAAGTATTTTTGATGTATTGATAGGTTTCTTTGTCATCCTTACATACCATAAAAATCTCTTGCAAATCACCTTGGCCAAGGGAAAGATTGAGGCTCGACGAGTTCATCTTCAAAGGTAAGTATCCCTAACTTTGTTCCTCCTTTATAAGATCAAATAGATATGCATTTGTACTTCTATCCTATGCATTAGGATTATGTATACATTGACGTGAGTATATGTATTTTATTCATGTTTAATTTAATGTTTATTACCCCCACCATGTGCCACAAGCTTTGGTGTATACTAGATTAGATTTTTTCTTTATTTGTTATTAGTTTAGTGAATATGAAAACATAGGACTTAATTAGGGTTATTGCATGGTTTTTTCTTAGAATGGAGGCTTTGGAATCCTTCCTAGTGATATTATTATGATAAGAGATCCCCATTTTCCAATCCATATATTGGTCATGTTCCTGATTATCTAATGTACCCCCAATTGAAAGTGTAAGTAGGATCTATCTTCTTTGATCTAGGATTGATTTATAGATTTGATGTATTTCTGATTGTATACACATCCCTTATTTCATCCACAACCTGTTAAAATTATTATGTCTACATAACATATGAAATATAAAAATTAATGCATTAAATGTGTATATTGAAAATGATAAATTTCAAGAATTTTTTTAAATGATCCTACACTCACCATATTCTATCTAAATGGTTGTCTAGGGATACGAGACCACATATACACCTGTGATGGGGAATCCTATGGAGCATACATATATCATTAGATCTAGATGTGTATACAATTATGTAAATATGACATAGAATATCATTATTTAAAGCTAAAAACAATTTTACTATGTGTTCTCACCAATCTCCATCCCTAAATCATGACCTATTACGAAGATAGTGGATCCTCCGACGTACCCACAACATCATCAAAACCTTCTTATCATCCATGAGGGCTGCCCATGTCATCCTTTATCATCTATAAAACTAATAAATGAATAATGTGTGAATCTAGTGAACATGGTAAAAATATATGACTATAATATATATCTTAAAACATAGTTTTTTGTTCAAAGGACAATAAACATACATGAATAAATATGTAATTTAAAAAATTTCAAACCTATGTATAAGGTACACTCATTCCAATTGCATACTCTACAATAGAATCAAGGCTTGATGAGCTACCCAAAATATCACCCATCTATACAAGCAATAAATAATAAGTTTAGTCAATTAAGTAAACACATACTAGAAAATTAACTTAATATTCTTTTAAAAACATAAACAAACTATAATTAAAATTAAACTTGTGTATCAAATATAGAGAGTGAAATCATTAACTCATGCATAACAAGATGATGTATCCTAATAAGAGTCAGTGAAGCTAGTACATCTAGCATAGTGTCTAGCATATTAGTTTCATGCTTTATTGAAGAATCTATAAGTGGCATATACTCTTGCATGCTAGTATTATAAGCTACTAAATCATATATAGGTGGTGTATGCTATGGCATGCTAGTCTCCATAAATGTACTCTATGTATATCACACCTAAAAAGGAGGTTTTATGCACTTCCTCTGACATGATGTGCAATGATGCACATGAACTATAACATGAGTAGGAGGAGGAACACTAAAACCTATACTAACACCACCAAAACCACTATTTCCACTACCATTTCCACTAATATCACTACCACCAACACCACAAGCACTACTACCAATAGTACCACTTGTAAGTTAAGAAGTTTTCAATGTATGTATACCATGCTCAATTATAACTTGGGTCAAACTCATAACCACCTCAAGGGTGTCCCTCTATATGTTACAATGACATTTTTTAATAATAGATGCATGTGATATCATCCTTTTATTTTTATGAGCTTGATTATGATAGCTTTGGTCTCTTCTAGCACCAGGTCTATCAAATGAAGACCTACCTCCCCTACCTTGGGAGGCTTTCATGTCAAAATAGTTTAGAATGCCTTGAAACACGAACTCATAATATAATTTTATCAAAAAGTATAAAAAACCTCATTATTTTTGTATGGAGGCTCATCAAAAAACATCCACCACCTATCCCAAAAGCTATTTTTCATCTCCTCAGAAACACACCAATCAATACTAATATGTTTGTAATTCATCGGTGGAGGTTGGTTGGTTCCAAGGTTAAAAAATAAAGTGAAAACAACATATTTTTTTATTTTTTTCTTAACATCTTCATATGACAATTTATTAGAATAAATTTTTTTCATAACCTCTCTTCAATACAACATTGCATCAAGTTGTGAAGTTACATTTTCCACTTCATTAAAAACAATCTCTAGTGTATTGGCAAGTGAAATGTGTACACTACCAACTGAGGAGTGAGATAAACTATTGATTATAATTTATAATTTTTGATTTTTTGAATTATATTATTCATAAAATACAATTATTGAATTTATTCTTATGTAATATCAAATTATTTGGGGTTTTGTCTAATATTTTCTTTGTGTAATGGATCCATCAAATTTGTGTATCTATATTTAAATGAAAACATGGGTTTTTTAGGAAATGTAAGAGAATCTAATGCAAATATAAACTCAAAACCCTAATTTCATAAATAAATATAAATATAAAAATTAACATACCTAAGGTAGCAACCTGAATATTGAATCTCATTGTCAGGATGCAAATCAAAGGCATGCACATGGATCTACAATAGAAATATGAAGAGAGAAAAAACTTGTCAAAAGCCCATGGATTTGAGCTCAAAAACAAAATGAAATGAAAATATGAAAAAGGTGTAAACTCTTTATGTTTTTTAAAGGGCATATAACCTTGAGGCCTAAGCACAAGCCAAAGCCTCAATAATTTTTAAAAATGACATATGCCTCTAAAAAAAATTAAAATTTGGGGGAATATTGTACTTTTTGTCCCCTAACTTTGTACATTGACCCACCTTCAACATCCTTTTAGTTTGCATTCAGATGACAATGACATCTATTTAAATCATGTTCCTAACACAATGTTAGTTGGTTTCTCACTTACAAAATAATTCAAAATCCATAATGGATAAATCAAAAAACATAGAAATGACATAAGACTATCCCACCATTAAAAGATGAAAAATAGACAATTTAGTGCACAAAATAAAGAAAAGGGGTTTGACTATGGGGTGACTATATTACATCATGCTTTTATTTTTACCTATATACGTACCACCTTTGTCACTACATAACAAACTTTCAAGACCAACTATTGATGTGGTGGATTGTACCCTGTGAAGGGAGGCTCAACTCTCTTCATCCATGCGACACAATGGAGACATCCCTCTTGTTGTGGGTGGTAAATGTGAGGGATGAATCTCTATATTATGGGTTAGTACCCCTTGATTCACCTTGAGGCCTTAAATTTCCTACTGCTAACAATGGGGGATGAAAAGGGAGATAAATACTAGAAATTAGAACCTAAACTAAAGCGGTGATGCACCAAAATAGTTGTTCTGCTCAGCTTTGACATACACTTTACACCAAGACAAGCTAACATACACTATCATTCAAGATGAGAAACTCTCCTACGTCAGTATTTAAATAGGGGGCCCTATGGAGATACAAGGAGGAAGAACTACCAGAAGTGTTTTAAGACACACTATGGCATCCTATTCACATGCACCTATACTCTTCTATGGACACTTCATATTAAACTGCAAGAAAGAGCTCATAATACACTAGATATGTTGGATTCAAACTGTGAAAGCATGAAAGAAAATTACTTGACAAAAGATCAAAACCATATACATATGCAAAAGTACAAACCCAAATAGAGGTAAAATATTTATGTCTTGATTCAAGGTAAATTCCTATAGGGCTTTACCATACAAGTTGAGAGTTTTCCTCTCAAAATGAGAAGTTACAATTATATAGAGCAAGATGCTGATAGAATAAGGAAATGAGACCCATGCTGGAGTCAAACACATCTAAGATAAGAGACCATGCTACTACCATATTCTTCAAACTACATATGGGAGATCCATGTTGTAGATGCCTAAGTTGTCACCCTTGCTATCTTGGGCCTACAAAAGCATTAGATACTCCTTCTAGAAACTAGCAAAGCCATCCCCAAGTTGTTGTGGCTAGACTATGCTCTCTTCAATGCTAGGTGCAATTGGTTGTACGTTAATGGTGAAGCATGAAAACATAGGATGTTCTCCTCTATAGTTTGAAAACCAATCTATTTATTAGTTTTTGGTAGATAATTTCCACCCAGATGTATTAACTCCCTTTGCTAAGTTGTTCATGCCACTTGTCTTGTTCTGATTAGTCCTTAATTCTACCCTTTATCTTTGTCACCAGCTGGAATAGTTTCAAGTTTTGTCTTTTCCACTTTGTCTTTTCCCAAGATAATTTTCCTTTAGTCTTGGATTTTCTTTTCTCTCAGGTTCCTTTTATTTCTTTATTATTCATTTTTTCTTCATGCTTTTGAGATTTTGTTTTTGAATTCCTTCAAACAAAATGTCTGAAGGAATTATTTCTTTGGCATTGGCTTTTCCTGAAGGGAAAGTGCTCTTCAAGATTTTTTCTTCATCCCTTACTTTGTTAAATTTCCCTCTACAAAGGCTATTTGAGCTTGGAAGTAACCTTCAAAAAAATGGAAATGGTCCACTTTCTTGACCAAGTGCCCTCAGCAAAGACACTTACCCTTCAAAACTTTTGCAATTGCCCTACATGTAGTTGAAGTGCTGTCTGAGGAAATTTCGTTCCTTTATGAGCCACTTAGACTAAATTGGGTCCTTGGAAAGAACTTAATCATAAATTTCCTTAAATAAGGCATTTTGATAAACCCAAAATACACTTAAATGAAATGAGGTAAACACTTTGTTTTTTCATAGAATAGGTCTAACAAGGAACCTTTTGCACAAGGTAGTAGAGGGATGATCTAGAAAAAAACATGGATTGGATGAATTTTGCAAATAAAAAGGAGGGGGTGCCTAATTTTGGCTTGAAGGACTAAAAATTAGTTAACACATTTGGTGACTCAGAGGGGGAGCATGTCTGCTATGCTAAAGAAGAATAGTAGCCTCAAAGTCCATTAGGCATGGAGTCGGGATACAGCTTTAAAAAGTTAGCAAAATCCTTCTAAATACCTTTGAACCAACAAAGATTTACCTCAAGTAACAAGGAAAAACAACACACAGCAAGGATAAAAACACTACACCTGTGTAAACAACACTTAGGGAAAACAAAGACAACTAAAATCAAACTACTATGTATAGCTAACTAGATATATTTGCCTCCCTCTTAGATCAAAGGGAAAACTTATCAAGTCTCCTTCATGAAAATAAAACTTATGGTGTCAGACAAGTGACTGAATGGAATGGAGACTTGGTGACTTGACCTTCTTGCCTGCCACTTTGATTGGCTTGTATCTAAGGGAATCAGGGTCAAACAAGTCTCTAACATATATGTATTTACTTTTCTCTTTGGAGACTACCTCATACTAGCCCTTCATGCTAATATATCTCACCAAGAAATCAATGGCTATTAGCTCATCACCATAGGGCTCATTTAGCTCATAGCCCCCTTGACATGCATCATAGACTGACTTGTCCCCTTTTGCTTCATTAAGGAGCATGTCAAACTAATCCTTTGATTCATCATGGCCTTCATGAAGAAGGTTTACTATTGTGATGTCAGTAATGAGATCACAAACTGCTTGCTTATCCCAGGGGACATCATCTTCCTTCTCAAGGATCTCTTCTTCAAAGCTTTCATCAAGATGGGTAGGCCTCTCCTTTTCTTGCTCAAAAACAAGAGTCTCTAATTGTTCAAAGACATGCTCCTGATCCTCCTCTAACTTTGGTTCCATTGCATGGTCATTATTCTCATCAAAGCAACAAGGAAGTTCATCAAACAAGGGGGGAGAGAGATCACCATGCTTACATTACACATCATCCATTGTTGACAAATAAAGTTTGTCAACCTCATCTTCATATTTTTGGAACATTTACATGTACGCATGACTTATGTCTTCTCCATTATTGATGATGTCTTCAAAATGAGCATCCATGAGAGCTTCTTGATCAGCCATGAATTTGATCCTCTCTTCTTCACTTGCCTCTTTTAAAATAGGTTCCTCCTTGAGAAGGGATGAAGTGGAAGGATGATGGTTAAACTCATGTGGAAGAGAAGGAAAAACTTGAGCTATAATCGAATGATTCTCTTACTTCCATTTGGCCAACACTTCATCCATATCAAATGTGGCTTGATAGCTCTCTTGGAGGGGTGTAGATGGGGTATGTTCAGACATAGGATCTTCTACTTGGTCTAAACCATCCATCACACTTTGGTTGAGGAACCTCATTCTGGACTCCAAATCTACAATTTAATTGGCTATATTCTCTTGGAAGAGGCTTTCTTGGAGGTCACAAGCATCATCATGATGTGTAAGAGCAGCTTCATCTTCTTTAAGGCTTCTATCAAAATGAATAGGCCTCTCCTCCTCTTTTTTCCTACCCCATGATTCCATTATTTTTTTCCAACTCATGACCATGGGATTGGAACTCTTCCCTTGTAAAAATTAAGAAATTTTATCCTCTTTAAGGTCCTAAGCTGGTTCATGATAGGCACTCCTATGCTGAAAGACTTGAGGAGGTTGAGGGAGATTGGGAAGGGTCTACTCATGCATAGGAAGAGCTAATTCAAGAGAGACATGTTGATTTCCAAAAGATATAGGGTGATTCCCATCAAAAGAGAGTTCACATTTTAAATAATTGAGAAGGTTAGTCTCCATGAGAGGCTATTCTAATGCCCTTTGGTGTTAGAAAGATATATGTAAAGGATTAAGAGTAGGAGTGATTAATGCACTAGATGAGCCAGAAGATTGGATTTGGTGAGCGAGGGCTATTTGGTAGAAAGGGTTTGGAATACAAGAGGTGAATTTATTTTGAGTAGGAGGGGGATGCTCTAAGATGGGAAAAGGAATACAAGGTTGATTGTCTTGAATGAATGGGCTCCTCCATCTTGCTAGTTCTTCCTTAATGGTTTACAAGCCCTGAGTTTACTTGAACAAACACTCCTCTTTATACATAAGCTCTTACTAATATCTATTCAGCTCATCTAATCTATCTATCTCCATCACTTACTTCACAAACTCCAACATTATCTCCCTTACACTAGGTGAAGGTCAACTAGGAGAGCTACTTGAGGTGATTCCATGAACAACTTGAGCTTGATCAAAACTATATGAAGTAACACAAGGCCCATGTTGCTTAGTAATAAAATTATACATACCAAAATGTGATTTCTTGATGGCATCATGACTACTTAACCAACTGATTCAACTTAGAGTCACCATTGGTGTTGATTTAAATACCTCCAAAGGCTGATTGGTTAAAGAACACACCAAAAATCCTTCAACTCCTTGGATAAACTATCCCATCAAGTGTGCCAAAAATTGTTGATGTAGTGGATTGTATGCTGTGAAGGGAGGCTCAGCTCTTTTCATCTACATGACACAATAGATACAACCCTCTTGCTATGGGTGTCAAATGTGAGGGATGAATCTCTAGATTAGGGGCTAGCTCCCCTTGATGCACCTTGAGGCCCTAGATTTCCTACTGCTAACAATGGGGGGGATGAAAAGGGAGAGAAATACTAGAAATTAGAACCTAAACTAAAGTGGTGATGTACCAAAATGGTTAGTCTACTCAGCTTTGACATATAATTTACACCAATACAAGCTGAAATACACTATCATTCAAGATGAGAAACTCTCCTGCATCAATATTTTAATAGGGGGCCCTATGGAGATATAGGGAAGAAAAACTACCAGAGGTGTTCTAAAACACACTATGGTAGCATGTTCACGTGCACCTATACTCTACTATGGACACTTCTTGTTAACTTGCAAGAAAGATCTCACAATACACTAGATATGCTAGATTCAAACTATGAAAGCATGAAATAAAATGACTTGACATAAGATCAAAACCATAGAAATATGCAAAAGTGTAAACCCAAATGGAGGTAAAATGCTTATGTCTTGATTCAAGGTAAATTACTTTAGGGTTTTGTAATACAATATGAGATATTTCCTCTCAAAATGAGAAGTTACAATTATATAGAGCAAGATGATAATAGAACAAGGAAAGGAGACCCATGCTAGAGTCAAACACTTCTGAGACAAGCAACCATGCTACTATGATACTCTTCAAACTATATATGGGAGAGCCATGTTGTAGATGTCCAAGCCATTACCCTTGCTATCCTAGGCCTACAAAGACATGGGATACTCCTAGCAACTGAAAAATCCATGCCCAAGTTGTTGTGGTTGGACTATGCTCTCTTTAATATTGGGCGTAACTAGTTGTGCATTAATGGTGAAGCATGAAAACATAGGTTGCTCTCCTCTATAGTTCAAAAACCAATCTATTTATTGGTTTTTGGTTGATATTTTCCACCCAGATGTATTAAATCCCTTTGTTGAGTTGTTCATGCCACTTATCTTGTTCTGATTGCTCCTTAATTCTACCCTTTGTTTTTGTCAATAGCTAGAACAGTTCCAAGTTTTGTCTTTTCTACTTTGTCTTTACCTAGGCTAATTTTCCTTTGGGCTTGGCTTTTATTTTCTCTCATGTTCCTTTTCTTGCTTGCTCATTCATTTGTTCTTTGGGATTTCAGGATTTTTTTCCCAAATTCCTTCAAATGAAATGTCTAAAGGAATTCCTTCAGACATTTTGTCTGAAGGAATTCACTGTTGATCTTTCTTTTGTTTTAGCCCCTTTTCCCAAAATTTCCTTTAGATAAAATTTTTGAAGGAATTATTTATTTTGGTGTTGAGTTTTCTTGAAGGGCAAGTGCCTTTCAATCTTTTGTCTTCATCCATTGCTTTCTTAAAGTGCCCTCTACAAAGTCTATTTGAGCTCAGAAGTACCCTTCATAAAATGGAAATGGTCCACTTTCTCGACCAAGTGCCCTTCGCAAAGACACTTACCCTTCAGAACTTTTGTAATTGCCCTACATGCAGTAAAATTACCCTCTGAGGAAATTCCTTGCCTTTGCGAGCCACTTAGACTAAATCGGGTCCTTGGAAAGAACTTACTCATAAAGTTCCTTACGTAATGCCTCTTGACAAACCTAAAATACACTTGTTTAAATGAAATGAGGTAAACACTTGGTTTTTTCATGGAACATGTCTAACAGAGAACCTTTTACATAAGGCAGTAGAGGGATGATCTAGCCAAAACATGGATTGGATGACTATTGTAAAGAAAAAGGAGGGGTGCCCAATTTTGGCTTGCAGGACCAAAAATTGGTCAACACCAACCTAGTTCATCATTGATGCATCTGCACCCAATTGAACAAGAAAGGATTAACAATCTATGTTTATAATCTAGTAATAAAACATATATAAATGTAAATTTTATATTAATGATTATAAATAGTCTTAAATAATATTTAAATATTTTAAAAGTCTCCAAAATATCAAAAATAAAGTAAAATAGCCTCAAAATAATCATTCAAAGATTTTTCCATACCATTTTTCTAACTAAGCATATTCAAAGGAAGCTCACATTATCATGTTACTTCTCAGCTAAATTATTTCTTTTTGGCATCCATATATATATAATATAAATTTAAAGTAAGATTGGTTTCATAAAACAAAATATTGTTTCATTTTATATATATTTATAATACTAATTTAAAGTGAGATTGGTCTCACTGTAAATTAGTATTATAAATATATATATAAATGTAAAAAAAATAAAAATTATATATATATATATATATAATACTAATTTATAGTGAGATTGGTAAACCAATCTCATTATAAATTAGTATTATAAATAAATATATATATGAAACATATATGTTCATTGTAAATTAGTATTATAAATATATATAAATGAAATAAAATATAAAAAATATATTTTAAAATACCAAAAAAAAACATACTGTAACCTCCAAGGTGACAATTCTAGGGTGGATGATCAAATTTTAATGGATAACCTTAATTTTAAGATGACTTTCATCTCATCCTCCTTCCAGACTTCCAACACAACAGTTAAATTTTGCATATGCTAGGGCCAACACCCATAGGAAAATAACTATAACTGAAATGGATATGCACATTACAAATTTTCATGATGTTATTAGTCAACCTAGTGCATTTATCTATGGTTGCCCAATGCGCAGAACAAGAACTAGAATTCTCCATATGAAAGAATAAAATCACTGAAACAAATCCCAAATGGCATCAATGATTCAACACAAATAGAGATAGTTTGTACCCCACATAATGAAGATACATTTTTAAATATCAAACATGTCAAAGTCATATACAACAAATTAATTCACTTATTGGATAAAAATTGTAATGCATGGCATGTCGGGCAACATTATCATGATTCATGATTCAATTTGGCTCCTAAGTCCTGATTTTAATAAATCAATAAATAATAAATATTTTCATGTATTAATATTTACTGTCAATTTAGTAGGTCAGACAAGACTTGTTGGGTGAATATTTGTCACCAATAAAATATTATCAAAATGGCTATTTCAACCATAGTGTGATGAGATAAAATCTCTCCTCAAGACAAGGGGAGGCTCCCTTTTATTGTTAACTAACACAACACTTAATTATTTACACTTATTTACAATAATTTTATCATAGTGGGTGTTATCATATCATCCAATTCTCTTTTTTTAGAATTGATGTTTAATCACAAACTTTCTTCTATTCTTTGTGATATACTTTGAAAATATAAGATCACTTGATGAACCAAATATACCCAGTATTCATATTTGTTAGTCAAAAGATTAACAAGAATAATACCAACAAAATAAACTTAAAAGATAGAATAAAGTGCAGCTCAAATTCTTCACCTTATTTCTAAGAAAGATTAAAATTATCAAAGAAGAATAATTGGCTGCTCAAAGTCTTCTTAGTAATTCATTTTCAATGTTATCATAAACCCAGAAACTAAAAAGTAGCTCAAAGACTCCAAAATAAGCTTCCTAGCACCTTTTATCTTATAGAAATTTTATACCACAATTCAATCAACTCATAATAAAGTGTAATGGAAAAGACATAAAAACATTTCCAACACACCACAAGTTTATCTCAACACAAAAATTGAAAGATCACTTGATTTTCTTATATTGAATGGAATTCAAGATTTACAATATGAACACAAAGTTTTAAAATTGTTTTTCAATTCAGCAGCATTTCCCCTCTATAAAAATTGGTGATCCTTTTTAAAAAGAACATCCTCCTATTTATAGAGAGGAGCTATGAACAAAAATAGGAAAAACATAAATACATTGAATTATTCATTGACAGAGTCCAATTTGACTTAGGACTTACACTTTTCCTACATGCAAAATGCACCAAATAAAATTACACATGAAAAATTACAAAAACAAACTAAGTGTCCTTAGACACAGGAATTTTTTCCTTTTTATTCTTCTCTAAAAACTCCTCATATTTCTTCAAGATACCTTGGACTTCATTTTTAGCTGGTTTAGATGTACTCTTAGAGATGGCAAGTACCCTTGTGATAGAATCTTCTAAGTTAACTGGTAAATCCTTGCTCTTGTCCATGATTCTTTATAGTTTATTCAATATGACTTGAAATTCAATTAATTTTTTGATGGATTCTAGTGTGAAAGTACCTGTTTTAGTCTTTATTTGGAGCAAAGATGTAAATTCTTGAATAATAGTCTCCATAAGAAGAATTTCTTGAGAATCATTTTTAAATTGATAGGGGAGTTTTAAAATTCTCTCTATAAGATCTAACATATTATTATCACACATATCTTCAACTTCTTTAAGATCTTTAGCTATATTCTTGAGAACTTATCTTTTATTCTTCATAGCTTCCCTATATTCAATGAACATTTTCCTATTTGGAATGACCTTCTGCCCAACCAAAAGCTCCATCTTGAATTTGTGAAGTTGAGTCCATGTATCAATATCCTTTTTAGTCAACTCCAAATCTTGAGTGAGTGATTTAATTGTTTGTTAAATTTCTATTTTCATTTCACTCAAGTTATTCAAAAATCCAATGGTAGAACACAACATTTAAGTAACTTGTGTTGTTAATCTCTCAATCCAAGCATTGATTACATGACCCTAAGATCTAATTTTTTCTACAAGTTGAATAGCTATTTTAGTATTTTCATACACAATAGGATCAATGGACTCATAAGGTTGGGTGATTTTTAGTAAAGCATAAGTTAGTTGTTCCACTTGTATTTTGAGTTGATCTTTGACCTTCTTGTCTTTATCATATCTCTTAATCAAGGAAGCCATTGCTACTTGTAAATCTTCCTTTGCACCTTCATGAGTTTCTTTCCTGAGATCTATCTATCCTATTACATATTTGGATGCTTGAATATCTTCAATGTTTCTATCTTTGGGAGGCACTGCAACTTCAGCATACTTATGCCTAGATTCAAAAATTACCCTTGACATAGTTTTAGACTTATTTATTATTTTGGGCTTTACTAGAATAATTTGACCAAGATCAAAATCATCAGGCAAAATAGCCTATTTCTTCCTCTTAGGTGTTTGATAAATTTTCCATGGAGGAAGAGAAGATGAGTCTTCTTGATCATAAAAAACCAAGGATTATGATGTTTGAGGAGGAACAATCATTTATGAAGTAAGTGGAATGGAAAGTGGAATAACAAAGGTATCTGATAGCAGAGTTGACACCAATGGGATAGTGGTTATTATTGGTGGGGTTTGGGTTGGCATGAATTTTACTTTCAGGTCTAATCATATTTTGGACACTGGGGTGACAGGAGCTTGAGTTGTCATTTTAGCATAAGATGTGGACATGAATTTGTCTATATCTTATTGAGTGAAGTACAGATTGGTTGAAGATACCAATGATTTTATAAGACTAGGTAAATTAGACAAAGAATCAAAAAATTGATCCAGAGTGCCTTGAGAAGGGAATTGAAAGAGTGTGGCACTAAGAGGAGAAGATGGAGTTGAATGAGTAACTTAAGAGGGAACAAAAACAATTGGTACAGATGTATTAATGGAAGGAATTATAGAGAATGTCACCTGAGAAACTATTGATTGAGGGGTTTTGATCATAGAAAATTTTGATTATGTGGATTCAAGTTGTAGAGACTACTGAATTAGAGGTTGAAAAATTATTGATTGAGGTAGTGCTTCACTCACATCTGGTTTCTCTTGTGTCTCTATTTGAACAATCTTCTCAACACTAGCTTCTTTATCTTTCTTCTTTCCTTTAATCATGAATATAAATCCTTGTTTTTGAGTGGATGTGGAGGCCTCTTATTTATTCTTCATCCTAAATTTATCACATTTCCTTGTAGTGTCTTCATCATATTCTTCTTTTGACCTTGTCTTGAAATATTTTAATTTATACCTTTAGATTCCAACTAGGCATTAGTTCTTACAAAGATGGGTTGAAATCTCTCTTTGATAAATGTGCATTCTTTTATAGACCATTGGATTGAAGGAATAGGAGTAGAAGCAAATTGATTTTCTTTGTATGAAGGATCCAAAATATTTTCATCATCAAAGAGATCAGTTGGAATGTTAGCTAATTATAACTCTTCAATTTGATTAGTAGTAAGATGACTGTAATCAAGTCTCCTTACATCTTCTTTAGTTATGTATTCTACCCATATATCCTCAATCTTGTGCACATGGACATAATTACCTTTTAGCTTTTCCTTCATCATTCTATAATCAAAATCTTTTCTACTCTTGTACCTTTTAAGGGTGATCCATTGCATTTTAATTTCCATTATCTTAGCCTTGGGAGTAGTTAAAATGGTGTACTGGGTAATGTTTATAGGAAACTTGAATCCTCTTTTGTGTGCATCTGATTGCTTCTTGTGTATGGTCATCATTTGTCTTCCAATCTCCATTAAAATCAATTTATCACTTGGGTATATAGGTAGCATGTAAGGTTGTTCATTAAATCTACCTACCCTGATGTCGGTGAAAGTTGGGAACTGAAGGAAAATGCAACCAATCTTGTTCATTAGTTCCCATGCCTACTATAAAACCCTTTTTTTTTTCTCCAAGTCTTGTTTAAAAATATAAATGAATTGGTATAAGAAAGCATCATTAACTCTTCTAAAATGTTTAATCCCTTCTTTGAGAGTTAACTATGGATAATACTTGAAAATAAGAACTTTCTTCCTTTCACCAACACTAGTCAGTCCTGGAAAATTCCTCATGTAGGCTGTGACATATACCAGATAAGAAGTCATATAGAACTTGAGAGAAGAACTTACTTTAGAAAGTTGGTGGCATATGGCATCACTAATCTAACTTCCCCAATAATTTCTCTACTTATTTTTCTTAATAATAAAAATGTAGTGATACATCCATTCTTGAAATATATTTGATGTGGGAAGACCTTTGACCCTACTTATGAGAGTGATTAAATATCCTATTTCCTCCATAAATTCACTTTGGTAAAAACTTTTTGGCCATCCTATAATTGAATGCCTTGGTGTCTTTAGCTAGTTTGCATTAATGTGCCTCTTGCATTTTTCAAGATTCCTATCATAATATTCCTGGGTTGTTACCACACTTATATCTAATAATTCCTCAATTTTCAAATGATGAAAAACTTTATCAAAGTATTTGGCATCTAGTCAAATTACCACTTTTCCACTGGAATCCTTGACTGACCTAGTTTCTTCATCAAAGTGAGCAGCAACTGTTAAGATGAACTCTGAATCTTGAGCTAACATAGGAAATGAAGCTACTAGGTGTATCTCACTGTTAAGAATAGGTTACATATGTGGATTAATAGGATCTCTACCTAACCTTTGTAAGAACTCAGCCATGTCAACATGACCAATCTTTGTATCTCTGATTTGATCTATATTAGAATCTATTACAGATACTAGAAATACACCTTGAATTTATACTTCATTATTCTCTTAGCTAGGGAATCTTCTGACATTGATTAATTATCTACAAAAAAGAATTTTGATTCTCCAGAGTTAGCATTTTTCATCATTTCTTAGAAAAGGTGTAGGAGCAAAAAAAATCTACACAATTATGGAGGATTAGGTGTAGTTCAGAGAAAATTATTTGAACTACACCGGATGAAGGTTTTGGTGTAGTTCAAAGAAAATTCTCCAAAATACACTAGATGATGGTTTTGGTGTAGTTTGAATAAAATTATCTGAACTACACCAAAATGGGTATAACATGCACTTCAGATAATTTTCTCCAGAGTGCACTAGACTATTTGCACTTCAGAGAAAATTCTTTGAAATGCACCAAAAGGTGTGCAATGTACACTTCAAAGAAAATTATTTGAATTGCACCAAATGGCATGGAATTTAGAGAAAAATCTCTAAAGTACACAGAATGATGAAATGTGCACTTCAAATAAAATTCTCTAAAGTGCACCCAATGGTGAAATGTACACGTGAAAAACACACCCCTTGGTGCATTTCAAAGAATTTTCTCCAAAATGCACTAGGAGAGTTAGGGTTTTGAAATTTTAGGAAAAGGGCCTAAGAAGAGAGAGAAAGTAATAAAATTTAAAAAAACAATAAGGAAAACAAAGACTTACTAGAGACACTATGAAAACAATAACAAGATAAATAATCCTCATGCACAAAAGTGATCAAAACAAGAAATATGAGGGCGATGAAGTAAAATGCAATTGAACTCAAGAATGGTGACTAAAGGTGCACTCGTGCTTTAAAATGGTGAATATAAATGGTAAAAATGAATTTACATGGGTTAAAATATATATAAAAGGGTAATTAATGCAAAATTAATTACCAATGTAGTGGTGGGCCATGGGGCAAAGTCAGGGAATTTTTTTGACTTTGCATGTGTAATGATGGAGAATTTCTCTCACTCTACACCTGGAGGTGTAGTCTAGATAAAATTCTCTAATTTACACAAATTATACTTGGTGTAGTTTGAATTAAATTCTTTTAACTGCATAGGATAAAAACTTCCTTCAAAAACTAACTTTTTGAGGAAAAACAAGCACAAGGAGGCAGTGATTAGCCTCATTTTGTGAGCTTAGAGCTCATGGGATATGAGATGAACAAGTTATATAGGGGTTATCCCATGAATTTAACCTACTAAATTCAAGGATAACAAGACTAAAAAGATTAATTTGAATATCTATCTATAATTAATAGTGTCACTTTTAGTTGTACTTACTACCAACTAGCTATGAATTAACAATAGCTATTATCAATCAACTTACTAATTACTATAATACCTATTAATTCATACCTAAGTGAGTTGATACTTGATATTAATGTATGGTACTAGTGGCTACACAATATTCAATTTATTTATTTTAATATTTTTTTATGGGCATTTTTAAGTAAACCCTTCTTGTGGTACTAGTGGTACTTTGTCAAGGAGTTTTTAGTTTTGAATTTTTTTATGACCAGATTTTAGATCATTCTCTAACATGTTTAAACCATTTTTATGGGGTATGATGGGTTTGAACCCTTTTGACAAGATCTAACAGGTTCAAATTTGATAGTTGGTCCCATGTTGGTACAAAGATATTCCTTATGTTGGTACATTGAGTAAAAATAAAAAGTAGGGACAAATATATTTGGTTGTTTGCAAACTACAAAGCTATCTTTGTAGAATCATCTATGAATTTATGTCTCATTGATAATATAAATGGATTATGGTACCATGTGTAAAATAGGAATAATAGAAGTTCTAATGTATAATCATAGCATCATCATTAAAGAAAATTTATTATTAGATTTATGGATGAGTTATAGAATTTTTGAAATTATCTTAAGATAAACACCCATATTCATGCAAAAAATACATCTATGAAAATTTAAAAATACAACACACAAATTTATCCAAGTAGCATTAGTACCTTTTTAGATTAAGAGTTTTGACATAAATTTGCCAATATAACTATTGACCAAATTTGACTTTTAGGTAAAATTGGGGAACCCCTAGGTAAAAACTTGGTTTTAAATTATTTTATTAGGCCTAATATATTTTTATGGGGTGTATTTCATGTTATCTGATGTCATTTAAGGTCATCCTAGCCTTACTCTTAGTTATTTTAGTCAATTTATAAATTTAGGGTCATTTTATGTGCTTTTAAGGGTCATTAATGCAAGTGGCATGGTTCCCAAGGTTCCCAAGTGTCATTTTAATTTAAAAAATCCAAGAGGTTATTATATTTGTTAGGGGTGTCAGTTACATCATAATATTATAGGTTGTCTAACTAAACTTGCAGAAACTAATTGAAAAAGGGAGAAAATGGCACTTGTACAGCTCATGAGGAAGTGTGCCACATGGGATAATATCATGGAGGGCCTATTCACCTTATTAAAACTCATCCCAATGTTTATTTTTCTCTTTAAATGCCATTTTGAGTCCAAAAATGTTATGTACCTTTCTTGGTTTCTTAGACACACAAAAATGACTTTCAAGTTTTTACTCGGTACAGACAGTTGAAGATGTTTCACATCAAAATATTTTTTGAGGTTTTATTACACTCATATAACTTAATTTTCATATAAATATTTTGAATAATAGTGTATTTTTCATCATGAACCATCCTCATGAATTTGAATGTACTTTTTTGGTAGCTATTTCATGCACCCTATAGGATTTGCTCTATTTTGGTCAAATCCATATGAACCAGTTGGTGATGTTGGCTCCAAAGAAAATTTAATTCATTATTAGATGGTATCCCTTCTTATATGTTTCATGATGTTTGAATTAGTAAGTTAGTTTATAATGCAAGAAGGTGTCACCATATGTAGTTTCAGCTGAAGTGCTTCTTGTTTACTAAGTTTTTTCTCCTATAAGGGTATCATATAGATAGGAAATGGTGATTCAAAAGTATCTACATCATTTGAACACCTCATTCCATGTTTTGGCTTCACCATCTCATGTCTTGGGTAGCTTGCAAACTTGTCATTCCCCATTATCAACTCCATGTTTAACTTCAATTTCAGTCACATGTATGGGCTTGTCTATCTTGTTACTAGAGCTTTATTTATGGTGTATCAATTTCCCAATCCATAAAAAGTTTAAAGAGTCCATTTATATGTTTGGAAGAGGTGCAATTATAGTCCCAAGCATATTGATCATGCTAAAATAGTCATGAGATGCCTATGCCTGCTTTATCCTAAATGTATGCAAGTGTTTTCAAGTTGGAAAATGTGTATTGAAGCTAATTTTAAGGTTTATTTTATGGATATAATCTATTTGAAGGTTTAAAAATGCATTTGAGTGTTTTTTAATCTTTTCCCTAACATGTTCTTGCCCAATTCCATGCCTTGCCTATATAAAACATCCTAATGCACACCTACAGGGCCTTGTTGACATCATGCTAATGTATGGAGAGGTGGAGATGCACTCAAACTTATTATAACTATTAAATGTGTGTTATGGTGTTAGATAAAAGAATATATGGTTCATATACATGGGGAGTTTCATATTATTCACTTCTTGCTCACTGTGGTGTATCAAAACATCCACCTATAAATGGTTGAGTAGGGTACCAAAAGCTTACATGAAGAAATGTAGGTAACTTTAAACCTTTTAAAATATTGGTATGAGGATAAAGGCTTGATAATACAATAAATTTTAAATATAAAAATAAAGTGTGAAACCAACTTGAAGAACCAAAAGACTGTGTTTTGGTAAATTATCCCCAAAAGACCAAAATAAAGGTCTAAGGGGTTTTCATGACCTTTTTCAACATGTTTCAAAGATGTTATAAGGCATTTGGATGATTGGACTTGATTTCCTCTAGTATATACTAGATCCATGCCAAGAATTAAATTTATAAAGTAAAGTGAGATAGGTTGTTGGAGATCTCAAACATGCTTAAGAAAAAACTGAAATATTTCATTGAAGTCTACAAGCCTATAGAAGCAAATGACCTTTTGACACCATAGGGAGAAACATTGAAAATTCTCATGGATAAGATGGTTTTGATAGATGGAGGGTTATACTAATGGATTTAAATTAATCAATAAAGGATTTAAATGTTCCCTTGTAACCCCCATGACTATCTACAAGTGTCACTTGTATAGAGAACACACATCTACAATAGGGTTAGATCAATGACCCCAACCATAATGCCTTTTTGATAGTTTGAGGTCTTAAAAGGTGAGTGAAAGATAAAATATGCATTTTTTGAGAAAAAATGGTTAAATGGAGGTTCTTTATCATATTGACCAGACTCATTTGAAGTAATAAATGATATAGGAATCAATGAGAGCAAAGTGTCTCAATCCACAGGCAAAAGCTAGCATGAGTGTGTAAGTGTGGTTGTAGGTCACTTAGAGTGATTTTCATGATGTAAAAGGATGTTTTGTGGCCTCAATTGGTTTCAATGTAGTCCTTTAACATCATGTACAATCCCATTATAAGCATGGACACCTACAAGCAGTAGTCTACATCAGAGTTGCCCAATCATTTGGGAGAGGACTCAATCTAATGGGTTAAAGGTGTATATTGAATGATTTTAAAAGGCAATACGAAAAAAAAAAATAACTAGGAACCTTCTCCATGAAATTAATGAGCTTCATAATCTCTATGAAAATCAATGTAACCTATAGGTAGGGGCAAAATTAGGGTGTCCCAGTCAAAGTACAGTAGGGTACCTAGTTTTGACTAAGAAGTGTATATGAGGCCCAAGAGGGAGTTTTGGTGATTTTATAAGTATTTTTTCATATAAATAAAATTTATGGTAACTTCATTAAATATAAACATCACGAAACAAACCTCCAAAGGATCTCTTGTACCCCTGTGTGCACCTATAGCCACCATGTTGCAGTCTTGGACATGAAGGTGAATGAAGAGATGAACTTGTGAATGAGAGAAAAGAATGCCATAATAAAATAAATATGGTTAATTATTTATTATTAACATGTTTATATAAGATATATAAATCCTTTAAGATGACCACCCACTCCTCTTCATAACCAAAGTTATCAATCCATACAATTGCATTAAGGAGCTCTTTGCTAAATAGGTAAGAATGAGAATTCAAGAGAGAATGGGTTGTTTAGGTGAATTTAAAGATATATTAGCATGAATTATATATTATTAAAATTATATTAATTCCTAATATCATCAGATCTATCCTTGAGGATTCATTCTTAGGATGAAGGAAAATATGCAAGAAATAGGCCTTTTAGAGGCCTTTTTTGGGTATTTGGAGTTAGTTGGACACCTAAACCATGGAATAAAGAAAAAACCTTTCAAAAAAATTATCATCAGGACTTGGTAAAACTCCATAAATACTCACTTTGACTAATGTATAAGGTATATACCTCACTATTTTTTCTCAGAGGTCAGTCAATCCAGGAAAATTGGGCTTTCGCAAAGTGAGCTAGTGAGGGAAAAATAAGGAAAAGACTTAATATGGAGATTTTTAAACCTCATAGAAACATGTTTTGAGGTGAATGGAAGGTAAATTTTTTTTAATAATTACCATACCAATATTATATCTCTCTCTCTATAACCAAAATTCCCCTTGCATACAATCCAACTAAGTAAGCTTCCACTAGGCCTAGTTGGTGGATGAGAGAAAAGGGGGAAGAAGAGTGATTGGAAGGTTATGTAGTGGCATTTTAACCTCGAATGGGATGTGAAAATTCATAATAAATAAACCTAAATATGATATATCAGTCCTAGTAACCAAATATAGTAGGGTGCCTATTAGACCTATTAGGCCTTGAGGAGACCTAGAACCAATTGGGGGTCCATATTCATTTATATCTCTTTTTGGACCATTAAAATTATTTAGGAATGTTATATAGGTTGATATATAAATTTTTTAACTCACATTATGCAAATTAATGTACAATAAAACCAATTCTATCCTAGAGAGTACAAGCATGCAAGAAAATTAAGGACAAACTCGATTAGGTGTTTTCAAATGCCCATATCTTTTCTAATTATCTGCATGGGAATAAAAATAATTGGTTATAAGGGTCCCTTTTAATAAATTTTTTGTCATTTATTATAAGTTACAATGTCATATCTTTATGAACAAAGATTAAGAATAAAAAGTACCTAAAACCCTAATAAACCCTCAATCAGGACCCAATGGGAAAAAAACTTGGAGAGATATCCAAATGAAATATTTTGGTAATTAAATATTTTTTATCATGAATATGACTCCATTAGGCTATCTCCCACCAAGATGAGTTGTACATAATTGTATAGACATTATGCAAAATGGGGTATTTTTTACCATTTTTTATGTTTTGTAGGTTTTAAGAGGTTTTAAAAGATGAAATCAAGTTTGGATGAAATATATAGACTTTATATAACCCCTAGTGGTCATTTCATGCTTTATAAAATATTATAAGTGTTCAAAAAATTACCTTCATCTCATCCAATCAAAACTGGCATAGTGGACACAAAGGTGATAAGGGTGAAAACTCTAAGTGTGAGCCTTTTTAAAGAATGTGTGATGCCTCTAAGGATATAAAGGTTATTTATAGGTTTAACTCCATCAAATTGATTTAATGGAAAATTTAAGCAAATTTTGAGGCCAAGTGTGAGGGGTGACTAAAAAAGAAGTTTGTTAGACTATAGACAATGATGGCTTCCTTACAAGAGTTTTTAGATGAGTAGGAATGAAACTAATACATGGAGATGCATGCTTGAAGTCCTTTCCTCTTATCCGAATAATTAGACCTATCCCTAGTTAGTGGTGGGACATTCAAATAGGTTCAAATTATGAAGGCAATTTTTTGAGCCAAGACTAGGAGTTTTATGCCATTTAAGTTTCATGACTTGTATGGACACTTGGTCCTCCTAACATTGAATGGTTCATCCCATATCTATTTATCATGTATTTTTAACCTCTTTTTTGAGATTTAAAAGTTTCCAAGTGACCTTTGGACTTCCCTTGTCTTGTTATTCTCTCAAAGGCTAAATTATTAACTCTTTTAGCTCTTTTGAGCAGCCTCCATTGGTTGATGGTGAAACCCTAGCCAATTTTATACTTGAATAACTATTGAATAAATAGAATTTTTATTTTTCCTACTTACGTGCGATAAAATTTAGTGTTATTGAATCTTGTTGGTCTTGTCTAGTAAAAGATGATCTTTTCTAGCATGTTATCCTTGATTGATCACCAAGTGTGTAGAAGAACAATTGTTACAGGTCATTATTAGTGTTAATTTCTTAGTGTATAAGTGTCTTAAAAGTGGTTCATGACTATATTACACAAATGAATCATTCATTACCCTCTTAAGTATCAAATACCTTCTTGAACCTAGCTTATGAAACACTGATGTGACAATGCAACCTGAATTATAAGTTTTGTGTGAAAGAAGCCTTGTTTAGCTCTAAGTAGTATAAGTTTATTCAATAAGAGGAAATATAGTATTGATGCATCACCTTTTTTATATTTTTTATTTTTTTTCTTAACCCTTTTCATCCAAAGTTGATAGGCAAGAAAGTACTTCAAAGAATGCATCAAGGGAATTGGCCCTTCTAGACATTCATCTCATCAAATTGTTACCCACAAAAATAGAGATGTTTACATTTTTCCACTTGAATAAGGAGATATAGACATATTCTCAAGGAGTGAAAATACAAGTGACAATAGTTTTTGGCATACCTAACGGGATACTAAGTCCTAGAAGATTGTCCAAGATTGGTGTCGGTCTTAGCATAGTTATAGCTATAAGAACATTTAGGTCTGATACTAAAGGTGACCATTAGGTCTGATACTAAAGGTATACCCTTTGAGTTTGTGAAATTGCCTTTATATTCTATCAAAAGGCTTAGGTTTGTGAATACTCATCCTTATTCAAGAGAGTTGGTGTTTAATAAGTCTAAGTTCTTATTTAGTTAAACCCCTAATACTCATAGTTCACATCCCAAGATGGATAGAAATCAACCTTTTATACCTTTCATTAGATCATCTCCTTTTAAGCTTGTTTAATATGACCAAATTCTAGGAGCAAGCCTTAAGAGTGTTTTATATTTTAGTGGAGAAGGTCCTATTACTACCATTGAACATATTAGAAACATAGAAAACTTTTGAAATATCCATAATATTACCCAGGAGAATTTTTTTATTAAGTTATTGGTATTATCTTTAAAAGGTAAAGCTTTAGATTGGTATGGGACTCTACCTGAACATTCTATTGGTTCATGGGATGAACTAGGAAATCTATTGACTAAGAGGTTTGGAGAAAAAAGTGATCATTTATCACTAGCTGAGAAATTTACCACTATAAAGAGGGCACCATAAGATTTTATGAAATATTTTAACACTATATTTCAAAAAACATGGGATAAGATCCCAACCCTTGTGAGACCTACTCCAAACTATGCCTTCTTGTACTATCTAAAATCATTAAATAGTGATGTGTCCATGATGATTCAATCTATGGGTGGTAATACACTACATGTTGCCTATGAGATAGCCATAAATGATAAGAATTGTCTTGTTTAAGTAGGCAATATTTCTCCTACGCCACCAATGTCATTGTTCCCTAATTTTTAACCTCCTAGTCAAGTTACATTACCTACCTTGGCTCTTTTGCCTAATCAAGAAAGGTCTACCATTACTCTCCCAATTGAGATTCATGAAGTCAATAGTTTTCACCAATGTGTCACTAATGAATTGGTTACCCTTAAAAGGCAAAAATCTCAAAGTTATAGACCTTATCATCCCTATAATCAATTTGGAAAAACAAATACGCCTCCTTTTCAAGGCAATAATCAAGGACAAGGTCAAATCACTCAAGCTAGACCTTACCAAAGTTACAATCCTAATGCTACCTCATCTTCCAAATCTCTTTCTCCCACTCAAAACAAATTTTTCCAAGAATGACCATGTTATCCCTCTTATGACCAAAATTAAGGCCAAGTTGCATATGCCAATGAAATGCCTAGTCAAGACATGACAATGCAAGGAAATCAAGCATCTCAAGTTCCCACTTTTGAGATGCCAATACAAAATGGAATGAAAATTATAATGGAGAGTGGACAAACACAATATGATTATACTCTCATAAATCATTTTGAGGGAAAGTTTTGTGCCATCAATCATTTGGGGAATTTAATCAATGTGAATGTTAGTGTGTCCTCTAATAATATGTATAAGAAGAGGGTTGTTGAAGAGATTCAAGGGGATAATCAAGGACATGTTTTGACTCCTAAATCATATCAAATGGTGGGTGGGTCTAAATCAGCCCCTAAGGTGTAATAAAATCAAAAGTCTCTGAATGTAAGGCCTGGTCCTACATATCCACCTCCACAAGCTACACCATAAGGTACTAATGCTTCCAAAGAACCTTATAAGGTGAGCAATCCTCTTATTAATGTTGTGGATAAAATGAATAAGTTAAAAATGAATATTTCATTATGGGATTCATTAACAATACCTAGATAGAAGGACATGCTTCAAAAGGAATTATGAGGACTTAGTAAGAAAGTTGGATCAACTAGGAATGAGAATGTTGTCTTGGTAAATGAACTCATCCCATTGATGAGCAAGTGAAGAAGACTGATAAGACTCATCCTTTTTACATATCCTTGATTTATTGGTGATTTCCTAGTTTATAATTTCATCATAGATAGTGGGGCTAGTACTTTAGTTATGCCCAAGTGTATAGTAGATAAATTAAGCCTCAAGTATGGGCCTGTAGTCATATAAAATGCAAAAATTGGTAGCTTGAGCATAGCTAATGACACCTAATACATAGGTCCCTCTTATTTGCTCTAATAACCCTCTAAGGATTATTTTCATTAATTACTAGTCATCTGTAGCCTTTCAGACTTGATCTCAATTGAGCCAGGACCCTCTCTTCATGACTAATCCATCCCCTAAGTCCCATCTGCTCAGGACAATAGCATCAAAGTTAGACTATAGCATTGGAGCCTAGGGTGTCCCCTTTCCATTTCTCCTATCCAATCAAAATTTGATCCCAAATTACCATTTTTCCTTGATTCCTCTTGTTCATTATGTCGACCTAGCCTGATTTCATCTAACCCATGATCAATAGATCCATATAAAATCCCATTAAAAGATCATTTGGAAAGGGTTGGAAAATACCACTCAAGAAATAAATAATACAAGCAAGACAAATCAATAAATCTTCCCTATTATCTACATACATCTAGTCTATACACTTTCAATCTAATTCAAGTCCTTACACCAACCCTTAATCATTTCAAACACACCTAGTTTTTGCATTTCTTGCATTTTTATTCACTATTGCACCAAACACTCTTAAAAAGAGAACTACATATGGCTTGATCCCTCCTCATAGTATTGGTATGTAGGTAGCATGCCCACACATAGGGCATGAATCACGTCTAGTGCATATTACACACACTAACCCCTTTTCCCTATTTGTAAAATTTTCTATTGAAATGCATAAAAGATAAAGACATAGAAAATTAGCTCTAAAAAGAGATATATTAATAGAAAATCTTATAAATTTGATATACAGGCTCACACTGACCAAGAAAACAAAACCCAAAAATATTAGATCCTCATGATAATAGCATCAGGGAAGGACTATAGCATCGAGGCCCAAGGTGTCTAATTTCAACACTCTTATCCAATCAAAAAATGAAGTTTAGGATCCTATTTTTGATAGTGTCCCAACCCTGCACACAAATTTCCAGACCCTATCTCAGTCAAATCAACACAGAATAAGATAAGTTTAATTTTCTCTCTCTCACTATTATTTTTAATAAAAAGTCAAATTGTAATTAAATTTCACAAATCAGTATCTTTAATTTGGAATATTAGTTACTAATTTTATCCTACTCAGACCCTTTTATTATTTAGGAATTAAACATTAATTTCACCAAAAGTCATAAATCATTTGGTGAACCTTACTTTGAATTACGCATAAAAACCCTAGAAACCCTAGGGTAAATTCCTAGCTTATTTTTTCCATAAATTTTTGAATTTTTTCTTGAATATTTAAAGAAAAAATTCATCCCAAATCTTAAAATTTAGTAGTAAATTTTAAAATAATTTTATTTCAAACCCTAGTTGCATTAACTAGCTCCCAATAATTTTCCAATATTAATCCTATAATTTCTTAATTTTTTAGTTGCATATCTAAATCAAAAATTTGATTCAAATTCAATAGTAATTTCAAAAATAATTTCATTTCAAACCCTAATTGCATCAACTAGCTCCTAATAATTTTTCAATCATTTTTTGAATTTTTAGCTACATATTAAAATAAAAAAATCACTTCATATTTCAAAAATTCATAGTACTTTCAAAAAAAATTACTTTCCTCTAAAACCTTAGTTGCATATACTAGGTCCCATTAAATCAAACACTTTCTCATAAATTTATGAATTTTTACTTGCATACTTAACTCAAAAATTCAATTTCAATTTTAAAAATTCATAGTATTTTGCAAAAATATTATTATCAAAACCCTAGTTGCATGTACTATCTCCTATTTTACATCTTGAGGTATCACCTTACATGTTTGGGAGCTTTGTATCCTTTTTGTACAATTTTCAATTCACTATTTTTAGGACTTTACATTTCTTATATTTAGTACTTTCCCTTTCTGCTACTTTTCCTATTACAACTTATTGCAAAACATTCAAACACATTTCAAATTATTTTCCTACTTTAACAATGGCCCAATATATTGGTTTTGATGAAACTAATAAAAGATAACTTCAAGAAATTTTAACCAAACATCCTGATATGTAAGATGACATGCTTATAATTCTACAAGAGGAACACCAAAAAGTGAAAAATAGTCAATCTTCTCAAACCATAGAGCCACCAATTGTAAATGACACTATGGGGGCAACTTTGTCTCAACAACCCCCTATAGTAGCCCAACCTTTTTTGCACCACCAGCTATATCTAGTACATCTTTGTCTCTTGATGTGGCAATTCTTATGTAAGAGATAATATCTCTTCAATCAAAGGTGCAACATCTTGAGCAAGGTGCCTCTAGACCTACATAGGCTTTGGATTCTTTTGATTTACTACATACACCATTAGTGCATCACATTGCTTCTCCACCCTTGCCACAAGGTTTTGTTCAACCCAAGCTTACTATTTATGATATCAAGGGTGATCCAAAGACACATTTAAGAGAATTTCACATAGCATGCTTGGACTATGTACCAAATGACTAGCTACTTACCAAGTTATTTCCATAGAGCCTAAAAGATTGTGCTTTACAATGGTTCTATAGTCTACCAAATTAGTCAGTCAATGCATTCAATCCTTTAGCTGACATGTTCCTAACACACTCTAGTATCAACATTGGTGATAAGGTTTCATATACTCAAGTTGTACAATAGAAACAAAGGTCAAATGAGCATCTCACAGATTATGTTCTTCAATATAAGACCATCTTGTCTAAGATGACTAGCCCCATGGCATATTGGGAGCTACAAGACCTCTTTAAATAGAGTCTTCTACCAACACTTCATGAATCAATCATGTTCAAAATATTTCTTCCTTCACTGAATTGTGTCACACATTAAAGGAAAGAGAAGTCAAATTAATTTCAATGGGCAAACTAAAGTACACTAATACATCAAACACAATTAATAAGATTAAAAACAAAGTCCCATATAAGATCAAGTTCAATGATACTAAAGGATAAAATCAACCTATATTCAATGTGGTTTTTGAGCCTCAGTGAATAATTTTATCAGCACCCCCTTGACATACTTTTTCACACCTTCTAGTTCCTCTAGCCAGGGTTTTATAGCAACTTTTTGATTGTAATATCATATCTCTCCCTCCTATTCAGGAAGTTGATCCAAAAAAACCTCTTTTAAAAGGATATGATCAGCATGCATTTTTTTACTACCACAGGGCACTAGGCCATACAACAAATAGATGTATTAGTTTAAATCATAAGATATAGGACCTAATAGATTCAAATGCTATTGATCTTAGCACTTCAGTTGAGCCTCCACCAGTAAATCAAACATAGGATAAAGCATTGAAAATATTCTTAGATTTATTTCCACAACATTCCAAACAAGAGTCAGGGGATCAATCAGGGGTTCATTGAGCATATCATGCACATCCCCTACCAGATACATATAGGGCACCTTCATTTGAGTTACATCCTTTGAGAAACATGATTGGTGTATACAATTATAGAGTTCTAGATAGACCTTTCATTTCCTTCTCAAACTAGGATATCATTGAGGATGATACAGACTATCATGCACTCTTTATTAGATCTCACATTCATAATCATCCTTTTTATAGTGTTCTCATAGATAATGGATCTAGTGTGAACATGTGAACTATTACATTATTGAAGCATTTAGGATATTTAGAGCAAGATATTACTCTAAAAAACATAGTTATCAGTGGTTTTAGTGGGAATATACATAGTTCATTGGGTGAGATTATACTTCCTTGATATGTTGGTCTAACATGTGGCCACACCATTCACTATTGTTTCTAGTTCAAGAGTTTTTGATATGTTAATTAGTTTACCATGGATTCAAAAACTTTGAGAAGTACCTTCTACAGTTCATAGATGCATGAAATTCATTCATGCTAATCAGGTTATTATAGTTGGTAGAGTTTCATATGAGTTACCACTCCTAACTTTAGTGCCATCAACTATTCCACATTTAACACTTTCAATTTTGCCACTAGTTTCAGTTTCTCCTCCAGTTATAGTTCTTACTCCAATTTAGATCTAGACACAGTTGAGGTATCCACCACCAATACAGAGGGTTCATATACCTACATTGCTTCATGATTCTTGATAGCTTCCAACTATAGTATTCATAGCTAGGGTAGTCTCATTGATATTTCATGCATCTACACATAGAGCACATTTTTAGAGAGTTTCTCCTACTTCTAGATGGGTCCCAAAGAGCCATCTAGTTTCATTCTTATATTTATAGATGGACCCCATAGTTAGTTTCTACTTAGATATTTTAGATCATATATAGCTTTTAGAGCCACTATCTCAGCATTTTTATTGTGCTTCATGATCATGCACGATTCCACTACTTGATACAAGACACCATGTTAGGGAGTCTTGCATGAGACTCATCAGTTAGTATCCTTTCTCCTCAGAATTTATTATACATAATCTCTTCTTCTTTATTGTACATATTTAAAATAATTACAAAATACAAAAATAGTATAACATTTCAAAAAATCCAAAAATATTCAAATATGTCAAAAATAACAAAAATGTTTCGATTATATGCACCATCCATGTTTTGCATTGCTACTAATATATTAGGACTTAAATTTTTTGTTTCATGCTATTGTATGTCAATTTATCTACATTACCATGCTTCGCTTGATCTTCTTTGAGTGTGTGCAGTGAAATCTAGCTACTTGATTTCTTCACTCTACCCATTGAGGGTGTATTCCTACTTCTAAATTCAAGACACACATCGATATACATACCCACTGGGGGCATCTTCTACATGAATACACCATCCAGGTTATGTCACTCCTACACTTCACATATAATTTATCATGTTGATGTGCATAATGTACTAGATTAGACAAATTACTTTATCAACATATCAATAGCATCTAGCACTTGTGTATTTTTTAGCATATACCTAGTCTTGTACTAAACATGTCTTGCATACTTTCCCTCTTGTGTTGATTAGTTATATGTGATTGTATCTTTCCAATCTTTACATGCTTTATCTTCTTTCTTAGTATAGCTTGATTGTGATTGCATTGCTAGTTCTTGCTTGTCTCGTATATGTGCCTTAGGACATTTGCCAATGTCCTTTGATTCTATTCATGTGTGTTCCTTAGGACATTTGCCAATGTCCTTTACTTGTAATCTTTTATGTGTTTGTGTCCCTTGTGACAAATTTGATTGCTCCACTTGTATGTGTATGTGGCATTTGAACATGCCTTGTATGCTTACTTTTCAGTTTGAGTGACATGTGCCCATGTCCCTTATTTACATGGCCCCTTGGCCACCCTTGTATGTTTCTTACTTCTTGATTTGTGTGCTTGTTGATTGATTGCTTTCAATTGTTTGTAATTCCATGATACAAATCATGCATTATCTTGCTTCTTGGATGCCATGATGAACATCATGCTCCATCCCTCTATGACAACTAACTACTAACAAACTAACAACTAGCATTTCCAGTTTTAATTTAATTCTAGTATATTTCACATGATATTACATTGTTATATCTATATATGCATACCCTTGTTGATCTAATAATCTCTCAATTCAAACCATTCTATATTTTGAGGTATCTTGTTGATTATCATTGCTATATTATATATATTTATAGATTAACACATTTATAGGTCTTATTCTTCTAATGATAGTCATTACAAGGTGCCTACTACCTACCCTTAGAAGAGGAGGAAACAAATAGGGGTTTTTTATAGATATCATAGCTCTTATCAGTCAAAAAACTAGTTTTAGAATAACCAAAACAACAACTAGTCATCAAAACACACGGAATAGACCAAGCAAATAGTCAAGAATCCAAAACAGTGATCCATTTTAGCCTAGGACAATAGTGCCAAGGCTATACTAAAATGTTAGAAATTAGGGTGTCTTATTTCAGTACTCCTATCCAAACAACATAAAAGCTATATTTTTCAAAAGCATGCAAAAAATTAGGTTCAGCTATAGATTTTCACAATCAAACTAGTTCAAAATTAGTAGTTTTTAGTATAGTTTTTTTAAAGAATCTAGACATAAGGAGCATCATGCATGGCATGATCAGTTCTCAATTTTAGTTTTAGATATGATAGCTAGTATAACTTCTAGATCAAAATCCATGTTTCAGACACCAGTGATTGGGGGTAGATTGCACAACACTTTTGCTTCTTTTCTTTCTGAGTTTAGTGCTACCTAGGTATTCTCAATAGTTGCATGCCTTACTCCATTCGTAGGTGGTTGGAATCATTCTAGATTGGATTTCATACAAGCCTAACCTCCACATTCCTGAGTTCTTGAGTGGATTCCACATAAGCTAAATTTTTAGTTTTTGGAGTGGCTTTCATACAAGCCTAATCTCCATCTTTTCTAAATTGGCCAATATTAGCCTAGTTTCCAGTACACATTCAGCTATCCATACCAAATTATCATATTTATAGAGCATTCATTGGCTTCAAAAGCCATCTCATAAAACATACTTCTTCATATCGATATTATTTCATAGCTTCACTTCATGGGGTAATGATGGAGCCAAAGGACTAGCCTTTTTATTCTTAAGCTACTTATTCAGAGGGATTAAACACATAGTCCAAACATTAATTAGCACATGTAGGATCATCTAGATTCACATAGTAGGTGATGATGGAGCCAAAGGGGAAACCTTTGCATTCTTGAGCCATTTTTTTGAGAATTGAGCACTCAACTCTATTCATGATATAACTTTTGGTATAGCATCATTTAACACATCTAGCATTACTCAACCTTACTCAGCATCACAATAAGTTTTGTATTGGTTTGCATACTCAATGAGGTGTATTAATTCCTTTTTCTTCCTCTCTCTCTCTTTTACCTAGATTTTTATGTTCTTGTTTTATATTTCATATAATAAAAATTGATCTACTCTTTGTTTTCCTTTTGTAGAATCACACTTGCACAATATGCTCTCTATATACTATCCAACATTACTCAACATCACATAACTTCATGGGCTTCACCTTTTTAGGTAATTTTAGTTAGGATTTTTTTTCCTTTATTTTATTACTTCATTTTACTATATCACTAGAATAAAGGGGGGGGGGTAAATGTATTCATATAAAATGCAAAAATTGGAAACTTGAGCGTGGATAATGACACCCAATCCTTAGGTCCCTCTTGATTGCTCTCATAACCCTCTTAGGCTTATTTTCACTAATTCTCAATCATCTATAGCCTTCCAAATATTAGAGGATTCACCAAAGTCTAAATAACGAGGATGCACGAGTCGTGGTTGCACAGGACGAAGCAAGTGAATACCACAAAATGCTAAAGTAAATGAAATCAAACAAGAGACAATTGCATAGACAATTTGGAGAAAAGCCAATATTCCATTAACGTAAGATGGCCAAAGTGAAGAATACATATAGGAGAGCACGTAAGTAACTCCTCCACAAAAGGTGGTTAAAGTACCCCAAGAATAGACTGTAACTCCTCCATGAAAAGTGGTGATAGGGTGCTAAGAATAGAGAAGTAACTCCCATACCTGGAATAGCCAATCAAAGGAGTTACTTATGACATTCTTATGACACCTATGACACATCTATGACACACATCTCCACATAAGCTAGCCTATCCCACGAATGTAGGAAAACTCCATGTAGCACAAATATATAATTTCTCTAATTAAATAATAAGGAAAAATAAAAACCTACACTAACACCCCCCCATAAGTGTAGCTTAGGTGGGCAGTGTGGAAATATAAAATGGGTCCCAGCAACTAGGCCTGATGAGGTACCCATGTACAAAATCAATCTCCCATAAGATAGAGAAAATGAGAAAACCCATAGGAAAAACTCTCCCCCAAAAGAGAGACATAAATAAATGAGAAGGCTAGAAGGCCCCCTAAAGATGATGCTACTGCAGATGTAGACCACACCCCAAGAAGAGCTCGTAGATGAATGAACTTGCTTTCGATGAAAGGTTTGGTGAAGATGTCTATAATCTACTCTAAAGACTGGAAAAATATTAAATTAATGACGTAATTATGAATAAGCTCCAAAATGAAATGCATGTGAATCTCTTTGTGCTTGGTCTGTTGGTGCTGAACTGGATTCCTACAAATCTAAATGGTACTCTAGTTGTCACAATAAATGATGGTGGGGTGCCTGATAGGAATGCCAAACTCAAAAATAATCCCTTGAAGCCAAATAGCCTCAATAGTTGCATTAATATCTTCCCTGTACTCTGCCTCTGTGGATGATATAGCAATAGCATTTTGCTTCTTTCTAGACCAACTGATAGGACCAAAACCTAGAGAGAAACTGTAACCAGAAGTGGAATTGTGAGTTTGTGAATCATAAGCCTAATTTGAATCTGTATATCTAACCAAGTCAACCTCTATGCCAAATCTGTAATGAATCTCGTATCTATGTGAAACCTATATGTAATGCAAGATCCTCTTAGCTGCTTTCCAATGCAGCTCATGAGGTTCTTGCATAAATATGGAGACAAGTCCCACTGCATATGATATGTCAGGCATGGTGTTAGTCAAGTAGATGAGATTGCCAACAAGTTGTCGATATTGAGTGGCATCAACCAATGGTGAAGAATAGTCAACCTCAATCTTGACTCCTGATAGAAAGGGAGTTAGAGATGGCTTGCAATCAACCATGTGAAATTGAGCCAATAAGTTAAGAGCATACTTAGGCTGTGCAAGAGAAATCCTTGACTTTGACTATGAGATCTTGATGCCAAAGAAGTAGTGCAACAAAACTAAGTCTGTCATGTCAAATCTATCCTGGAGAGATGCCTTCACTGCTGCAATAGCTAATGAAGAAATCTCGATGATCAAAAGGTCATCAACATAAAGAACTAGAATCAAGAGTGAGTCATCTTGCTGTAAAAAGTAGACATTAGGATCAGAATGGCACCTAGTGAAACTTGCTATGAGAAGGAAGGAATCCATCTTGGCATACCATGCCTGAGGGGCCTGTTTGAGGCCATAGATAGATTTCCTAAGTCTACATACTAAGGAAGAATCTTGAACAAATCTTGGCAGCTGTTCCATGTAGATCTCCTCCTCTAGGTCTCCATGAAGAAAGGCACTCTTCACATCCATCTGGTGCACATCCCAACCATGTGTTGCAACAATAGCTAAGGTGAGTCAGATAGAAGTCATCCTTGAAATGGGTGAAAAATTCTCTGAGTAGTCAATGCCTACCACCTATGAGAAACCCTTGGCAACCAATTATGCCTTGTACTTATCAACTGACCCATCTACTACAAACTTGGTCTGATATATCCACCTACATCAAACCATCTTTCTTCTCTTAGGATATGAAGTCAAATCCCAAGTGTGATTTTTGATTAAGGAAGAATATTTTTCCTTCATAGCACTATCCCACTCAGGTACCCCCGATACCTCTCAAAAAGTCTATGGATCTGAAACTATAGCAAAGAAGGAATGTGGATCTCTCTGAAAATCCCCCCTAGTTCATCTGTCATCTACAGGATCTATTGCCCAAGTTCCAACACTCTCAAGTGTCTATCTGGCCCAAAGTGGCCCAAAAGTGGGCAAGTCAGGTGCTAACTCCTCATCCTCTGATTGACTAGAGGTGGATGACTCTACATCACTGTCCTCACTTTCTGAACTCAAAGAAGAAGAAGATGTCTCTAGCTCAAGAATCTAATGTGGCTGATCTGAATCTAATGAGGAATCATCATGAAGAAGTAGATTTTATGAGGGAGAAGAAGTTCCAAGTGTTGAGTCTCTAGGACTCTCCTAAAAATGGACACTTCTCTCAATGAACAACTCATGAGTGATTAGATCTAGAAGGCAATACCCTTTAACATCATCTAGATATCCTACAAAGATGCAAGGTTTGGACTAACATTCCATAGCTTTGAATTTCTTCTTCAGTATGTAGGCCATGACTGGGGATTCAAAAAACCTAAGGTGCTCAACATTAGGTTTCCTTTTATGCCAAGCTTCAAAGGGTGTTATCCCTTTCAAAGCTTTGTGAGGAACCCTGTTCTGAATGTAGCAAGCACAATTGATGGCTTCATCCTAGTACTGTGGTGCTAAGGATTTGGAGTGAATCATACATCTACCCATCTCTTTCAAGAACCTATTTTTGCATTCTGCAACCCCATTTTGTGAAGGACTATAAGTGACTGTGCATTGCAAATCAATCCCCTCTGTGGTGCAAAACTACTCAAATCGGTTGCTGACATACTCCCCTCCATTATCAGTTTGAAGAACCTTGATGGATTTCTCATTCTATTTCTCAACAAGAGCCTTGAAGTCTAGAAAATTTTCAAACACTTCAGACTTTTGTTTGAGAAAACATATCCAAGAGTACCTAGAGAAATCATCAATGAAAGTGAGGATGTACTTGGCCCTTGTGAAAGATGGTTTGGGAAAGGGTCCCGATACATCACTGTGGATTAACTCCAAAGGTTTTGAAGCCCTCCAAGCTTTGCCTTTGTCAAATTTTTCTTCGGGATGCTTTCCAAGGGATCACCCCTCACAAAGTCCTTTTGAGAATTGGACATGAGGCAAGCCAATGACCATGTCATGTTTGCAAAGTTGCTCAAGGTAGTGGTAGTTAAGGTGGCCAAACCACTCATGCCATAATTTTCTAACTCCATCTAAATGAGTTAGCAATGATGTTGGAGAAGAATCAAGTGCAAAATGTGAGAAGGTGTATAACCTTGCTTGGTGATTTGCCCTACCCACTGCCACTGTAGTATCACTATGTAACTCCTTGATAGCCACTGAATCTAGAAAAAACTCAACTCTCATGCCTTGACCAATGTGAGTGATTTGGTACACTGATAGGAGATTGGTTGAAAGAGAAGGAACACTTAGAACATTATTGAATGTTCCTCCTTCCATTTCAACTGACCCTCTCCCTATAATAAAAATTGATGTGTCATCACCCAAACTAATTGAAGTCATGTTAAAAGGCTCTAAAGATGAAAACTCAATTAGTGAAGAGCCCATGTGGTGAGAAGCAATTGAATCAATGACCCATGATGTTGTAGAAGCTGTAGTTACTACAAGGGCCTTACCCTTTTCTTTCTCCTTACCCTTGCCTTTTGCCTTGGTAGAATCTTGGGTAGATGAATTCTGCTTGATGGACTCAAGAACACCTATGTTGTGCTTCTCTAGAAGATGAGTTAGGTGATCTATTTGTTTCTTCATGAATTTGTGTTCATCATGCCCTATCTTCTTACAATAGGCACACTTAACCTTCTCCTTCTTAGGTTTAGCATTGGAGGAGGAAGACTCAGTGTTGTTTTTGGCAGGATTGTTGTTTTCTTTTTCTTCTCTTGGTCCTTATTATTTTTCTTCTTCTCCTTTGTTGAATTCTTATCCTTACCATTTCCAGATATCAAAGCTTGGGGTTGAGTATACTTCATTATGCCCATTTGGATTAGTTTATCTAGTCAAGTCGGCAATGAATGAATCCAAAGAAGGCATTTTCCATGTAGCACCAAGGGCACTTTTTTTGGCATGGAAAGTGGAGACAAAGACTGATAGCTTGGACCTAAATTTGTGAGAATAGAAAGGATGAGTTGGTTATATTTATTTTTTATTGAAAATTCTTTCAATTGTAATCTAAGGGCCTTAAACTTAGTGAAGAAGTCCTGTATGGTGTCAAAGTTGCTAGGACTTAGACTTATGAGTTCGTTTTCGAGCTCATGACCTCTCATCTCATCAAGCTTCCCAAATAAGGTTTCTAGGGTGTTCCATATGCCTTTGGGAGTGTTAGAGGTTTCTAAATGGAAGAAAATTTTTGGAGACATAGACAAGCTCAGTAATCCATAGGCTTCATCACTACGATTGTACCACTTGACCTTTTTATCATCAGTGATGGGATCTACTTCAGTACCCATGGTGATCCTATACAACCCTTTAATTCTAAGAATGATCAATATTTTAACCTTCCATTCATGATATTTGAAGGGTTTTAGGAGTTTAAGTTTAAAATAATCCATTTTAATCTAAATTTAGGTGAAGTTGTGTTGATTGCAAGTTGTGAAATTATGCAGAAAGGAGAATGAAAACAAAGATTACAAGTGTTGAAAAGCAATCACACCCCCCTAAAATGTTGAGCCCCCCCCACCAAATATGCAATTTCATGCTCAAAATAAATCAGGCTCAATCAAGAATGTGTCTTAGATCAATTAATTCAAGACTTTAAGCAAACAGGACGTCGGACTCAACTGAAAATGCGTCCCGGGAGACCCAAATTTTAGGCACTTTATAAACTAGTGAATTTTTAACAAATAATAATTCTATGCTGTGGATAATTTAAATAAAAACACTTTTGTAAAAAATGTCACCCAAATCTGAGCTACCGTTTGCAAGATATTAAAGATTCAATTTCTCATAAACTAGTGTTTTTGCAAAAAAATACCACTAAAACATTAAAAAAATGCCTATTTTGAGAGAGAAAGTGGTCTTCCAACCACTCATTGGACTTGTAACGGAGTGAGGAATCCAAAGGAGGTATTTATGAGGGGTAATTATCCTCCTTCCAACTCGGGCCTCACCCTTCATCTTCGACAGGCGAAGATACAAGTTTAAATTTAAACCCCCAAATTATCAAAACTTAAAAATTGTCTAAAATACTCAATACTCAGTCAAATTGAATAATTTTTTTTGGATAAGTCAATTTTAACTAAAAAATTAAAGTAAAATATAGAATTTAATGGATTGCCAAGTATTTAAGGGCCCACATAGGATGCCAAACAAGGAGAGGGGCGCCAAGGTTTGAGGAAAGAGCATATTAAAATTTGATGGGCAAGAAAGACAACAGAGACACTGAATTCAAAGCATATTATAGGTCCAAGGAAGGATTGAATTTAATGACTTTGTCCTGAAAGCATACCACAACAAATGACTTACATGGAGAAGGAGAAAAGGGCACAGAGCTGGATTGAAAAGTTCCAAGGAAAGTGCGCCAAGGTTGTTAGGTTGTGGAGCTAAAAGCTTCACCAAGATGCAAATTGGAGGAGGTTGTTGAGTTGCAGGCAACTGACATTGGTCTAATCAACTGACATCGGTCATCTTCAGTGTTCACAGCAATCAACGTCGGTTATGTGTCGGTTGACATCGGTCAGACAGGGAACCGACGTCGGCAGCCTGTGTGTGCATGCGTCTCCAGAACTGGTCTAATTTTAAACGAACAGTAAGTTTGCATGTGAAAGACTAATTTTAGTCTTGGAGCTGTGGTTCTAATTATTGTAATTAGAAGTCTAATTATTTTTTGTATGGGATCTATTTAAGAGACCCATGGACTGTATTGTAAAGTTGTAGACTCTCAAGGATTCTTGTAGAATCAGTTCTATAGAATTAGAAGGGTTCTATCCAAGGGAGAATCATAAGGACTTGGTGAGGCAAGGATAAAGGTTCTTCTAGGTGTGTAAGATTTAGGTCAGTAGGTGTGTAAGGCTAGGTTGATCTACGATATAGCAAGATCAGGTGAGATCTACATGGTAAGTAAGGTCAGTTGATCTGTAGGTGTGTGTGTGTGCGAGATCTAGGTTTGTAGGTGTGTAAAACCAAGTTGATCTATAGGTGTCAGCAAGATTAGGGAGATCAGAAACACAACAAGTAGCAAGATCAGGTGAGATCTACTTGGAGTACGTAGTGTACTCAGACTTGGAGTACATTGAGTACTTGGTGGACTAGCAGTATTGTTACTGATTGGTGGACTGGAAATATTGTTATTGACTGGTGGAGGTGAACAACAACTCTATGTTTGAGTTGTTTGTTGTGACCGTAGTTGAGAGAGAGAACTCTTGAAGGAGATTATTATATGCCCTAGAGGTGTGGGAGCCCTAGAGGTGTGGGAAGAAGAGTGTGACTTCTTTATTGTAATTCCTTCTGGAAGAGTATTAATACAATTGGGTATTGTCTCTCATATTCTATGTTATTTTTGATTTCTAGTTACTTATTACTTCTGGTTAAATTTCATGTTTAGTTACTTATACAAGGTAATCAATTGTGCTCCTAATCCTAACAAAGTGGTATCAGAACTTTATGTTCTAGATCCTGACAAAGTGGTATCAGAGCTGGGTTGTTGGTTCACCAAGTGATACCACTGACAAAGTGGTATCAGAGCGAGGTTGCAGGTTCATCAGATCCTGGTTCAGAGTAGGTTAGGATTTGATTACAGGTCACTCTCAGGGGTTTCTGATTGAGTGGGAGTAAAGCAATGGCAAAAGAAAGTACACTAAGAATGGAGGAATTCAAAGACAAGAATTCTCAATTACTGAATTATGGAAAGAAAGAGCAGGTAAAGAAAAATTGTTGGTTGGTAGAAGATCAGCATGAAGAAAATGAAGAAGCAGAAGTTGCAGGGATTATTGCACAGGATGCTCTTGTATATTCCTTGGATAAAGTATAATCTTGGATTATATATTTTGTTACCTCTTTCCATGCAGCCTGAAATAGAGTATTTTTCCATGTTAATGTCCAGGAAGACTTTGGAAAGATTTATTTAGGGGTTGGTGTGCCTTGTCAAAATGCTGGCAAAGGGGAAGTGCGGCTGAAATTACAGACGGGCAACACATGGGTGTTGAAGAATGTCATGTAAGTCTCAGTCTTGAAGAGGAGTCTAATTTCTTCAAGAAATTTGGGTGATGAGGGATGCACAGTAACTCTCACAGTGGGTGCACTTGAATTAGCATGTGGTAAAAAAGTAGGTATTCTTCATCTATTTACTTGTATTACTGGTTCTCCTTCTATTGCAAAGATGTGGCTTTTTAGGCTTGGTCACATGAGTAAGAAGGGGATGCATGTTCTTAAGAGGAAGTCAGATGTCTTTGACAAACTTAAGAACTGGAAAGCATTGGTTTTCATGGAGGAGATGATGGATAGAGAGCAGCTGAGTGGGCTGAATAACTCTGAGCAGGGTAGTTTGGATAGGGTTTTGATCCAAGGTGAGCTCATAGGTAAAAATTTATCACTCATAGGAAAATACAATTACCGACATCAATCAGGTGAAACCAACGTCAAACAGGCAGGCACCGACGTCGATCATATGCAGACTGAAGAAGTCAGTGGTGTTGGGCAGGTTGACACCGGTGTCGGTCAGGGAACTGACATCGGTAGGAAGGTGGACATCGATGTTGGTCAGGGAACTGGTGTCAATAATTAGGTGGAATTGACATCGGTCGGGTGCAGACTAGGGTTGGCTAGGAAATGGATTTTGGGCAGACAATAAGTTGTCAAGGAGTCTCAAACGCCCATGTGGAAGACTGAAAGGGTAAGTAAGCCTCAAATTCGTTATTTGCCTTCTTTATATTTGTTGCTCACTATAGAGCAGGTAGGATCTAGGAAATAGTGGGAGCATCGCATGAATGAGGAATTTGATTCCTTGGATGAGAACCAAATGAGAGATTTGGTACTGTTGCCAGCTGGAAAAAAAGCACTGAAAGACGAATGGATTCCTAGGTTAAAGAAAGGAGAGAATGGACACATGAGATAGAAGGCCAGGTTATATGGTCTTAAGCAAGCTCCAGGATAGTGGTATAGGTTTGACGGGTTTATGATAAAGCATGGCTTTAGTCAATGTCAATGTAATCACTATGTTTACTTTACTAGGTTGGATAATGATTGTAACATCATCCTATTACTGTATGTAGTGGGGTCACACATGCAGGGTTTTGCTGAGCTAAGGGTAAATTTAGTTCAGAGGTGTGCCAGGAAGGATTTAGGAGGAGCAAAATTCTTTGGCATAAGTTTTTCTAGAGACATGGAAGATCATAGGTTGATGTTGTCTCAGGATGATTGTGTGAATAAGGTAATGGTGAGGCTTAATATGCAGGATGCAGAACCGGTTAGCACACTTATGGATGGACAATTCACAGAACAGTGTCCCAATTCACATGATGAGGTTAAGTACATGCGTACTAGACCTGATGTTGCCCCAGTAGTGGGTGTTGTCAGCAAGTTCATAACCAATCTAAGAAAGAAGCACTGGAAAGCAATTCAGTGGGTTCTCAGGTATCTGAGAGGGATTAGCAGCAGGTATACATGTTATGCAAGGTCAGGGACTTCTCTACATGGGTATGTAGAAACGAATGTGGCAGGGTATTTGGATGATAGGTGTAACACCATAGGATGTGTGGTGGTTGGTCTTCAAGATTGAGCTTGAAGAGGGATACAAGCTAGTAAACAAATTAGATGATGTACAGGTACAAGTACAGGTGCAGCTATTTATCTCCAAGTGGGAGATTGTTAGGTTGTGGAGCTAAAAGCTTCACCAGGATGAAAATTAGAGGAGGTTTCTAAGTTGCAGGCAACTGACATCAGTCTGATCAACCAACGTAGGTCATCTTCAGTGTTCACAGCAACTGACGTCAGTTATGTGTCGGTCGATATCAGTTAGACAGGGAATCGACGTTGGCAGCTTGTGTGTGCATGCATCTCTAGAACTGGTCTAATTTTAGATAGACAGTCAGTTTGCATGTGAAAGACTAATTTTAGTCTTGGAGCTGTGGTTCTAATTATTGTAATTAGAAGTCTAATTATTGTTTGTATAGGATCTATTTAAGAGACCCATGGGCTGTATTGTAAAGTTGTAGACTCTCAAGGATTTTTGTAGAATCAGTTCTGTAGAATCAGAAGGGTTCTATCCAAGGGAGAATCATAAGGACTTGGTGAGGCAAGGACAAGGGTTCTTCTGGGTGTGTAAGATCTAGGTCGGTAGGTGTGCAAGCCTAGGTTGATCTATGGTATAGCAAGATCATGTGAGATCTACATGGTAAGTAAGGTCAGTTGATCTGTAGGTGTGTGTGTGTGTGTGCGAGATCTAGGTTTACAGGTGTGCAAAACCAGGTTGATCTATAGGTGGCAGCAAGATCAAGGAGATCAGCAACACAACAGGTAGCAAGATCTGGTGAGATCTACTTGGAGTACGTGGTGTACTCAAACTTGGAGTACGTTGAGTACTTGGTGGACTGGTAGTATTGTTACTGACTGGTGGACTGGCAGTATTGTTATTGACTGGTGGAGGTGAACAACAACTCTGTGTTTGAGTTGTTTGTTGTGACCATAGTTGAGAGAGAGAACTCTTGAAGGAGATTATTATATGCCCTAGAGGTGTGGGAGCCCTAGAGGTGTGGGAAGAAGAGTGTGACTTCTTTATTGTAATTCCTTCTGAAAGAGTATTAATACAATTGGGTATTGTCTCTCATATTCTGTGCTATTTTTGATTTTTAGTTACTTATTACTTTTGGTTAAATTCCATGTTTAGGTGCTTATACAAGGTAATCAATTGTGCTCCTAATCTTGATAAAGTGGTATCAGAGCTTTATGTTCTAGATCCTGACAAAGGTGGACATAGGACTGCGTTTTACCATCACGCCTTTTTTGAAAGCTCAAAGATTGGCATTTTATCACCAGCAAGTGACTTAGATATGAACCCAACCACGTTCTTTCCTTCTTCCTGCACAAACTCAGCATTTATGTGCTCAGATTTCTCACTTGTTTTGGAATGCCATGGTTGTAACTCCACACTTCTACACTTGGGTCTAAGACAAACTCTTATGTAGATCTTGAACATCGTGAGACTTTTAACACCATGCTGAGAGGATCATGATCACAGGTCTGCATGTATATGGAGAGACCAAACAAGCCATGGAAGGAACAATAGCACAAATAACTAGCAATATCTCTCAAAAAAATTTAAATTTCACAAAAAAAATGCCTTAACAAAGCTCTAGATTTCAATGAAAGCAATAACCAAATAGACAACCAGTTATCAAGGTGTCTTTGATACCATATCAAAGGATTCACCAATGTCTGAATAATGAGGATGCATGAGTCATGGTTACACGGGATGAAGCAAGTGAATACCACAAAATGCTAGAGTAAATGAAATCAAACAAGAGACAATTACATAGATAATTTGGAGAAAATCCAATATTCCATTAACGTAAGATGGCCAAAGTGAAGAATATATATAGGAGAGAACGTAAGTAAATCATCCACAAAAGGTGGTCAAAGCACCCCAAGAATAGACTGTAACTCCTCCATGAAAGGTGGTGACAGGGTGCTAAGAATAGAGAAGTAACTCCCATACCCAGAATAGCCAGTTAAAAGAGTTACTTATGACATTATTATGACACCTATGACACATCTATGACACGCATCTCCACATAAGCTAGCCTATCCCATGAATGTAGGAAAACTCCATGTAGCACAAATATATAATTTCCCTAATTAAATAATAGGGAAAAATAAAAACCTACACTAACACCAAACTTGATCCCAGCTAAGCTAAGACCCTCTCTCCATGACTAAGCCATCCCCCTAGGTCCTGTATACTTAGGACAATAGTGCCAAAGTTAGACTATAATGTTGGACCCTAGGTTGTCCCCTTTTTAGCACTCTTATCTAATCATAATTTGAGCCTCGATTACCATTTTTCCTTGATTCATCTTGTTCATTGTGTTAGCCTAGTTCAGTTTCATCTAACCCATAACTAATAGATCCATATAAAATCTCATTCAAAAATAATTTGGAAAGGGTTGGTAAATATCACTCGAACAAGCAAGAATACAAGAAATACCACTCAATCAATCTTCCCTATTCTCTACATACATCTAGCCTATACACTTTTAAGCCAATTCAAGTCCTTACACTAGCCCCTAGTCATCTCAAGCACACTTAGTTTTTGGATTTCTTGTATTTTCATTCACTATTGCATCAAGCACTCTTAAATGGAGAAATACATATGGCTTGATTCCTCCTCAGAGTATTGGTATGTAGGTAGAATTCCCACACATGGGGTGTGAAGCACGTCTAGTGCATCTTACACACACTAACCCCTTTTCTCTATTTATAAAAGTTTCTATTCAAGTGCATAAAAGATAAAGACATGGAAAATAAAATATATAAATAGATTTATTGATAGTGAGGCTCTAAAATTTGGTACATAAGCTCACACTGACTAGGCAAACAAAACCTATAAAGCTTAGATCCTCAATACAATAGTGTTAGGGAAGGACTATATCACCAGAGCCCAAGGTGTCTAGTTTCAGTGTTCCTATCCAATCAAGAAATGAAGTTTAAGATCATGTTTGTGATAGTGTTCTAGGCTTTCACACAAATTTCCAAACCCTATCTCAGTCAGATCAGTACAAAATAAGATAAGTTTAATTTTCTCTCTCTCACTATTATTTTTTAGAAAAGGTCAAATTATAATTAAATTTCACAAATCAATAGATTTAATTTGGAATATTATTTATTGATTATTTCCTACTTCGACCCTTTTATTATTTAGGAATTAAACACTAATTTCCCCAAAAATCATAAATAAAAGCCAATGGCTAAAGGAGTTTTACAATTGGATGGATCGCTAACAAACACCTTAAGAGTATTCAAGGATTTGAACTTGATTTTACATGCTTGTCCTACTTTTTCCATTCTTCATGATGCAGTTGTGGCATATTTTATTCCTTACTTTACTCTTTATTTGTCAAGAGAATTTACAACTAAGATAGGTGGATACTTGGTAGCCAATTCGTCCTATATGGTTTTTAGGACAAAGTATGATACTAAAATTAAGATTGAATCAGAGCCTATCCACCACAATCACTTAAATACTTACATGCCTAAAATGGAAAATGTCAATTATGCCATTATTGATGAGGAATAAATTCACATAGATCAATCTCCAACATCTTCTCTTGAAGGATTTTTTTATTTTTGTTTAGATGAATGAGGAAATGAACATTATGAACATGATCCTTACAAATTCATATAGGAATCTGGTCTTGGAGTGTATTATGTGATCTAGGAATTTGGCTCAAGAGAGGATGGTTAGTATGGTGTTAGTTTCAAAATGAAAACAAAATAAAAGAAATGCACTAACTAGCATAACATCTCTAGGCCTAGATACTAAGGAGAGCTTAGTTAACAAACATGAATAAAACACACAATTAAAATGCAAAAAAACTCCTCTTTTATCTTCTTTAGATACATCAAAATGTGTGTTGTATTGGTTTGCTCGGTTTGTGCTCATGAAGTCCTTGGCAATGGAAGCTTGACTACCTCCATCTCTCCTTGGCACCTTTGTCTTATGGCTTGGCTTGGCTTAGAATCAATTTGTCATGATAACACTAGTTACATGAAGCTTTTTAATCAATTATGCATTATAAATTTTTATAATCATGTCTTAAAATTCATGTGGTGAGGCCTTTTATTTATATATTTTTTAGAATTTCTAGAATCAACCTAAACCATCCATCTTGAGATTGAGATGTGTGGTTGAGGATTAATTCAATGTTTGGAATTAAGTTTATAATTATCCTCATCATGACATTGGAATAAGGGGAAATTAAGAGGCATGGAGGTCATCATGGAAGGAATTGATGAGGCATGGAGGGCTTTGATGAGGCACGGGAAGCATGAATCTTGATATTTATGGCATTTATGACCTAGGGATGTCTTCTCAAGAAATGAGGTCACCTGATGATGTAGATATTCAATATTTATTTTCAAAACAAATTATTCAATAAGTTTCCATGGAATTATTAATTAGGCCTTGATTGGGGTTGATTAGCTCTTAAGCATTGTTTAAGAAATTTATACACAAATTACTCAAATTTATCAAAATGTCTTGTTATTGGTCCAAAATTTGACTAGATTAGAATTGGAAGGCAATGTCAGATGTATTAGATCCATTATCCCATTTAGGATCTTACCAACATAAAATAATAAATACATAGATCTCATACAATAAATTTGATAGAAAAGAGCAATCCAGAGCACCCAAGTGCAAAATTGGAATTTTGACTCAAAATGATATGATCAAAGTTAGTTGGCTCATAAATTCCATTGCCCCATTTAGGGATACCCTATCCAAAATTGGCATTTGAATATGTTAGTTTCAACTCTTTTAATATGCTTTAGTGTTTTTAGGCGAAATTATGTATTTTAAGTGGAAATTGGCTAAAAGCATGATTGGAGGTTATTGGTGGCCATATTTAGGTGTCTATAGTTTTCCCTTGTTAAGGAAGATGTTTCAAATTATAGGCAAAGCAATGTATTCTCAATTAATGAGAGATGGCTTGTATGCCAAGAAGAAGATGATGGTTGAAGAACAAAGCTCCAAATAGTTTTGGAAAGCCTATGATGATGCTCCCTCAAGGGAGTGGTCATCACATTTATTGATGGATGGTCCCTTGAAAAGAAATAGGAAGAAAGGTGGAATTAATCTGTGGTTGAGATCAATCTAAATAAGAAATGCTTGCATACATTGATGTAAAAAAGATGTTGATTTGCCCAAAGTTGGTTATAATCAAGAATAAAAGTCAAAATAATGATTTATCCATAGGTGGTTATAATCATTATGAGGACCTAAATTGGCTAAAGATGATGGTGCCTCATTTAGGGCTGATTAGCAAGCATAACTCAAGGATATAACCTAGAATACAGATTAAAGATGAGTGGGTATAAAGTGATGAAAGAGATGAATAAATTAATAAGATTGATCATTATAAATGATTTAGTTATACCTACCAATGAGGAGATGCTCATCCTTATTACCAATGATACAACTAGAATGGTCAATGGGTTGATTTGATCAAGGGTGGGATGAGAGGATTTTCCAAGGTACCAAGGAGAAATTTTTGTGGCTCCATTTATTGTAGACCTTCCTGAAGCTAATTTTTTCTATAGCATGTGATGATAGGATTCATAATAGAACACCATGAATACTTGGCCAAAATATGCATAAGGATTGACTCCTGATATCTAATAAACACTCAAAAATAATACACCAATGATAACAACCATGATGATAATATTGATGTATCAATATGTATAGACTCAAGAGTAATGTGCTCAAGGAATCACCTAATGAACACATATAGACTGATTCAAGGCAACAGTGTTGAAAGAAAACAAATAGGCAAGTGAACAAATAAAGAAATAAAAAGAAAAAAATAAACAAACAACTGGAAATAAACAAACAAATAGAAAGCCTAAAAATAAAAGCAAAAGAAAGCATCCTAACAATGAATATGCCCCTGTAAGGTGGATCGAGGATAACTGACTAGGATTAGATAGAACAAATATTTTTGGATTTTTGAAATGTTATAAATATTTTGGAATTTTGAGGTATATTAACTCGTTAGAGAATGATAAGATACTTGCTCATAAAATGGTGAGAGTGTTTGGCTTAGGTTTCTCACAAAATGGTGAGAGCGTATGGGAAGGGGGACTGAGGTGACCTCAATATGAATTGAGCATGACCCACATAGTCTTAAAATGACCTCAATTCATAGTAATTCCATCCACACAAAAGGTGAGGAAAAACCAACTAGGTCTCAACAAGTTCTCAAATCTAGTAAATGGCTAGTCAAATGAAAATAGTAATGGCAAGGTGATACGACAATGCATAATAAACAAGTGTCACCCCTAGTTTACCCATAAGTGGTTATAACTAGGATACAATAGCATAGGTCAATGATACTAATTTTTCCATAGGTGGTTATAATTAGTAGCAAGACTAGTGAGACACTAATTTGCCCATAGGCGATTATAATTAGGTTCACATAAACAAACTTGATACAAAATTAAAGATATCTTGCTAGATTAATTGTCACACTACTTTCATACACTATCATTATAAAAAAAGATTAGATTTATTATTAAAACTTTATTGGAATCCCCCCAAAAAAGGTGTGGGAAGAACCAAAGTAACCAAGATCTAAATAGGATTAGGTAGGATGACTAAAAATAGGCTTTAGTCTAGATAGGAATGGAATGGTTAGATGGCACAGTTTTTCTTAGGATAATGATGGTTTGATAAATTGGATAAAATGGTAAGAGGGTTGCCCCTAAGTGACGGGGTGAATGGTAGGATCTATGATAATAGAAAATAGGCATATGTAACAATGGCAATGGCATGGCAATGAAATGGTATGGTACACATTTTTCCCCTAGGTACGGTAAAATGGAATATGATTCTATTTTTACTATTGAGATGTAGATGCACATCCTAATTATCAAATGATACAAATAGATTACTTGATCATGTTAATTTCTATCCCATACCTCATCTAAATAGCTACTCTATCAAAAATGACTTGTAGATTTGGTTGTCAAGAATGCTTGTATGATATTCATTGGTCATTGATTTTTATTCCTTCAAGTGTCAAGACAAGGTATCTTTGTCGCCTCTACAAAGGAAAGTGCAGCCATGGATGGTAAATAGGGAAAAATAATGGATGGTAGGTTTGATTTTCAAATGGCATGGTCAATGATAATGGAATGTGAAATGGTAGGGAAACAAATGAAGATCAGGACTTTAAGTAACACGTAATGTTACTAATGTCAGATTCAACATAACTTTGGTTGTGGTGGGGCATAAGACTTTTTCTCTCAATAAGACTACCATATTTTTTTGTTGTTTGATCTTGAGAGTAGCTACCATCTAATTAGTCTATAGATTGGAAGCTATTTTAATTTGATCTTTGATTTTGTCTTCATCAAGCAATGAAGAACTTTTGTGCTCAACTATTGGTGCCTCAAAAAGGTTTTCACCAATGAAATTGTTTTGATTGTCCCATAACACCTTTGAGAAGGTTTCACTAAGGAATGTGGACTTTTGACTTTGATTATCTTCTCGTGCTTCTGAAAAAGTTTCACTAGAAGATGTTGAGTTTTTAATTTGATTGTATCCGAGTGCCTCTAAAAAGGTTTCACTAGGAGAGTGTTCTACTACATGAATGTGGTCTTGGCCTCCTTGATCTTTTTCAATTTCTATGTTTCCATGGATGCAGTTTAACAAAGTGTGACTCTGTCGATCCCAATCGACACTTTTGGGAGATGGAATGTCAATGATATGGCTATTTTTGTTGATGGTAATGGCCTGTAGAATGGTAATGGAATGGGGAGAGGTTTCACAATCTTTGTAGAAGATACTATGATAACTTGTGTTAAAACTGAAGTAATCATATTCAAAAATTAGAGAAGGATCACAAATGTATTCAAACTAATCTACAAGGGATGTGTAACCAATGTTATAACAAACATGAACATATTCTTTGTCTGAATCTGATTCTAACTCAAGGGACTTTGAATTTGATGTTAAGACTGATTTTGATTCAAAGTTTGATGGTAAATCTGATTTCAGTTCAAGAATAGAACATGACTCTAACTCTGATTCTTCATTTGATGGGTACTCTATTATAATGATGTATTGTTGAATATTTAGTATTGGATAAACAATAGCCTGTGGTGGCATAATGGGCTCCACAAAAATTGGTTTATCAAAGTGAGACTCCTCTAGGATGGGAAATAGGTCAAGAGATAACTCCTCAGAGACTGGATTATCAATAGGATGCTCTTGAAAAATAGGCACATGGTTGAGGTAATGATTTCCCCAAAGGTGGTTATAATCAGTAAAGATTGGCTCATCAGTGTGAGACTCCTCGATAAATAGTATAGGATCAATAGGCGATTTATCATAGGTTGACTTATCACAAATGGTTGATTCAACAAAAACATCTTGGATTGGTTGGTTCTCTTGGCCTTGGTTTCCAATGAGTTGGAAAATACCAGTTTTCAACATAGCTTGGTCTTTGAAGGATTGGATCAGTTTAGGTTTGGATGGGATTGGTTCTAGATGAGGGATTGGATAATGGTAGGGCATTGGGGAGCATGATTTATGACATGAGCCAAAGGAAAAAGTCTTGAAATGATAATTATAGGGTGTTGTGGAGCTTGATTTCTCACATAAACCAAAAGATGAGGTCCTGGTATATAAATGGTTGGGCATTGTGGAGCTTGGTTGCTCTCACAAAAAAAAGGGTGAGGTCTTGGTATGAGAATGGTCTAACATTGTGGTCCTAAAATAGAAATGGTATGATGTGTTGGAGCTTGATTACTTGCATAAGCTAAAGCATCCAAGTCTTCCTCATAAACCTTATCATCCCAGTTGTGAGTTGGCTCATAAGCTGGTTCTTGACTATGTTCCATGTACTGATTATTGAAAAGAGGGTATGGATTTGTATCCCAAACAATATTATCTATAGTTGGGTCTTCAAAGTCTTCCTCACAAGCCTCTTCATGCTAATCAAGGTCTCAATTTGGATTTTTTGGATTTTGACTATGTTCCCCATATGGAGTATTGTAGGGAAAATAATAAAACTCTTTAGAAAATCTTTCTCTATAGGGGTTTCTAGTAGGATTTTATGCAGACATTCTATCATAAGTTGGATTATATATGACTCTACCATAAGTGTAGCTAGACATATCCACATAAATGATGAAATATCTAAAAACAAAAAGGCTTAGAGTTCTACACACTATGAAAAATGATTCAAAGGACAGATGGTTTAAACTTGGTCCAACTTGGTCAAAGGGGTGGAGTTGTATCTCCAATGTGGTTTAAAAGTGGAGTTGTATCTCCAAAATGGTTTGTGCTAAGACTTGGCATAAAATAGCTTAATGTTAAATGTCTAACATCAAATTTCATACACATAAAAGGTCAAGCATCTGAATAAAAATTGACATGTCAAAGTTCTAGGTTAAGGTGTTCCAAATAAGGTCTAAACTAGGAAAGGGAAAATTTGAGTTACTAGGTCTTTTGTCCAAATACAAAGTTAAAATTTATGCTCAAAAAAATAGGCATATGCTAAAAATTTTGGCCAAATGGTGTCAAAATCTAGACTTGAAACAAAGGCTTATGTGATTTGATTTAATCTAACAAGTTTGGAAACAACTTTGACATAAACCTGACACGTGAAATCAAACATAAACATGATCAGTTGGCATAAGGAATAAGACAAAAGTCTCTTTGAATAAAGACTATGTTTTCCCAAATAAAATCACAAACAATGATAATGATAGGTACTGAACAAATAAACCATCAATATTTTCAAATTTGGGTAATCGATTGACCAAAGTTATGAAAACCAAAAGAGAAAGATCTATGTATTATCCCCACAAATTAAGGCATAAATAGAAATCAATCAATGTTTGAATCCAAACTTGACAAGGTTAATTAAAAACTCAATGGAGAAAATTAGGATTTGACGAAACAAGCTAGATAAGATTGGATAGCATGATGGCACAAGACAAAGGTCCAAATGGTATGCATAAAATGATTTAAAACAAATGGTTTTTGATACAAGGTGACACAAGTCTTAAAATGAATTGAGTAGCCTAACGACATAAGTATGTTCAAATGATGTGATCTATGTTATGTTTTAAAGACTCAAAATGAAAAATGGTTTTAACATGTTTTGGGTAGCATAACACTACCCTCCTTGACTCAAATTCATTATTTTAACATGGCTTATGAACAAACAAACAAGTTTTAGTCTCAAAACATACCAAGCAAAAAATACCAAAATACATTAAATATAAGCATCCAAATACTAGAAAGGGTATGGCAATGTGGGGTTGACTAAACTAGCAAGCTTTCGAATGTTTCTAGGGGAATCAATTGCAAAATGAATCTCACATTAAACAATGCAAAATAAAAGCACAAAAATTAGGTGGCTGTGGCATTGACTAGTTGTAAAAAGGTCTAGTCCTTTTTACAGACACTACATTATGTTGTTCACTCAGTATAGTGTGATGCCCAAATGCATATACATCCCATGTGCAACTCCAATTATGAGCCAAATTAAGTCAATGCCAAGAGATGAAAACCCATGTCAAATCTTCCCTAAATAACTCATGGGAGGTGATGAAGTCCCCCTTGCAAGCCAAGTTTACATAAAAACAAAGAAAACATGAAAGTAGAAAGACTTTAGGGTCATTTTCAAGGTCACCCAAACTTTGATGAGTTTTTGGGGAGTGCTTTAAATGACTTTATTTCTAAGCCTTGGAGTAGGCTACTTGTAATAGGAATGGTGGTTTTGATTACAAGGGTTCCCTAAAGGGGATAAATGGAAGAGCATACATGCAACATCCCTCTTTTTTCCAAACAAAAAATTTAATTTAAACAACTAAGTGAATACAAAAATATTGAAAAGGTGAGTTCATTTTTAAGCCCAAATCAAAAATGAAGTGGTTTTCATTTGACCCCTTGATCTTAGCAGCAAACTTTGAAAATGTTCACCATAAACATCTAAATTTTTTACTAAACACCAAACAAAGGGTCCTAATTAATTTTTAATCATGCAAAAGGTGATCTAAACATGTTTTTATCAAATGTCAAGCTTTCTCCTACAAAAAAAATGTTGGCATGTCCTTTAGCCTTGAAGCTCTTTTAGGTTTGAAATAATGAACTTAAAAAAAAGAGCTCTCAGGTTTGTGTTTTAAGAAAAACACAGTGACCAACATCAGTTATAAAACTAATGATGGTTACATTCACTAACTGATGATGGTTATCTAACTGACATCAGTTATACCAATAGTGACTGATGATAGCTATCCAACTGATGTCAATTTTACTAATCGACGTCGATTACTATGTAACCCCATGACAAAGGAAAATGGCAAAACAAAGTTAAAAAATAAATTTACAAGAGTTTTAATGATCCAAATGAATATTTTAAAGCTAAAAAATGATCATCTTCATGTGTGGGATGCATTTGGACCCACTGGGTGTGCCATTATGTGATCTAGGAATTTGGCACAAGAGAAGATGGTTAGTATGGTGTTAGTTTCAAAATGAATACCAAAGAAACACACTAAGTAGCATAACATATTTAGGCCTAGACACTAGGGAGAGATTAGTTAATAAACATGAATAAAACACACAACAAAAATGCAAAATAAATCCTCTTTTACCTTCTTTGGATGCTCTAAAATGCTTGTTGTAGTGGCTTGTTTGGCTTGTGATCATGAAGTCCTTGGCAATGGAAGCTTGGCTACCTCCATCTCTCTTTGGCACCTTTGGCTTATATCTTGGCTTGGATTAGAATTAGTTTGACATGATAACACTAGTTGCACAAAGCTTTGTAATCAATTCTACATTATAACTTTGCATAATCATGTCTTAAAATTCATGAGGCGAGGCCTCTTATTTATAGATTTTTGAGAATGTCTAGAATCAACTTGAACCATCCATCCTAAGATTGAGATGTGTGGTTGAGTATTAATTCAATTTTTGGAATTAATTTTATAATTATCCTCATCATGACATTAGAAAGGCATGGAGGGCATCATGGAAGGCATTGATGAGGCATGGAGGGCTTTGATGAGGCATGGGAGCCATGAATCTTGATATTTGTGGCATTTATGGCCTAGGGATGTCTTCCCAAGAAATGAGGTCGCCTGATGATGTAGATATTCAATATTCATTTTAAAAACAAATTATTCAACAAGTTTCCATAGAATTATTAATTAGGCCTTGATTTGGGTTAATTAGCTCTTAATCATGTTTAAGCACTTTGTGCACAAATTACTCAAATTGATCATAATGCCTTGTTGTTGGTCCAAAATTTGACTAGATTGGAATTGGAAGGCAATGTCAGATACATTGGATTATATATCCCATTTAGGATGTTGCCAATATAAAATAACAAATACACGCATCTCATACAATAAATTTGATAGAAAAGAGAAATCCAAAGCACCCAAGTACAAAATTGGAATTTTGACTCGAAATGATCTTATCAAAGTTAGCTAGCCCATAACTTGCATTTCCCCATTTAGGGATACCCTGGACAAAATTTGCATTTGAATATGTCAGTTTTAACTCTTTTAATTTGCTTTAGTGTTTTTAGTCCAAATTGTGTATTTTAAGTGGAAATTGGCCAAAATCCTAGTTGGAGGTTATAGGTGACCAGATTTAGGTGTCTACATATTGCATTCATGAAGAAGACTCTTTCATGTCAAATTTGATGAAGCCAAGTGAAGACATGGATGATTTATGCCAACTTTATTTGATGGATCAAGAAGTAAGATTGGGGTAAGTGGTGGAGAAATGTTGGGTCTCCTTCCAAGGAAAGGTACTTTTCCACTTTCAAATTTCAATTCTCTTGTACATGTAAAGTGGAATAATATGAGGCCCTCATTCATGGACTTAAGTGGGCTAGGAAAAGAGGTGTAAAATAATTATAAGTTTATGGTGATAGTGAGTTGATTGTAATTCAAATAAGAGGCCAAAATGTGACGAAGAACTCTTTGCTTAAGTCCTATAAGCATAGAGTGTGGGATCTTGTGTAGGATTTCCAAGATTTTAACATCACATCTATCCCAAGAGAAGACAATAAACATGTTGATAGGTTGGTAGAAATTGGAGCTCAATTTGATGTTCCAAAAGGGATAAAAGAATATAAGAACCAACCATATCTCAAGGCAATTGTAAGTCCTTCTATACCTAATAATTTTACTAATTAGAAAGTGTTTGATAGTGACCAAAAAATAGCACTTTTTCTACAAGAGGAGGCTGAATTTTCTTCCAAGAATCAGTCCAAACTATAATAGTAATATGGAGGGAAAATTGTATAATTGAAGTCAAACAAGCTCCCTAAAGGCCTAGTCACACTTGTGAGTATCTCCAATGATGATGACTAGTTAAAGAAAAAAATGTAAGAATGTCTACTAAGAAAAAAAACTATGAGAAAGTACAAATCTTTACATAAGTTTCTTGCACTTGGGAAGGTATGTACTAGTGAAGAGAAACATGCTTTAATTGAGTTATGCAAAGAGTTTTATGATGTCTTTGCATGGGAATATAGTAATTTAAAAGGATTTGACCCAAAATTAGCTCAACATACCATAGAGATCGATGAGAATGCTAAGCCTATCAAGAAAAGACAAAGTCCAATCAATCCTAAGATTGAGCCTCTTATTAAGAAAGAACTCACTAAGTTGATTGAGTCCAAAATCATTTTCCTTATTGATCATTCATCTTGGTTGGAAACCTTAGTCCTTGTTAGGAAGAATAATGGGGAAATCAAGTTATGTGTTGATTTTAGGGACTTAAATAGAGTTTCATTGAAGGACCATTATCCTCTCCCTTCTATGGAGCAAATTTTACAAGTTGTGGCAAGTAGTGAAAGGTTTTCTCTCCTTGATGGGTATTCTATGTACAATCAAATTTTGGTGAAAGAAAGTGATCAATATAAGATAGCCTTTACTATTAAATGGGGTAAATATGATTATATTAAAATGAATTTTGGCTTGTCTAATGATGGAACTACATTTCAACATGTAATGGATATGGATTTTCAAGGACTAATAAACGACATTGTGTTGGTGTATCTTGATGATGTCATAATTTTTTCTAAGGATGCAAAGGATCACTTGAATCACCTTAAGTATATTTTTGAGAGATGTATAGAGTTTTGAATCTATTTTAACCCAAATAAGTGTGTGTTTTATGTCCATAAAGGAAAACTTTTAGGACACATTGTCTCAAAGAAGGGCCTATCCATAGATCTTGAAAGGGTGAGTGCAATCTTGGCATTAGCTTTGCCCAAACACAAGAAAGGTTTGAAAAGTTTATTTGGGAAAATTAATTTCATAAGGAGGTTCATTCTTTATTTTTATAATTTATTCAAGCCTCTAACCTCTATGCTAAGGAAGGATGAAGTGTTCACTTGGACTAGAAGAAGGAAGGAAAGTTTTGAAGAGATTAAATAATCCATTTCCCAAGGTCCAACTCTTGCAAGTCCTAATTTCTCAAATGATTTAAACTTGTATACCTTTTTAAATGAGGTGGTAATCGATGACATTATTACTAAATCAAATGAATAAAACTTGCAACAGCCTATTTCTTTCTTTAGTTAAGGTTTGGAAGGCTATGAGGTAAGATACACCTATGTTGAGAAGCAAGTACTTTTAGTTGTTATAAGTCTAAATAATTTTAGGCATATTCTATCTAACAACAAGATTCACATATTTATACCTCATCCTAGTTTCAAAGAATTCCTTTTAACTAGATATTTAAATGAAAAAAGGGCTGGTTGGATAACAAAGTGATGGAGTATGATGTAGAAATCAAGACAACCAAGCTAGTGAAAGGGAAGGGGTTATGTGAGCATCTTGCTTCAGATTTGAAGGAAAAAAAAGAGATTATTTTAGTACTTCATGATGATCTTATGATATCTACATCTTCATCAATAAGGAGTTGGATGCAAGATATGATCCATTTTCTTAAAATCAGTGAGTGTTCATAAGGCCTAAATAGAGCTAGAAGAAGGTACTTTAGATTGTAATCCATTCCTTATGTACTGGTTGATGGAGTGTTGTTTATAAAAGACTTATTAGGTGTATTATTAAGGTGTTTTTATTCATATCATATTTATAAAATACTATTTGAGTTTCATGATGGACCAGCTAGTGGCCATTTTATTCTAAGAACCATAGCTACTAGGATTATGAGGGTTGGATACTTTTGGCCTAATTTGTTTAAAGAAACCCATGCTTGGGTAAGGAAGTGTCAAAAATGTGCTCTATTTTATGGTAAAAAAAATCTTTTTGCCTTGCCTCTTCATCCAATTCAATTTGACCAACTCTTTATGCAATGGGGTCTAGATTTCATAGGCCTAATCAACCCACCTTCTAGTGTTGGCTGCAAGTGGGTGTTGACTACTACATATTAATTTACAAGGTGGGTAGAGGTTTTATCTCTCAAGGAATAAAATGAAATTTTAGTTATATACTTCTATGAAGTCATAGTGACAAGGTTTGGGGTTCCTTCAACAATAATTGCAGATAATGCATTAGCTTTTCTTAGAATGAAGACAAGTGAATGAGCCTTGAAACATGGAATATATCTTAGTACTTCCTCCAATTATTATCCAAAAGGGAATGGACTAGATGAGTCCACCAAAAATAATATAATCAAGATCATAAGTATGAAAATGGAGGAGAACCAAAAGACTTGGCATTCTAAGTTGAAGATAACTCTTTGGGCTGATGGGATCACCCCAAAAATAGCTATTGGAAACTCACCATATACACTTGTTTATGAAAGAGAAGATAGATTACCTATTTCACTAGAGATACCAGCCTTTGATCTCACTTATTATCTATATTTGATGAAGAATCAAAGCATGGAAGTCAAGTTGTGTGATTTGATGGAGCTTGAAGAGACAAGAGATCAAGCTATGCAAACTATGAGAGCTCATCAAGATCAAACAAAGAGATAATTTGAAAAAAAGGCCATGCCAAGAATCTTCTAAGAAGGAGACATTATTATAAAGTGAGATGAAGATAGGGATACTCCTAGAAGACACATGAATTTTGATGCTTTGTGGAGTGGCCCTTATGTCATCACCCAATGCAAGCAACATAATGCTTTCTAACTCTCAAAGTTAGATGGATAGGAGCTTCATATCCTAGTCAATGGGATATATCTCAAACATTGTTACTGAGGTTATCCTCTCTCTTTGTACATATTTTTTTGTTTTCCTTGTGTTCCCTAAGTGCATATGCACATGTGTGAGCTTTGTCTTATGTCTTGCTTTGTCTTGTGTCTTACTTTATCTTGTGTCTTGCTTTATCTTATGTTTGTTTGGTGTGGTGTGTTTGTTTTTTGTGTGTTTTAAAAAATTACTTATTAGTTTTATTCAATCATTAATTGACACCCATGTCATTTGATATGATAAGGCTAATGTCCTTAGTATAGCAGGAATACTACCCCTATGAGTCATCAATTTGTTGACCAAATTTGACATTTTCACCAAATTGGGGAACCCCTAGGTAAAAAAATGGTTTTAATAGATTTTATGAGGCCTAATATATTTTAATGGGATGTATTTCATGTTATCTAATGTCATTTAAGGTCATCCTAGCCTTAGTCTTAGTTATTTTTGTCAATTTGTCAATTTGGGGTCATTTTATGTGCTTTTAAGGGTCATTAATGCAAGTGTCATGGTTCCCAAGGTGACTAGGTGTCATTTTTCATTTAAATCATCCAATATTTCATTATAATATCAATTATGTCAATTACATCAGAATATTTCAGGTTTTCTAACTGAAATTACAGAAACTAACTAAAAAAGGGAGAAACTAGCACTTGTACAACTCATGAGAAAGTGTGTCATGTGGGAGAAGCTCATGGAGGGCCTATTAACCTTGTTAAAACTCATCAAAATTTATTTTTTTCTATATAAATTTCATTTTAAGGATAAAACCATTCTACACCTTTCTTGGTTTCCTAGATACATAGAAGTGACTTTTAGGTTTTTGCTCGGTATGGACAACTGAAGATGTTTCACATCATACACTTTTGGGAGGTTGTATTAAACTTATAAAAATTAATTTTTGAATAAATATTTTTAATAATGGTGGATTTTTCTTCATGAACCATGCTCATGAAGTTAACTATATTTTTTTGGTAGTTTTTTCATGTACCCTATGGGTTTTTCTCTATCTTAGTCAAATCCATATGAACCAATTAGTGATGTTAGCTCTAAATTATGTTGACTTATTTTTTATATCGTTTCCATTCTTAGTTTCATGTTTCATGATGTTTATATGAGCAAGTTAGTCCATGATGTAAGAAGGTATCACCATATGCAATTTTAGCTAAAGTGCCTCTTGTTTATTAAGTGCTTTCTCCTGTAGGGGTCTCATATAGCCAAGAAATGGTGTTCCAAAAGTCTCTAGGTCATATTATCACCTCCTTCCATGTTTTGGCTTCACCATCTCATGTCTTGGGTAGCTTAAAAACTTGTCATTCCCCATTGTCAATTCCATGTTTAAATTTAGTTGCAGTCATATGTATGGGCTTATCTATATTGTTCTTAGAGTTTTACTCATGGTGTATCAATTACCCAATCCATAAAAATTTGAAAGCGTCCATTTATATGTTTGGAGGAGGTGCAATTGTAGTCCCAAGCTTATTCATCATGTTAAAATAGTCATGAGATGCCTATGCCTGCTTTAGCCCAGATGTATGTAAGTGTTTTTAGGTTGGAAAATGTCCATTTAATCTAGTTTCAAGGTGTATTTGATGTATATCATCTATTTTAAGGTTTAAAAATGCATTTGAGTGGTTTTTAAGCTTTTACCTAACATGTTCTTGCCCAATTCCATGCCCTTCCTATATAAAACATCCTAATGCACACTTATAGGGCCTTGCTAAGGTCATGTTGATGTGTGGAGAGGTAGACATGTACTCCAAATTATTATAAATAATAAATGTGTGTTATGGTGTTGGATAAAAGTATATATGGTTCATATACATGGTAATTTTCATGTTATTCACTTTTAACTCACTATGTTGTATCAAAACATCCATGTGCAGGTGGCTGAATAGGGTACCAAAAGATCACATGAATAAATTTAAGTAAATTGACACCTTTTTAAACCCTGGTATGAGTATCAATCCTTGAAAATACATATAAAGTGTAAACATGGTAAGGAAGTGTGAAACCAACTTGAAGAACCAAAAGACTATGTTTTGGGAAATTGTCCCCAAAAGACCAAAATAGAGGTCTAAGGGGTTTTCATAACCTTTTTTCAACATGTTTCAAATATGTTCCAAGGCATTTGGATAATTGGAATTGATTGTCTCTAGTATATACTAGGTTCATTATAATAATTAAGGTTATAAAGTAAAATTAAATAGGTTGTTGGAGATCTCAAACATGCCTAAGAAAACACTAAAATATTTAATTTAAGTCTACTGGCTTGTAGGAACAAATGACTTTTTGACACCATAGGGAACAAAATTGAACATTATCATGGATATTATGGTTCTAAAATATGGAAGGTTAGACTAATGGATTGAAATTAATCAATAAAGGATTGAAATTATCCCTTGCAACCCCCATGACTGTCTACATGTGTCCCTTATATGGAGAACACACATCTACAACAGGGTTAGATCAATGACCCCAACCTTAATGACTTTTTGATAATTTTATGTCCCAAAAGGTGAGTGTAGGATCAAATATTCATTTTTTGAGTAAAAAGGGTTCAAGGGAGGCTATTTAAAATATTGACCACACTCATTTGAAGCAATAGATGCTATAGGAATCAATGAGAGCAAAGTGTCTCAATCAACAGGTAAAAGCTAGCCTAAGTGTGTAAGTGTGGTTGTAGGTCACTTAGAATTATTTTCACATTGGAAAAGGATGTTTTTTGGCCTCAATTGGTTTCAAGTTATTCTTTTAAAATCATGTACAATCCCATTATAAGCATGGACACCTACAAGCAGCAATCTACATCAGAGTTGCCTAGTCATTTGGGAGAGGACTCAATCTAATGAGTTGAAGGTGTATATTGAATGCTTGGAAAATGTAATATTAAAAACTAAATAACTAGTAAAATTATCCATGAAATTAATTATATTCATAATCTATAGGCAAATAAATTTAACCTACATGTAGGGGCAAACTTAGGGTGTCCCAATCAAAGTATAGTAGGGTACATAGTTTTGACTAAGAAGTGTATATGAGGCCCAAGAGGGAGTTTGGGTGATTTACCAAGCATGTGTTCATCTGAATAAAATTTATGGTAACTTCATTAACTATAATCATCATGCAACAAACCTAAAAACTATCTCTTGTACCCCTGTGTGCAGCTAGAACCACCATGTTGTAGTATTGGACATGAAGGTGAATGAAGAGATGAACTTGTGAATGAGAGAAAGGAAGGCCATAAGCAAATAAATATGGTTCATTATTGAATAGGAATATTTTTATATAATATATATAGCCTTGTTAATATGACCACCCACTCCTCTTCAAAACCAAAGTTATCATTCTATACAATTGCATTAAGGAGCTCTTTGCTAAATAGGTAAGAATGAGAATTCAAGAGAGAATGGGTTGTTTAGGTGAATTTAAAGATATATTATCATGAAATGTATATTGGTAACATGATAGGAAGGCCTAAGGTCATTGGATCTAGCCTTGAGGAGTCATTTTTGGGATGAAAGAAAATATGCATGAAATAGGCTTTTTAGAGGCCTTTTTTGGGCATTTGGAGTTGGTTGGACACATAAACCATGGAATAAAACAAAAAAAAATTGGTATAAATGATAATCATGACTTGAAAAAAATCCCAAAATACTCATTTTGACTAATTGATGAGGGATATACCTCACTGTTTTGTCTCAGAGGTCAACCAGTTTAGGAAAATCAAGCTTTAGCAAAGTGAGCTAGTGAGGGCAAAATGAGAAAAAGACTTGATATGGAGATTTTTAAACTTCATGGAAACATGTTTTGAGGTTAATTTAAGGTGAAAAGGTGTTGATAAGTACTATACCAAGATCATATATCTCTTTATGACCAAAATTCCCCTTGTATATAGTCCAACTAGGCAAGTTTCTACTAGGCCTAGTTGGTAGATGAGAGAAAAGGGGGAAGAAGAGTGATTATATGGTTATGTATTGGTATTATAAGATCAAATTGGATGTTAAAATTCATAATAAATCAACCTAATTATGATATATCAGTCCTAGCAACCAAATCTAGTAGGGTGCCTATTAGACCTATTAGGCCTTTAGGAGACCTAAAACCAATTGGGAGTCCATCTTCATTTCTATCTCTTGGTGGACCATTAAGATGATAGAGTCATTTTATATAAGTGTATATAGAAATTTTTGAACTCCTAGTATGAAAAATAACCTATAATAAAACCAATTCTATCCTAGAGAGAGTACAAGCATGTAGGAAAAGCAAGAATAAACTCGATGAGGTGTTCTCAAAAGTATTTTCATGGGAAATAAAGGAATTTTGAGGGGTTATAAGTGTCCCTTGGGATAAATTTTGTGGAATTTAGTGGTAGTTCCAACATCATAGATTTATGAACAAAGCTTAAGACCAAAAATTACCTAAAACCATATTAAACCCTCAACCAGGACCTAATGGAGAAAACAAGTTTGGAGAGACATAAAAATGACATAATTTGGAAATTGAATATGTTGGATAATTAATATGAATAAATCAAGATATCTCACACCAAGATGAGCTATACAAAATTGTATGAATAGCATGCAAAATAGGGTATTTTTTACCATTTTTTGTGTTTTGTAGGTTTTAGGAGGTTTCATAAGATGCAATAAAGTTTGGATGAAATATATATACTTTATATAACCCATAATGGTAATTTTATTCTTGGAAAAATATTATAAGTGTTCAAATAATTACCTTCATCTTAGCCAGTCAAAACTAGCACAGTGGACAAAAAGGTGAAAATGATGAAAAATCCAAGTGTGAGACTTTTTAAAGAATTATTGATGCCTCTAAGGATATGGAGAATCTTGAAAAGTGTAATTAAATCCCTCCCACATATTTTAATGGAAAATTTAAGCACATTTTGAGGCCATGTGTGAGGGATGATTGAAAAAAAAGTTTGTTAGACTATAAACAATGATGTCTTCCTTCCAGGAGTTTTTAGATGAGTAGGAATGCAACCAATGCATGTAGATGCATGATTAAATTCCTTTAATATTATCCAAATAATCATACCTATCCATATTTAGTGGTTGGATGTTAAAATGAGTTCAAATTATGAAGTCAATTTTATGAGCCAAGACTGGAAGTTTTATGTCATTTTTCATAAGTTTCATGACTTGTATGGATACTTGGTCCTCCTAAAATTGCATGGTTCATCCCATATATATTTATCATTAAATTATAACCTAATTTATGATATTTAAAAGTGTCCAAGTGACCTTTGGACTTCCCTTGTCTTGCTCTTCTCTTAAAGGCTATAATTATTGACTCATTTGGCTCTTTTGAGTAGCCTCCATTGGTTGATGGTGAAACCCTAGCTGATTTTTTACTTTGATGACTCTTAAATAAATACATAAGTGATTTTTCCTACTTAAATTATATACAATTTATTTTTATTTAATCTTATTGGTTTTTTCTAGTAAAAGATGATCTTTTCTAGCATGTTATCCTTGATTATTCACCAAGTGTGCAGAAGAGCAATTGTTATAAGTATTTATTAGTGTTATTTTATAAGTTTATAAGTGTATTATAAGTTTTTCATGACTTTATTCCACAAATTAATCATTCATTACCATATTAATTATCAAATACCTTCTTGAACCTAGCTTATGAAACACTAATGTGACAATGCAACTTGAATTGTGAGTTTTGTGTGAAAGAAGCCTTGTTTATCTCTAAGTAGTATAAGTTAAATCAATAGGAGGAAATATAATATTGGTGCATCACCTTTTTTATCTTTATTATTTTTTTTATTAACCCTTTTCATCCAAAGTTGATAGGCAAGAAAGTACTTCAAAGAATGCATCAAGGGAACTAGCCCTTCTAGAGATTCATCTCATCAAATTGTTACCCACAGCAAGAGAGATGTTTCCATTGTTACACTTGGATTAGGATATCTATACATCTCCCCAAGGGTTTAAAATATAAGTGAAAACAATAAAAAAAGTAAATTTTTTCCACATAAGCCCCTTACGCACTAGCTCTCCATGCTCTTATATAACTAAGGATATTAAGTTTAGGGTTTAGAGAGTAGATTACTTGAAGAAAAAATCTTCTTAGAGATAAGACTTAACTATTATTATTTTAATTCAATTAATTAATTAATTTAAAATATTTTCTAATAAATGGAAATGGATAAGTGTGCACATAAAACAATGTTTATCTATTAACTATATAATAAATAAATAAATAATTATACAAGTGCATCTTAAACCATGAAAAGTATGTGATATTAAATACACTAATATTTATAACACATTTTGGTATATTCATAAAAATATATTATCATTAAAACTCATTTATAACTTATTTTGATAAAATCATATTAATATGTCATCATTAAAACTCATATATACTAAGGGACTTTGGCCTATGTGTATGTAGGTCTAGGTCATGTTAGTAAGATCTAATTCTGAAATACGTCTACAATAGGTACATGAACTCATTTATGCCTGAGTGAAATAAAAAGTGGTTTGCCTCTATATAGACAAGGAATAATAAATATAATCATAAACAATGGAAGTGTTTTAAAAAGAAATACTTATGTACAATTAAAAAATAAGATGCATGAAGGAGATTTAACATTAAGAAATGTAAAACAATACTTTATGATCTACCTTAGCCATTAAAATCAATAAACATGCATAATTATAATTTTAATGGACAAAATGAAACACAAAAGTGTTTGAATAATCACACCTACTATTAATTTATGATTTATGAATGCAAATATGGAGTCTAAAACCCTATAGTTGATTGTGTGTCAAATTTAATCTTTTGATAATAATAAAATAGGAATAACCATGCATTGTTCATGTCTAAGACATGATCATCACTAAAAAAAATTTACCATAATTTTTGTCCTACATCAACTTTATATTTCACAACTTTCCTTTTTTTGTAACTTTTTGTACCACTTCAAAATTGGATGTTGTGTTTGTTTGTACTCTTGCTTTACAAAATTGATGGATTGAATTGTCTAATTTTTCTCTTCAATTCTCTTGAATTAGCATGTAATATCAAACATAGTACAAAATTATAAAGGATTAATTATTTGGGTTAGGAAACCATAAATATGTTGTAAATACATATCATGTATTTTATAATCAAATTCCTCGTAATTAACGTGTAATGCGAATAGAGAAATGAGCAAGGTCGTCAACCTCCTCTTCATTAAATGGGAGATGCAACTACATGGACATTATCCTAGGCCTTATTTTGGTAAAATATGTGATTCAAGTGCTTGAGTAGAGATAAATCAATGTATATTCCACCTAGACTTGAAAATGAATTACTAACAATAAATTGGAAACATTTAAGAAATTTATACAAAGTCACTTTTGGGAACCACCTAGATACCTCTTAAAATGTTAGATGATTTATATATATAACCTTATCATTTTGTAATTAAAGATATATTTGAGTGAAAAATATGATAAAGATAAATTCAAATAACTAAAAAATGAATCCATGCATCAAAAGGATATGACCATGGAAGCAAAGACCCACAAAATAAAAGTGGACAGAAACAGTGTGCTCATCATTTTTGCCTAGGTCAAAATTAGCAGTACCAACATTTTTGTCTCATAAAAATGCATAAACACACAAATAAAAAAGATAAATCATGCTCATGGGCATAAAATAAACACAAGAGAATAAGGACCATTGGATATTACAAAGAAGGAGAGAGACAAAAACATAAAAAGAAACACCAATAAGCCCTTACTTCTAAGTGATGATCCATATTAATATTAAAAATACTATAATAATAGAGATTGTACCAAAATTATGTGTTCAAATAATTCCCATAATTTAATGTGTATATGTAAGTGTTGCATGAGTGTGTCATAGTAAAATGATACAAAGAGAAGGAGGAAGCTTTTGTCATGCATCCATCCACACCTTTTTTGTTTCATATTTTTTAGTATAAATGTCAATAATGGAGATTTTACAATAAGTAATCAATGTCATATATGCTCATTGAAACTATTTAAAATTTTTAATTTGAAATTTAAATGAGCATAGGATCAAATACACATGTTTTGCATTCAAACCAAATGTTGTCATAACTTGAAAGATAATGCCTACTATTCCAATTATTCTAATGGGAAATTTTTATAACAAGTACTAGACATATACATCACTTTGTTGGAATCATAATGACTAAGAGAGGGGGGGTGAATTAGTGTCCTTATAAATAAATTACTTTCACTTCAATAGATAGTCTAATCCTTCATCAAGCAACATCATCATATGAGAAATATCAACTAGTCTAGCAACATAGTAATGAGAATATACACATAACAAGTATGAACACATCATATAAGTGGGAAACCCTCATGGGAAATAAAAACCACTGACCATAACTTGGAAAAATAGTCCTATAAATAAATGAATAAAATGTATTTGATAACCCACTCAACTTGGAGCACCAACCCCAATCTATCAAGCACCAACTTGACAAAGTCTTAAGCAAGCACCCACTTGCAAGGAAACACCAACTCCCTTAGTGACTCATCACCAAATAAAACACCTCTTTATAAAGAACCCACTGAAAAAATTATAACTCAGCCTTCCATATTTTTCCTTGTTTCAATATTTAATATATGATGGTCCTCTTTTTCAGCTCTTCACACACTTTTATTCCTTTCAAAGATGCATCTAGGTTTCTTCACTCTACTAGGTATCTTCAAGACTGATTAGGTCATATGACCTTGATTTCCATACTCAAAAATTATATTATATATACATGACTATCTCTCTACACCCATATTATCATATTACATGACCTCCTTATGCTCCTCTTTTTGATCTTTTATTCGCTTGCACACTCACCTTCACTTACCCAAATTAGCCTAATTAGTCTTGCTCTTATACAAGTCACTCAATCTCACACACCTTGGTTGGCCATACACATATGCACACATTTATTACCATTAAAATATTTCTAATAACATGTTACAAAAATGAATCAACCAATATATTAGGTCAGCCATAACTTTACAGATCAAATTCTCTGTTAGACCTTTAAGGAGACCCGATTCATTTAGGCCTTCATTAGAGCATGTTACACTTTGTCTTAATTTAAATGATTCAAAACTATAAAAATATTATTTTAAATTAATATATTACTCAAATATACCCTATAAAACTTTAATTTATGTCCATAACACCCTTTAGTTCCAACCACCACTTGAACTCCTTCTTAAAACATTGTTCACAATAGGCTTGTGTATACATAGAAAATATATCTTGAATGACTAAAGCATAAACATAATTTTTATAACAAAAACATGGAAAAAATTATATATATAGAAACCTAATGACCATAGGTTCATCAAAAACTTCATTAGATGATTCAACTCAAGGTATACAGGCTAAAATGTTTCTCTACAAAATGCTCAGTCTAAACTATCAGAACACTCCAAAACACAATCATGGAAACTTGAAATTTCGATACTTGAAAGTTAAAAAAAAGACTTAAAATGAATTAAAATTATATTAAAACATACTAAAAATAACCTAAAACAAAAAAATCACAATATTTAATGGAAACTATTGGTCTTGCATGTTGTCCCCGAAAAATGCCACTCATTTTTGGGACAACCTACAGATCAAAATTGTCTCTTCCCTTTTCAAAATTTGTCTTGGGCATTTAAATTCCTCATTTTTCAGGCTTCTTGAAAATCTACGGACTCTTTCAAGGTTAGAGAAAACTATGGACTCTACAGACATATTTTTGCAGACTCGACATGCTTGAAGTTAGCAGGTTCAATAGGTTAAAAAGCTTCTACAAGCGAGATCAGTCAAAAGAACAAGCTTCTAACAATTGGTTATTTTTGGAATTGGTTCATCGCCTTGGTTCAAACAAAAATTTCCATCGGCAAACATCAGTAGCAGGTTCAACATTTGGTTCATCTACTTTGTTTAAGCAGCTGGCGACCATTGACGGCCCCTCAGATGTTAGGTTTTAAAGTAAAGGAAAATATGTGGAAATTCAAATAGAGTGCGAAACTAAAAAGAAGAACCAAGCGACTGGCTAGAAAGTGCCCGATAGCTCAAATCATAGCAGGAAGAGACAAAGCTGGAAAAGCCTGACTGTAGAGAAAAGCCTGTGAAAAAATGCTCGATGAAAAAAGACAAAGTGCAACAGAACGTGAAGTGTTTGCATCTTTTGGTCTCTCCCTTCCCCATCTGCCTTCTGAGTATCCTCCTCATGCTGAGGTGGTAATTTTTTCTGCCCCTCCTCTCCCACATTTTCTTATTTTCCTACCTTCCAAGGGTGGCAAATTCACCACCCTAGCCTTGCTATTTACCTTAACCTGTATTGGCGGTAGATTTTGCCGCCTATACAGGTCCGTCCTTTTTCAACTTGCATGGGTGGTGAATTTTGTCACCCCTGCACTTTCCAGGCCAACCTGCACAGGCAGTGAATTTTGTCATCCACGCTCCCTATTTCTTGCTTACCTACAAAGGCAATGAATTTTTCTGCCCACACAGGCCGAATATGTAGGAGCAGCAGATTATGTTGCCTCTGCATCTGGTTATGTAGGAGCAACAGTTTTTGCTGCCCCTGCATCTGGTGCATGCAGGAGCGGCAGTTTTTGCCTCCCCTGCATCTGGTACATGTAGGAGCGGCAATTTTTGCCACCCTTGCATCTATTTCTCCCATTTCTCCAACTCTGAATAAATCTTCATTCCTTTCATTTTCCACACCTGCTCCCCTTTTCTTTTACTTTTTGACCCACTCACGTCTCATCCCTTTCAAGCGCATTTCCCTCATCGTGACCAACAAATGTGCAGTTTTCCCAGTTTGCTACTTTCTTCCCCTGATTGCACAATCATGATTCATACTAAATTTTCTCTAAAGGATCCCTCTTCATCGGTGTCCTTTCAATATAAGTTCTTCTAGATCACAAAAGTTTCTCTGAAGAAGTCGAAGACCATGAAGAAGATTGGAAATAAAGATTGAAGTTGTTCTTACATGCTTTATTCAAAATGCACTTTGTAATTGACTTGGGACATTTTCACATGTAATTTTTTAATGTGTAATTACATGTAAAAAATCTAGAAAAATATCTCAAAATTCAAAGATGAGTCATTTTTGACTAAGATATTTTTTATATTTTAATATTTTCTAGTTTTTGAAGGTTTCTACCTATATATAGTGGAGACCTCTTTTGTAAATATATCTCTGATAATTGAAAGCAAAAACTCTACTAAAATTGAGACACTTCTTACGACTTTGTGCTCAATTTGTAAATCATATTTTGTTGAATGAATGAGAAGCAGGTTTATTTCAGACTTTGTGTTGAAGTTATCTGTGTTATTTAAGAAACAGTTCTTATGTCCTCTTTCTTGATAATCTCTTATTTGTTTAATTTAATCAGAAAAGTGGGTGTGTTGATATTATCTAAGGGTGCTTCTAAAAGATAAAAGAGATACTTTGAGCTACTTTTATCTTTGTGATTCTTTTATCTTTTATAGTTTCAGGCGAAGACTTTGTGATTCATTTCACTCTACAGTTACGCTTGTTCTAAATCAGCGAAGGAGACAATGCAAGACTTTGTGCTTACATGGGTTTTCTTGTGACCTTTGTTACTTACTTCAAGTGATTTTATACTCTATGCTAGATACCATTCCTGAAAAAAGAGGAATGTTGTTGGCCAACGATCAGGATTTCTCTCTCTTGTTCCTTGTACATCACCTCTGAAAAAAGAGAGGTGGATGCTGTTATACCACCCCAAGTATTATTTTCTACTTAATTATATATACATATAGCTTATAAATATTCATAGGGAACCTCCCCTTGATGAGAGGAGATATTTACCTCATCTAGATCTTGTAAACCCACACTTTTTGTGGTGTAAATATCCCTATGTTGTGGTTGATATACCCATTTTGTCATCAGTTAGTTGACGACAAAATTTTCACCCAACAGTTTTTTTTGACTCCGCTGGGGAATCGAATGTGCAGTATAAAACCTCAAGTTTTAGATTGAAGTATTCCCTACCCTTATCCATTACATAGTTTGGCGACTCCATTCCATGTCTTACCTATTATCATTAGAGCCTTACCATATTCCTCCATCTCTGTTATATTATCTGGTCTACAAAACCAGAGTCGCTGGAAAGAGCGCACAGTTTGAAGTCCCAAACTTCAAACTGAAGCAGATCCTGCTCTTTTCTATTTTTGTTTTAAAATCTGGCAACTCCATGCTACACAAAAAGCCAGAGATCTAAGGGTGTTTTTGACCCCGTATTTGAGTTGGCACAGTAGAGCAATTTTGATCTATTTCCTCCACCACCTTTCCTCCAATGATCTAGGAGTCTTCCTCCTGACCTGATCAGGTCACCAACACAAGGTAGAGCTTCTTTTCATGTTGTTAATGGTGCCCTACCTATAAACACCCCACAAATATTTTTTATCCCCACTTTCCATAATATAATCATGGCAGCTTGGGGCCCCTGGGGTAACTCATTTGGACCACTCAACCTTACTCCACCTCTACATGAGCTTCCACGCAGCTCAAGGAAAAAATTCCCCAAATTTCTTGGTGATGGGAAAGTTCACCTTGATGAACACATTGATGCCTTCTCTATAGCATGTGGCATAATCGATGTGGAATTTAAAGATATAGCAGTCAGGCTATTTGTAAAAACTCTACAAGGTGCTGCTGTAGACTTGTTCTACCACCTGCAGGCTAGGTCAGTGACTGATTGGGACATGCACAAAGCCAAATTCAAAGCAAGATTTAAACCTAATGAAGATGCACACACCTTGTTAGCACAGCTAACACAAATGAAAAAATAATTCCAGGAACCCATGAGGGATTTCATAGCCAAATTTAATAAGTTAAGGAACCGGATTCCAACTGTTGCTCAGCCCATATTGGAGAATCTCAAGTGTTTTTTATCAACTCGCAGCTTCCTGAAGTGAGTTTCCTATTGAGGTGAGTTGGTCCTATGGATCTAGCATTGGATCAAAATTTGGCTACTGAGATTGAAGATGATCTTATCCTGGCAAGTAAGATCAGAAAAGACCCTAGTTAAAATAGATTCTCTTCATCTACTGAAAGCTCTTCTATAGGCACTACAGATCCTATGGTGCAAAAATTGATAGATGAACTAATAGCTTTGAAGAGACAAATGGCACAAAGAATGTCATCCTCCCCTATATACCAAGATGCCCCAAGGAGGACATTCCCCAATCAGGGATACCAAGGCAATGATGCTAGGGATCGATGGCAGCCCAATCATCTTCCTCCCCCACAGAGGAATCTTGCCTTTGAAGCCCCTTCAACTAACTCAACAGTTGGATATCTAGAAATAGAGCATGCTTCCCCTTTCCAACCTAAGATTGAGCCATAAAATGATGTTAATCTCTTCATTGAGGAAGAAGAAGAATTAGTTGGTGACTCTGTCATTGGTTACCTGAATTATCAAGATGAACCTAGAAGCGAGGGGAATGTAGCTGAGGGATCATATGCCGTATTCACTTGGTCCTAGAATCAATCGGCTCAACAAGCTGATAAAGAGAAGACAGAGGAGCAACCTTGGCTAGCAGTTTCAATTGCCAAGTAGGAAACCACTGTGCCCTTCCAACCAAAGGACCTGATGACTATTGAAAAGGTACATACCCCAAGCATCTCCGCACCCTCTACTTCAACTTCACAAACCAGTCCTCCCCCCCAAAAAAACTAAAAGAATGAAATCCCATCCTCTGTGCCTAGTCCAATTCAAACATTTGACATAATTGAGCATGTCAAAAAGACTAAAATTCAAATGTCTGAATTTGAATTTCTACAAGCCCATCTTGAACAATTGGACAGGTTCGTAGAATGTGTGAAAGGTATAGTCATCCCTGTAGGACAAGGAATTCTGAGGGTAACTCATGATCCCCCAAATAATGTATCCACCTAGAATAACCTTGTCTTTTCTCCTCTAGTTGCTCTTGAGAAAGAAGATCCTTTCTATGTTTCCTTGTTAATAAATGGTTGTAAGTTGAGAAATTACATCATCAATTTTGGTGCATCTGACAACGTCATGCCTGCTAAAGTGGCAGAATCTCTTGGTCTCACATTGACTAAAACTTTTGGGAGGTGTTTTTCTATGGAAAACAAGCAATTTCCACTCCTTGGTCAGATAAATGATGCCCAATTTGCTTTCGTAGCTTTTCCAGAAAAGAGGATCAAGATGACAGTTCTAGTAGCTGACGTCCCAGCCTCATATGGCATTCTACTTGGACAAAATTTTTGCAAGGATGTCAGAGGAGAATTGAGCATGGACTTGTCCCAGGCAAGAATCCCTGTGAAAGGTGTGATGTAGAGGTTGTTTCCTAAGGGAGAGGCAAAGTATGTGGTCACCCAAACGTCAACCCCTACAGCTCAAATTCTATTTGAGTCCTCAGGCAGGGGTAATTATTTTCTAACCACATAAGAGGTTCATGAAAATCTTGTTAAAGCCCTTGAGAATGCCAAGCCAAAAAGTGGTTTAGATGAAACAATGACAAGTGGGCCTGATAGTGCCAATCAATGGTGGGTGTCAAATGAGGACAATCAAATCAGGTGTTGGATGGAACCATAAGAACAACCAATTATGGTAGCTGACCATGCTGTTGTACGTCATGATTAGGGAAAAGAACTCTTCATCAAGAAAACAAAGATTCATGGTTTTTGCATCAAAAGACAAGTCTTGTTGTGGGGCAAGAGGAGAAAACAAAAGGGAAGGCACAAAAAATTGGTTTCCTGGTGGAGAGTTCCATTCACACATCATAAATTCTAGGAAGAAAATGGCCTCTTGCTAGTTTATCAAGATAGAACACCATTTTCACTATCTCACAGTGGGCGACATCTGAAATGCTTCATATTTTAAGGCATCAGAAAAGATCATCTATACATATGTATATCTCTATAGTCTTTAGTTCTATTTTGTGCTTTTTATTTTCATTTTTGGAGCCTTTCTTTTTGGGTAGCATGACTTCGTAGTCTAATGGTACACTTCAAGGCACTGGAGATTCTGAATTCTACTCCCGTCAATTGATTTTTGCAATAGAAGGAAGTTCCCCAACTGGGGCCAGTTGCTGTCCTCAAAAAATGCCACTCATTTTTGGGGCAACCTATAGATCAAAATTGTCTCTTCCCTTTTCAAAATTTGTCTTGGGCATTTAAATTCCTCATTTTTCAAGCTTCTTGAAAATCTACAGACTCTTTCAAGGTTAGAGAAAACTATGGACTCTACAGATATGTTTCTGCGGACTCGACATGCTTGAAGGTAGCAGGTTCAATAGGTTAAAAACCTTCTACAGGTGAGATCAGTCAAAAGAACAAGCTTCTAACAATTGGTTATTTTCAGAATTAGTTCATCACCTTGGTTCAAATAGAAATTTCCATCGACAAGCATCAACAACAGGTTCAACGTTTGGTTCATCCGCTTTATTTAAGCAACTGGCGACCATTGACGACCCCTCAGACGTCAGGGTTTAAAGTAAAGGAAAATCTATGGAAATTCAAATAGAGTGTCAAACTTAAAAGAAGAACCAAGTGACTGGCTAGAAAGCACTTGATAGCTCAAATCACAGTAGGAAGAGACAAAGCTGGAAAAGCTCGATTGAAGAGAAAAGCTTGCAAAAAAATTCTCAATGAAAAAAGACAAAGTGTAGCAGAATGTGAAGTGTTTACATCTTTTGGTCTCTCCCTTCCTCATCTGCCTTCTGATTATCCTCCCCATGCTGAGGTGACAATTTTTGCCGCCACTCCTCTCCCATGTTTTCTTATTTTCCTACCTGCCAAGGGCGGCAAATTCAGCGCCCTAGCCTTTCTATTTACCTTAACCTATATTGGTGGTGGATTTTGCTGCCTATATAGGTCCATCCTTTTTCAACCTGCATGGGCAGCAAATTTTTTTGCCCCTGCACTTTCCAGGCCAACTTGCATGGGCGGTGAATTTTGCCGCCCGTGCTCCCTATTTCTTGCTTACCTGTAAGGGTAGTAAATTTTGCCACCCACATAGGCTAAATATGTAGGAGTGGCAAATTATGCCACCCCTATATTTGGTTATGTAGGAGTGGCAATTTTTGATACCCCTACATTTGGTGCATGTAGGAGCGGCAATTTTTGCCACCCCTGCATTCGGTACATGCAGGAGCGGCAGTTTTTACCGCCCCTGCATCTATTTCTCCCATTTCTCCAACTCTGAAGAAATCTTCATTCCTTTCATTTTTTTCATCTGCTCCCCTTTTCTTCTACTTTCTAACCCACTCACGTCTCATCCCTTTCAAGCGCATTTCCCTGATCATGACCAGCAAATGTGTAGTTTTCCCAGTTTGCTACTTTCTTCCCCTGATTACACAATCATGATTCATACTACAGTTGCTCTAAAGGATCCCTCTTCATTGACATCCTTTTAACAGAAGTTCTTCTAGATCACTGAATTTTCTCTAAAGAAGTCGAAGACCATGGAGAAGACTGGAAATAAAGATTGAAGTTATTCTTCTGTGCTTTATTCAAAATGCACTTTGCAATTGACTTGGGACATTTTCACATGCAATTTTGTAATGTGTAATTACATGTAAAAAATCTATAAAAATATCTCAAAATTCAAAGATGAGTCATCTTTAACTAAGATATTTTTTATATTTTAATATTTTCTAGTTTTTGAAGGTTTCTACCTATATATAGTGGAGACCTCTTTTGTAAATATATCTCTGATAATTGAGAGCAAAAACTCTGCTGAAATTGAGACACTTCTTGAGACTTTGTGCTCAATTTGTAAATCATATTTTGTTGAATGAATGAGAAGCAGGTTTATTTCAGACTTTGTGTTGAAGTTATTTATGTTATTTAGGAAACAGTTCTTATGTCCTCTTTCCTGATAATCTCTTATTTGTTTGATTTAATAAGAAAAGTGGGTGTGTTGATATTATCTGAGGGCACTTCTAAAAGATAAAAGAGATACTTTGAGCTACTTTTATCTTTGTGATTCTTTTATCTTTTTTAGTTTTAGGTGAAGACTTTGTGATTCATTTCACTCTACGGTTACTCTTGTTCCGAATTAGCGAAGGAGACAACACAAGAATTTGTGCTTACGTGGGTTTCCTTGTGACCTTTGTTACTTACTTCAGGTGATTTTTTGCTCTACATTGGATACCATTCCTAAAAAAAGAGGAATGTTGTTGGCTAATGATCATGATTTCTCTCTTGTTCCTTGTACATCACCTCTGAAAAAAGAGAGGTGGATGTTGTTATACCACCCCAAGTATTATTTTCTACTTAATTATATATACATATAGCATATAAATATTCATAGGGAACCTCCCCTTGATGAGAGGAGAGATTTACCTCATCTAGATCTGGTAAACCCACACTTTTCATGGTGTAAATCTCCCTATGCTGTGATTGATATACCCATTTTGTCATCAGTTAGTTGACGACAAAATATTCACCCAACATTGCAGACCAATTTGTTTATCTTCTCTCTCACAATCATTACTCAGCTAGATAAGCCTTTTTGGCTTCAATGTTTCAACCTCTTACACTGACTTCCAAGATTTTGCAAATCATGGCTAGAACATAAAATTAATAAAAAAAATCATGTGTACTATATACCTAAAATTATGAAAAATATCCTCCAACTCATCACTATAACTTACTTACCCAGATCTACCAGTTTACCTTCAAACACAGTCATGGTGATAATGACCTTCAACACCTATGTAGACACTTTTAGAGACTTTTTATTCATGTTGATAACGTTATGAGATAACTATAAAAATATTAAATATAATTATACTATGTTTAAATTATAATATTGATCTGCATACCAATCTCATAACCTTACACCTTCACTGTCTCATTTGTACTAGACAAGTTAACTTATGAGCAACTTTCAATCATATTCACTAACCTAAAAAAAAATTATTCATCATTAACATTTATTTAATTTTTTTAAAAAATTCTCCATATACTTGGAGTCATCCCTAATCCATGATGACACATTCATAATCACCTTCTCACTTGTGCCTAGGTTTCTCATTGTTTGCACCATTATGCTTATTAGCGATAGGTTGACTTGTATGACTGATTTAGCACACATGAGCCTATAACCTATCTATAAACCACCAAGGACACAAATTAAAATTATCAAATTTTTTCCTCCATGCATTTATCAACTCTGAATTGGTCAACTATAACTACTACAATAAAACACTAAAAACAAGGCCTTTTCTATAGGATCCGCTCACACACCTGACAAACCAATCATACTTGGAGATGTTTGGGAAAGTTTAATATAACCTCCAAACACTTAAGTTTCCATGCCAATGCATTATGATCACTTTAGAACAACTTCTTTCATATCAGGTCACTATTAGGGTTCTTTGAGGGTTTAAATCATCTTCTAGTCTTAACAATAATTCATAAAGCTTATCCCCTCATTATATAAATCAATGATTGTAACTTTGATCTAGGACCCTTCCCCATATACAATTAATATAACATATTATCATTCAAATTTTACACATGCCAGTGAACACTTGAAAGTTCTTTTCGGTTTGAGAACCCTTCATTTTGTGCACTCGAGAGACCTCAAAACACTTTTTCTTTCCTTATCATTCAAATTTTGACCTAAAACTTGGTAAAAATACTTAAATCAACATTAAAAACTTATATAAATTCTCACATATTCACATTTACCTTGGAAACTAATTTTGATACCCCATATGGCCATGCTCTCTCTCTTTGTTCTCTAGGCCTTAACTATAGGTCACATTAGGCCTTGAAACTAACCTTATAACCAATGTATAAGATATCAACACCTCATATACAAAATAAATAAACCTATATCATGTTAAAATACTAATTTACATCCTTCATAGGCCTTGAAAACACCTCATGATACCTCATTAGACTAGGCAGGGTTTAAAACTAGTCTAGTTACAGACTTGGACTTAAGGTCTCAACCCTATAGGCTCACCTTGAAACTCTCTTGAGTGTTCAAACACCTAAAATACCTGATATATTAACTTCATAAAACCTCTTATTCCTTTGTGCATCCATCTCACTAATCCACCATGCTCAAACCTTATTACAAGGACTTTTCATACCATGACTAGTCTTAGGTTACTCAAGTACTTGACCTTCATGCCTCTTTTCATGTTTTCAACACCTCACTATCATGATATACAACATATTAACATTCTCAACCATTGACATATATATTCTCACATACCTAAGACCACTCATCTCACCAAGAAACCAATCCCATGCCTGCCCACAAGGTTTTTTCATGATATGACTATGTTTAGGCTACTTAAGCACTTGTCCTCAAATATTTGCCTTAAAATACTTCTAAATGATTATATACCTAAATCTAAATATCATAAAATTCTAAATAACTTATTACATTTTTAGGATCACTCACCATGCTACCTGCACATATCTTCTTACAAGGTCTAGACAAGGCTTTACAAGACACCTTGATGCCTTGACCTATTCCTTCCATGTCATGACCTCAACACAACATAAACCAAGAGATATGAGACACTTTTACCTGTACCTTTCTCTCTCATGTAAATAAATACATACCTTTAATGCTCATAATATTTTCATAACATACACTACCAATTGGCCTTGCTTATCTAGACATCAACATCATTCATCATGATTACTCACCATGCATCTTCACCATATGCATCTAGACATCAATTACAATACTATGTGAACATATTTTTTCATTAGTGACATTAGATTGACATCAATGACAACACTATTCTAAAAATCACCCCCTTTTTCATTGATGTCAAAACACATTGTAGTCTGATCAATCTCTTCTCCCCTCAATCTGGTAAATCTTCCTTCATGAACTTTTCTCCCCCTTTGACATTAATGACAAAGGATTATACATACTAAAATTCTTGTAATCATTCATTTTCCTTCTTTGGAAACTATTCTCAAAAATTTCAAAAATGACTTAGAGATACTAATTTCCCCCTTAGATCAAGCATAGTCTTTAAATGAACTCTGATCACAAGACCATACATCTTGTACTTGACATGACTTATATGACTCAAACTCACTAGGCTATCCCATTTGTTCTTATCTAAAAAATATCTTATTCAAATTGACTCAAGTATAAAATACTACTTACCTTCCTTTATGCACCTTAATGCCATAGATATGAATGATATCCAGCTTCATTTTTTCGTTCAAGCTTCATAAACATCCAACTTGTTTTCATGATTATGCATATCTTCTCTGTAATACACACTTAGTCTTGAATCTTATTAATTATTTGATTAACTCCCAATTTGTCCTTACAAATTTTTAGTTATTCAATGAATAATAATCTCTTCTAAACTCCTTCATACTTTATTAAACCTTCAACCTTTGTTCACTACTCATTAGGTCTATATAAACACCTAGTTCAATGTTTGCTAGACTTCTATCTTTTTTTATCACCCTTAACTCACAAAATTAGGCCATGCTAAAGATATATACCTGTGATACATGATCTAAAGGTCATATTAAAATTCATATATTAATCATACTTTAATGCCTATGAGCATATAACATATTTATAATCAATGCTTGTCTACCATGTCTATTAGGTCTATCTGCAATCAAATATATTATTCCAAGGGAACAATCTAGTCCTCCATGCTATATTAAAAATCACTCATATCAATTCCATATGGTATATTATAGGTTCTTGATGCATCAATCTACCTCCTTCATGTCCACAAACCTCATCATGTTGTCCTCCTTGCATCATTATTATCAACTAGGTATGTGCTTACATGCTTCACTATGATAGACCTCTATCATATCTAGTCTTCTTCATGATATGAAAATTGAGAATATATAACATGTGCCTTAGTCATCTATGACTTTTAAGGTAATCTTGATGCACACAAAACACTCAACTCTCTCTCACAACTAGCTCAACAAAATAGAATCATGAAACATCTAAGAAATCATGATCTCCCTATGTCTTCACAACTTGATCACCATATGAATCAATAATACACAGATCAAGAACCTTGGTACCAATACCAAATATTATCATATATCAAGCTCAATTATAACTATATATCAAAAACTTGCCTCTATAACATCTGTCAAGGCTCAAACAAGCATCCATTATGCTTCTACTTATTGATGAGTGTCTCCATGAATCCTAATGGAGTCATCCCTTTCATAGGGAACTATAATAACACAAATTTAGGATATTCTTAGATCTCCATACTCTCATAAGACTAAATATTCTTCAATGTCCTTCTAGGCTTGACCTTTGAATTGGCCTCTTCATCATCCTTTTGAGCTAACAAAGAATACTCTTGATATTCTTTCAAATATGAATTATGCTCTACAATATCAAAAAACCCACCTTGGTTTATGAGTTGATCATGACTCACCTTTTCATCCTTATTATTCCCAATCAAATATTCATTCTTACTATTTTTATCAACCATATGATAACCATGACCTCTCTTATCCCCTAACATATGGCTTGAGCAACCACTATTTATACTCTAAGCTTTCATAGAATCTTCTTTTCTAATCTTTATTCTATTAGTACCATCATTATTTAGTAGACCATCATTTCTATTATGATAAACATTATCATCATCACAATCCATGCTTGTGCTTCTTAGGATCACCTTTAGGTTGTTAGGCCTATCTCAAAGGACTTGCTCTAATACCAATTATTGGAAGCACAATGACTAGGGGTGTGAATTAGTGTCCTTATAAAACTTTTACTTTCACTTCAATATATATTCTAATCATTCATCAATAAAAATCATTATATGATCAATATCAACTAGTCTATCAACATAGTAATTAGAATATACACATAGCAAGTATGAACACATCATATAAGTGGGAAACCCTCATGGAGTATAAAACCCACTGATCATAGCTTGGAATAATAATATTATAAATCAATGAATCAAATATATTTGAGTACCCACTCAACCTAGATCACCAACCCCAGTCTATCAAGCACCAACTTAATAGAGTCTTTAGCAAGCACCCACTTGTAAGGAAACACTAACTCCCTTAGTGAATTATCACTAACTTAGCCACCTCTTGACCAAGAACCCACTTATCCAAGTAGAAATCAACTTTATATCTTTGTCCTTTTTTTAATATTAAATATATTATGGTCCTCTTCTTTATCTCTTCACACACTTTTTTTCCTCTCAAAGTTGCCTCTTGGTTTCTTTGCTCTACTAGGTCTCTTAAAGACTGATTAGGTCATATGACCTTGATCTCCATACTCAGACCTTATATTTTATATATATATATATATATATATATATATATATATATGGTTATCTCTCTACACCCATATTATGGTATACATGAACTCCTTATTCTATTATTAATGCTCTTTTATTCACTTGCACACTCACTTTCACTTACTCATTAGGCCTAATTAATTTTGTTCTTATACAAGTCACTTGGTCTCACACACCTTGGTCAACAATACACACTTTCACACTTGGATTACCCTTAAAATATGTCTTATAACACATTAAAAACATTAATAAACCAATATATTAGGTCATCCATAACTTAACAGACCAAATTCTCTTTTAGACATTTAAGGAGACCTAATTCATTTAGGTCTTCATTAGAGCACTTTACACTTTGTCTTTCTTGCAATTCTTAAAAATTACACACATATTAGTATCACTTCATATATTACTCAAATATACATTATTCAACTTTAATTTATGTTTAAAACACCTTTTAGGTCCAACCACCACTTTAACTCCTTCTCAAAACATTGTTCACAATAGACTTGTGCATACACAGAAAATATGTCTTTAACAAATCAAGAATAAACATAATTCTAATGAAAAAACATGGAAAAACATCACATATACATAAACCTCAAGACCTCAGGGTCATCAAAAAATTATTATATGATTAAACTCAAGGTATACAGGCTCAAACTCTTATCTACAAAATGCTCACTCTAAACTGCTAGAACACTCCAAAACATAGTCATGAAAACTTGAACTTCTGATACCTAAAAATACATAAAAAAGGACTTAGAATGAATTAAAATTCTCTTAAAAAATCCTTATAATAAAATATAACAAAAATATCACAAGATAAAATGGAAAATATTGGTCTTTTAGACCAATTTGTTTATCTTCTCTCTCACAGTCCTTACTCAGCTTGATAAGCCATTTTAGCTTCAATGTTTCAACCTCTTACACTGACTTCCAAGATTATATAAAGAATTTATATAACATAAAATTCCAAAAAAACAAAATCATGTGCATTATATACATCAAATTATGGAAAATAACCTCCAACTCATCACTATAACATGCTTACCAAGATATGCCAGTTTACCTTCAAACATAGTCATGGTGATAATGGCCTTCAACACCTATGTATAAAATTTCATATAATTTTAATGAATTTTTATGATATTATTATATAATTATAACAATATTAAATATAATTATACCATGGTCAAATGAAAATATTGGTCTTGCAGACCAATCTCATAACTTTACACCTTCATTGTCTCATATGTACTAGACATGTCAACTTATGAGAAACTTTTCAAACATATTCACTAACCTCCAAAACTTCTATTCATCATGAAAATTTATTTATTGTCTTTAAAAATGTCCCAATATACTTGGATTCATCCCTAATCCATTATGACACATCCTTAATTACATTCTCAATTCTGCCTAGGTTTCTCACTATTTGCACCATTAGGCTTGTTAGTGATAGGTTGACTTGTATGGCCAATTTATCAAACTAAGGGATATAAAATATCCAAAAACCTCCATGGACACAAACTCAAAGTCTCAAAAAATTTCTTCCATCTATTTAACTACTTTGACTTGGAGAACTCTGACTGTTATAATAAAACTCTAAGAAATAAGGCCTTTCTTATAGGGTCTACTCACACACCTAACAAACCAACCACACTTTTAGGTGCCTAAGAGAGTTTAATAAAACCTAAAAACACTTAACTATCCATACCAATCCATTATAACCACTTTAGAATAACTTATTTTATATCAGGTCACTATTAGGATTTTTTAAGGGTTTAAACCATCTTCTAGTCTTGATGATCATTCATAAAGCTTATCCCTTCATTCCAAAATAAAATTCTTGTAAAATTTATCTAGGAACATTATCCATATAAAATTAATAACTTAAGTTCTCACGAATATGTTACACATGCCAATGAACACTTGAAAGTTCTTCTTGGGTTGAGAACCCTTCATTTTATACACTTGAGAGACCTCAAAACACTTTTTCATTTAACTTGAAACATGGTTAAAATACTTGAATAAACATAACACACTTATTTAAATTCTCATATATTTACATTTTCCTTGGAAACTTATTTTGATACCCCATCTAGACATGCTTTCTCCCTTTATTCTCTAGGCATTAACCTGTAGGTCACATTAGGCCCTGAAACTAACCTTATAATCACTATCTAATCTCTCAAAACCTCATATAAAAAATAAATAAACCTCTCTCATGTTTAAACACTAATTTAAATCCTTCATAGGCCTTGAAAACACCTTATGATACCTCATTAGATCAGGCAGGGTCTAGAACTAGTCTAGTTGCAGACCTTAACTTAAGGTTTCACCCCTATAGGCTCACTTTGAAACTCTCTTGAGTGATCAAAAACCTCATATACCTGATCAAGTAACATCATACAACCTCTTATGACTCTATGTATCTATCTCACCAATACATCATGCCCAAACCTTCTTACAAGGACTTTTCATATCATGACTAGTCATAGGTTACTCAAGTACTTGACCTTCATGTCTCTTTTCATGTTCTCAACACCTCACTATCATGTTATACAACATCTTAACATGCTCAACCACTTCCATATATCTTAGTACATGCCTAAGACCACTCATATCACCAAGAAACCAAGCCCCTACCTTCACACAAGGTCTTTTTATGATATGACTATGTTTAGGCTACTTAAGCACTTTTCCTCAAAGATATAACTTATAATAATTATGAAGGATTATACACATAACTCTTAATATAATACAATTCCAAAAAAATTATTACATGTCTAGGCTCACTCACTTCACCATGTTACCTACACATATCTTCTTACAAGGTCTAGATAATGCTTTATAAAACACCTTGAAGCCTTGCCCTATTCCTTCCATGTCATGACCTCAACACAACATCAACCAAGTAGGTATAAAACATTTGGACCTGTACCTTTTTCTCTCATGGAAATCACTACATACCTTCAATTCTTATAAGCTTTTCATAATTTACACTACCAATTGGACTTGTTTATCTAGAAATCAACCTCATTCATCATGATTACTCACCATGCATCTTCACCAAATGCATATAGACATAAATTACAATACTATGCCAACATACTTTGACATTAATGACATTAGATTGACATCAATGACAACACTATGCCAACACACTTCTCTGTGAATTTTTTGAACCCACCCTTTTTTATTGATCAAGGAAGTATATAATTTTATTCTAAGTAGAGTTACCCAAATGTTGCTTAGTAGCCTTCACTTAGTAGTGGTTTCAAAATGCTCAGCCCTGATTTTTATTAATATCCTTCACTCAATAACATCTAAAATATATTATGAAAAAACTCTTATATAGTCCCTACTTTTGAGATGAGGGATTGAATAGCCTATGCCTACAGTCATGTTTTTCAAAAGAATATTATTATAATCACCATGTGTAATAAGATTGTATATATCCAATACCATTTTAAATTTAATTTAAAAACATGTAACTATCATAAAATATTACATGCAAATTCCTTTGTAAGTAGTATAAATATAAGTAAAAAATCATGCAACAATGTCATACCATATATGATAGATAAAATCATGTAAATCTCAATGCTAAGATACTATTATATTGTGTATATATAAGAAATATAACATCATGTAAAGCTCGATGCACAATATACTACTCTAGTGAGTATCAATGTCATATCACATAAGAAATATAACAGCATGTAAAGATCAATACATAATATACTACTTTATTGATAATCAATTTATATAAGTACATCCTCATGTAAGGCTCAATGGGTTTGTTACATCCTCCTATAAGGATGAGGTGGTGATGAAGAGGAGGTAACAAAATTCCCCACTACAGACATAGTAGGAGAGATGGACCAATTTCCATATGATAATCATGTAATATAAATAACTATGTGGGCATCATCTTTTGAGGATGATAATGCATAAGACAACAATGTGCCCTGAAGTATACAAGTGGATGGGGATGAATTTATGCCCCAAATGTAAATAAATTCTCAAGATAGTAAGATGTATCAATAGATGCACCATGTATGAATATTAGGCATGTGTTTATGTATTTGTAAGCTAATGTCATAACTATATGAAGAAATAATGTAAGCACTCAAGACACAATTATGTGATAGGATCCATATGTAAGAGATATGTCAATATAGGGCTCATAGATAGTATATGTGGGTACCATACCCCCATAGGAAAATATAAGTATATATGTGATTAGTGAAACTCATATGAGAGGTTAGTAAAATGATTGTGAGGATGTCCTTGTTTTCACATATTATAACAAGTGAATAACTCATAAAGAATATGCACTTATAATTCCCATGCTGGAAATGTATTAATCATGTACATAAATGTGTAATATATTCTCATGTTTGAGGAAGTCTAAAAATAATAATGTGCCAAGACATAATAGGTGTATAGGGCATAAGTTCCCACTAGTGTAATATACAAAGCACATTGATAATGTGGCTCCATAAAGTAATAAAAAATATGAATGAGAATAAAGTATAAATAATGTGTGTCATGTCCATGTGGGCATGAAGGTATATAAATAGATGTATAACTATGTAATGCTCAATCTCAATGTAGTGTCATATGAAAAATTGTCATGTTATCCCTCAAGTAGCAAGATATAGATGATAGAGTCAATGGTGAGAGGAAAAAATATTGTTCCCCAATATATGTTTTGTATTCACAAGATGTATATAATAATCTCAAGGAGATATGGGGGTATGTTTCCTCCAAAATAAAATAAAGATATGTATCATATAGGGGAGGCACCTTTAATAATGCTAGGTATAGTAATGAATCATAGTCATGGTTTCAAAAACATGGATGGTATGGTAACAAGGTGTAATGTATATATAAGTATAGATCATAAGGTATAATATGTAAGAATCCATGTAACAATATCATATAGATATCCATTTAAACACACTAAATGTATATGATAACAAGATGTCTGATATATGTGAAGTATTTACATATAGTAAATGGAAATCTATAAATATGTCACTATATAAATTGCTTGTGTAGATATGCCCTGCATTTGTATGTCCATAATCATATATAACTTATATATCTTGCATCTCACCTACTTAAAGTATACCATGAGAAACACATGTGGAAAATAAGAATAAATAAATCTCTAGTATAGGTAAGTAAGAATAATATGTATCATATGACCAATTTTTTTTGTTTATTTATAAATGTCTTTTTTTTATTTATCATTTTAAAGTGAAATCACATAAGAAGTTAGGCACAATGTTACAATAAAAGTATCAATAAAGGATTAGATGTAAATGAGCACAAGTAGTGTATAATTATACTCAAATTATAATTTTGTAGCCATGAATAGTCAAGTGTGATAAACTAAGTTTAAAAATTAGTATACAATAGGTGAGGATAACCTCAATCCTCAAATTAGATAGTCACCATGAATAGAAAGGTTGATAACTTACAAATAAGTGAGGGTCACAATCTAGTTATATCAAATGTAGTGGAACTCTATATATGTAGTAACAATCTCAAGTAGCAAATGATTAGGTATAATGAGTCATGTGTCAAAATAAAAATAAGGGCCATGATATTGAAATAAATAATATGTATTATAAACAAAATAAGAAAATGTATCAAATAAATAATATATGATTTGAGTTCTTAAAGATTAATTGTAAATCAAATTTATAAAAGCACAAGAGTGGTTAGGTTTAAAGGGCACATAATTTAGGAATGTAATCAACACTCGATACAAATTTTTATTTACATGTGGTATTTTAGATTACCCAACCATATATTTAAGTTTACTCTAGAAATGTAATGGTTTATGGAGCTCAGACAATGTGTGCAACTCATATTATATTTTAACATCATAAGATTTTATTTGATGTGATATATTGTTAAATTTTTAAATAAATGCATAAATTATATCATAATCACTCACCTCATCCACTAACTCATGTCTATTAATTAACAATTAAACAAGTGGTTTCTATGGGTTTCTCATCTTTATCTATAAGGAGTGCAGTCATGTTAAATACAAAAGGTGGGAAAGGTTTTCCATAGTCTTTGGGAGTACAATATAATTGGACAATACCAAATGTGCTCATGCCATCTATATATTCTCTCTATCCACATGGTGTAAAGGTAATTTTTGATTATTTCTCATCTATGTGATTAGGCCCATAATTGTCATTCATTTCATCATCTTGGTCATGAATATCATCTTTGGTTTTACTAGATTCTCCCACATCTAATGTATGCATTCTTTATATGAGAATAGGTTGTTGAGGTGATATGACATTTGTTTGATGCATGTTGCTTTATCATTAACTTCTAACATGTATTAGAATATGTGTGCCCAGCTTGTGGCTAGCATAACCTTTTACATTGTCATGTGATAATTTCCATATCTTCGTGTTGCTAATAGTGTCAACCTATGGAGTACCCATAACCTTAGTAGAGTATTTATAAGAGTTATTAATTAGTTGTAAATAATTATATTATGAATTTTGTTCTTATTCCTAAGTTGTGGTTGCCACATCAAAGTGGCTCAGTCATATATTTCCATTATTATGCTTTGTTATCAATATTTGGTTTGGATCTGATATATTCTAATCTTGTTATTGTGATGTAATGTTGTTGCTCTACACTTGATATATATTTTTCCATCATTTGCTATGAATTTTATTAATCTATTTAATTAATTTAATTCTAAGTAGTAACATATGTTTGATTTGGGAAAGATGTTTTTTATTACACTTTTGTCTAGATCAAGATGAGTGTTTGTTTAGTGTGGTTGAAGGATTAAAAAAACAAAACCTTTGATCAGAAAGGAAATTAATTTTTTTGTCAGTGTAGTATTATTTTAGGTTTTTTTTAAACAAGCCTATAATTTTTTTAAAAACATTTGCACCATATAACAATAATTGGAATAAATGAGGTGAGGTGATCAAAACCACATATATTTCTATCAACCATATTTTTTAAGTTTTTAGATTTTTTTTACCATTATGAAATATACCAACTATTAGTTTTAGCTCAGTGAGAGGATCACAATGGTATAATTCTTTAGTAATTTTTTTTCGTTATCCTTAAACCCCAAAACTTTTGCATGGTTGTTCTACACACTAGGTGTCAAAGAAAGGGGTTTGACACTCTGATAAAAATGCCTAATAAAGAAGAGATGGAGTATAAAATTTGTAGATCTTCAATTCTAGTATTTTCTATGATAGATCATTAAGTTAGCATATATTTATCATAATATGCAAAACTTAAAAAAATAAATAGCCAATAAAGGATAGGTTGTGTGAAATTTTAATGGACCAAAACATGGAAACACCCCAAAAAAAGGTTGGGTAAGTTCGTGGAAACCAAAATAAGTTTTTCATTTTTAAAGGAAATAAATATACATTTTTTGAATAGTCTCAGATATACGAATCTAAACAAACATAATGTGTGTGTGTGTGGGGTGTGTGTGTGTGTGTGTGTGTGTGTGTGTGTGTGTGTGTGTGTGTGTGTGTGTGTGTGTGTGTGTGTGTGTGTGTGTGTGTGTGTGTGTGTGTGTGTGTGTGTGTGTGTGTGTGTGTGTGTGTGTGTGTGTGTGTGTGTGTGTGTGTGTGTTTGTGTGTGTTTCAAACATAACGAATCAAATATCCATTTTTAAGGGAAACATGTATCCATTTTATTAATAGGCTTGGATATCTAGAGATAAATTGATATCCATTATGCATCCAAAATGGATATTCATTTTGAAAAGATAATAGATATATGTTTTTCAAGAATAAAAGATATCTACTTTGAAGACATAATGAATATTTGTTATCTACATTATTAAAAAAAAACACAAGGCTTCATTCTACCCATAACACATAATGAGACAAAAAAAAATTGCATTAATTTTAATGAAAATAACATATAATGGAAACCCCCCTTAGTATCACCATGAAAACCCACAAGGAAACCCTTAGCCAAACCCTGAAAGGAACCCTCCATTATAAAAACCCTATTATTGAAAACCCTCTTTTAATTAGTGAATAAATTACACAAAATAATGCTCAAATAAATTAAATAATGACAATGCTTAAGGCACAAAGACATATGTCTCCTAATTTACATCAACTTGTAGACATAAAAAATAACATTTAAGCTAAAACAATGCACTTGGGACCACTCTTTTGACATACCTAGCTCATGCCTCATATTAGGGTCTTTTGACCATTTTACTTAATTTTATACATGACAACCCATCATTCTAAGCAACCCAAATAACTTCAGAATGTCACTATTGTTTTTTTAAATCAATCCAAGCTCAAACTCATACTATACCTGGTACCTAGAGTAACTATTTGTACCCCTTGAATAATAGATTTCCCCACTATTATCCTAATATTCTAGTAGCATCCCCCCACCAAATAACATCTAATTTCAAAAAATTTAAAGTCATGAAATGATCAACCCACAATTTTAGCAAGCCTCATCCAAATAATTTCCAAAAATACCACTATGAAGTTCCATTTAAAACCATTTTACACAAAGAGGCTTCCACACTAAAAAACCCATAATTCTAATTGCATGTTGAGAAAAAATTCCCTATTTCTCCCAATTATAATTACACATAGCCCTATTATCCCTGAGCCAAAACCTAAACACACTTCTAAGGTCATAATTCATAGTTGGAGCGCTTAATCATAATAGGATTGCACCAGTATTTAACATTTTACATAGGTATTTCACACACACCATTGTAACATGGGAGTAATACATGGAGTTTAATCACTTTTTGGAGTATTTATATGTAGGTAGTGATCAACATAGGGGCTGTTAAGGTTAATTAAGACTTCAATCGTTAACCCCTTTTTATTATGTGATTGCATTCATATTCCTATGTCACTGAGTTAGGGTTTTGAGTGAATAAAAAGTTACACAGTGGTCCTCACATTAGATCAGAAGCTCCCACATAGTATACAAAACATGAAAACAAAGTCAAAAATAACATATAAGTTTCAAATCTCTACTACCTATTAGCTAAGGTTGCCCTATTTGGATAGTAACACCCTCCACTATCATCTAGTTCCATCATTATTGTCTAGAAGCCCTACCATCTCTTGTTTTAGGTCCACACTTAGTCAACACAGTCTCCTTATCAATCTAAGATCTAGAAACAATTTGAATTTCAATTTTCTAGCTAAGTTTATATTTTCCATACTTAGTACATATATAAAATTATCTATTTTTAAATCATTTTATGTCATTTGTTGCATATATATAACATTTTGATTTTGCATAATGGTTTGTCATGTTTAGATAACTATTTCCCTAATTTGCCAAAATTTGATAAAACATATTGGTTAACTTGATTATTTATTAACCTTTCCCAAAACATTTTTTTTTCATTAGGTTTATCCTCTTTATAGAACTCCCATAAGGGTTTCATATTTCTAAATTCTCTAATTTTTCATATTTATCATGCTTATAATGACTGAGACTATCTATTATTTCTTAGTTCAATGTTTCTTGGTGTTATTTACATATTCCTGGCCTATCACTTGTAATATCTTTCACATGTATGTCAACCCATAGATACATGATGTCAAAACACATATCACATCCTATATCAATCAAGAACTTAAGAATGAGTAGTTATATGGTGATTATTATTGCATGGCTAAGTTTGAGTTACCACCTTTTACTACTAGATGTCAGAGGGCTCAAATCATTCCTTTTGTTCCCATTACACCTAGATCTCATAGCTATAATAGTTCATAGCATGCCTCTATTTTTATCCTTGGGATTATAATATACCCTACAATATGATCTATTGTTACTAGATGAGGTTAGGTGCCTCCTCAGCCAAGATAGGAGAAATGAATTCAAAAAAACCCTCCTCATCCCCAGTCTAATCCAATGGTACCAATTAATTAGTGTAGAGTATATGATATTATTGATCAATTAAGGAATACACAACTAATATGTCCATGATATAATTAATTATAAAGGCTACTATTTTCAAATATATTCTATATCAAACATTGAATAAGACGTTTATGCATTGTGACACAAAGCCTTCTTAGTTTGTATTTGTTTTCAATGCTTTAAAAGATATTGAGGATGTTATTTATTTTAGCAATGAGGATTTACCTTCACAGTCAACTATTGATTAGAATCTACTATTATTTATATTAGTTCAAATCAACACTACAATAGTTAAAAGGGTTCTAATTAATAACGGTTTAGGGTTAAATAATTGAAATTTTACATTCTTACAGATAATGGGCATAAACATGGCTACCATTAAAAATACATATAATAATATCAAAGGATTTTATGATATGTTTCACCAATATTTGGTTTCTATTATAGGACTGGATTACAAATATTGTTATATCAAGAGTTAGTCATGAAAAACTCAATAAAAATCATAAATAACTAACAAGCTAAGACAACCTATTCAATAGGGTTTGCAAATGAGAATTAAGAGAAAATGAAAGAAACAAAACATACATTACCTTCCCAAGAGCATCCCACCATCTAAATGTGGCTCAACAAAAGTATTTCCCCTTGATTTGGTGCTCAAGTCTTCTTCAACAATGCAAGGCAAAGCTCCTCCATCATCTCAAGAACACCAACTAAACTAAGCTCAAAATATGATCAATGATATGATAATATTGAATCTCCTTTAAAGATAATTTTTTACAATAACTTTGTATATATGAAGCTTAAAAATTTTGGTCTAGGCCCTCCTATTTATATATTTTCTAAATTGATCAGGATCAACCATGATTGTCCATCTTGAGATCAAGATGTGTGGCCATAAATTAATCCAATTATGTAAATAATATCCTTATAAATATTTGGGAAGAAGGGGCATAAAAGAGGCATGAGAGGACATAAACTTGATATTTATTACATTTATAGCTTATGGATGCCACCCCATAAATGATGTCATTTGATGATGTAGATAATAGGAATCAATTTCCAATTAAAAGATATTCAAAATTTTCCATGAAATTCTTATGTAAGCTCATAATTTGATTTAATTTACCTAAGTAAGACTAATCAATATTTAAGAAATTATTTAGAAATTGGTTACATATGATTAATCAAACTAGTTAGAATGTCATATTACTAGGTCATAATTTTATTAGAAAGGAATTAGAAGGCAATGTTAGTTGTGTACAGACCAATATCCCATTTAGGACATTGTAGATGTGAAATAACACATGCACGTGTCATGTGAATTTGAATTAGAAGAAAAGAGTGATCTATAGCATCAAATTATGTTTTTGGATTTTTGACTCAAAATGATATAAAAAAAGTTAATAATCACATAAAATTCACTACCCTATTTAGGGATACATTAGCCTAAATTAGCACTTGTATACGACAAGCTCAAATTATTTAGCACGTTTAAGTGATTTTGGCCCAATTTGTGCATTTTCACAAATGTCAAGTAATATTTATAATTTCAACACAATGGTGTTAGGAATTGGATGTCTACATTTTGCCCCTATTTAAGAAGGTGTAGTAAAACATTCAGGCCAAGAAATTTCTTTTCAAAGAAAAGAGTTGTCAAGAAGAAGTTGGAAGGCAATGACCATGATGCCCCCTCAAGAGGATAGACAAGGATTAAAAATAAAAAAGGACTCTCAAAAAGAGAGAGAAAGTGATATTAACCCATGGATAAGATTAAATCCATATTAAGCTAATGCTTGCATGCATTGATTTTCAATTATCAATATATAATTAGAATATAATGGGCCCCAAGGATGAGGGGAATGGGAAGGATACAATCCAAAAATATAAGTGACACACTTTAAACACATCCAAATCTCGGGTGAAATCTATACACTTAGGGAATGATCAATCCTAAGACAAGTTACACACTAAAACATTACCAGAATGAGGTCAAAAGTCTGCAAAGATTGGAATTAGAATAAATAGGAGAATTTTGTCTCCACAGAGAGGAAATAATAATGTGCCCCAAGAGAGAAAATTGGAGTCACTGATAAAGCACTTTTGCCCCGATAGGGATAATCTTGATCACTAATAAATGATTATGCCCCATTAGGACTGATTTAGATTTGTGACTAGTGCAAATGTTGTGCCCTTATAGGGAAAATTGGTAAGCATATCTCAAAGATATAACCTTAATGCATAGATTATAGATGAGCAGGTTCAAACGTAGATGTGATAGTCTAATGATTTAAATAGTCATAAAAAACCATGCATATGAGGATGCATAAAGTGATGAAAGAGATGAATAGAAGAATAAAAATAGCTGAGCTAACTTGAGATAAATCATGTATCTAAGTGTTGGCTACATAGTCCAAATGGACCTCAATCCAATGTAGTTCACCTAGACATGGGAGAAAATGGAATGAGGGATGGGGAATAGAAGAAAATACACCAGTGTTTGATTAGACTCATGATTTATGTGAAGAGATGCACATATCACATAGATTCAGGTGAGAGAGAAGCCATTGGTGCCTAATTTCATTGGAGTTCTTGAGAGCTGATCTTTAAAGTTGCATTGAATTTTATAATTTGATCCAAAGCACATAGTTCTTACTATAGTAAAATGAAATTATGCATCATATGTATGAATAACTTATAATAACATTATATTTCAATTGTGTTGAGTTGATTCAAATGTGAATACTTATGACTAAACATAATGATAACAACTATCAATACCAAAGTTATAACTATTTTTTATAAACAAAAATAAATAAAAAATAATACATCAAAGAACCTAACTTAAAATCAAGATATGAACAATCATGATTTAAGTAGGAATAATAATGTTTAAAAATCAAAGAAAGAAAAAATTAATAAACAACATGAAAACAAGATATGAATAATCAAGATCCACATGTATTATCAAGATGCTCCTAGAAAAAAAAACAAAAGAACAAGACCAAATAGAAAAACAAAAGACCAAACAAAAAACAAAACATCACAAATAAACCATAAATCATTTAACAAATGTTTTTGGATTTTTTTAAGTATCTCAACTCAATTAAGGATTGAGAGACATAGAACTGTCCAAATCATAAAATGGTGAGGATACTTCAAAGAGTGTTCATGAAATGGTAAGAGCACGTCAATATTTAAATTGCTCACAAAATGGTGAGATCATATGGAAAAGCGGGGTTGAGTTGACCTCAACATGAATTAATCATAGCCTACATAATCCCATTAGGACTTCAAGTCATAGTAGTTCCTCCTACACAAAAGGCAATGAAAGATCGACTAATCTATAATAAGTTCACAAATAAAGGCAAATGGCAAGGCAAATGATAATAGTAATGACCAAGTGATAAGATAATGAATGATAAAAAGGCATTGTACCTAATTTTCCCATAGGCAATTATAATAAGGAAACAACATCATAATTTTGATTTTCCCAAAAGAGGTTATAATCAAGGATACAAAATAAAATACTAATTTTTCCATAGGCGGTTATAATCAATGATACTAGATAAGATGATAGATGAAAGATAACTTGCCAAATCAATTTTCACACTACTTTCATAGACTATCATTCAACATGGAGTTCTAAAAATGTTGAAATTGGATCAAAATCCCCTCATAAAAGGTGTGGAAAGAACTAAAGGAACCAAGATTAAAAAGAGATAAGAAGGATGGATAAAAACAAGCCTTGGTTAATAATAAAGACATGGTATAATAAAATGATAAGATTACACTTTTCTATAATGGAAACAAGGTTGCCCCCAAGTGATAATTGTATTTTCTCATAAAACAACAAAATCATGGCTTATCATGATCTTAGGTTGATTGTAAAATGATGAGAGTGTTTAAACTTAACAATTGCTCACAAAATGGTCAAAGAATTTAAACTTAAAAATTACTCACAAATTAGCGAGAGTGTTTAAACATAAAAATTACTTGTAAAATGGTGAAAGCATTTAAACTTAAAAATTGCTCACAAAATGGAGAGAGTGTGGTGAAGGTGAGTGAGCTTACCTCAATATAAATTGAGCATTGCCTACATAGTCTTGAAGGACCTCAAGTGAATTTAGTTCAAACAACATGGTAAATGAGACACAATGATATAAAATGCCTAAAATGAAATGGTCTATAGGGTTGTCCCCAAGAGACAAGGCAAATAAAATGGTAGGGTAAATGGCAAATGAAAAATGGTTCTACTACTCTTATTGATGTGGAGATGCACATCCTAGTCAACATATGAGACAAATAGAATAATCAATCAATAAAATTGCTACCCAACACCTCATCTAAATAGTTTATCTGTCAAGAACCTATTGCAAATTTGGATTCCAATAATGTTGTTGTGATCTTTATTGGTCATTAATTTTTTTACCTGTAAACATCGAGACAAGAGATCTTTGTAGCCTATACAAAGGAAAGTGTAGCAAAGGATGATAAAAATGGATAAATTTTGGATGATAGATATAATGTGGCAATGTAAAGGTGGATGATAATGGAATATATAATTACTGGGCAATAAGAAGATCAAGGTTTTGAGTCACACACAATGTTTTTGATTCTAGATTCAACATAATTTTGGTTGTGGTGGGGTTGAAGAGTTCTAAATTTTCTCTCAATAGGACCACCATATTTTTATATTGTTTGGGATTAAGAGTAGCTACCATCTGATTATGTTATAGATTGGAAGCTATATTGATGTTTTCTTTGATAATGTCTTCATCAAGTAGTAAACAGTTATTGTGCTCAACTATTGGCACCTCGATGAGGTTTTCATCAATGAATTTATCTTGATTGTCCCATAGTGTCTCTAAGAAGGTTTTACAAAGAAATTTTAACATTTGACTTTGATTGTCTTCTAGCATGTTCAAAAAAAATTCGCTAAAAGATGTTGAGTTTGAACTTTGATCATCCCCTAACACCTTTGAAAAGGTTTCACTAGAAGATTTTTATTCTTCTGCATGAATGTGGTTTTGGTCCCCCTGATGTTCTTCAACTAATATGTCACCATGGATGCAATTCAACAAAATGTGACTTTGTCAGTCCCAATTGATGTTTTTGGGAGGTGGAATGTCAATATAATGGCACATGTTAACTCATCATAATTGGGTGTTTCAACAATAACATTAAGGTTTTGGTTTATAATTGGTTGAAAATATCAAATTTGAACACATTTTAGTCCTCATAAGATGGCTCTTGAAAAGGTAATGGTTCTTGTTATGGCTCAAATATTAGCATAGAATTTCTAAAGTGGGGAATGATTGGCTCAGGGTGAACAATGGTTTGTGGTTCAATAATGGGATCTCCAAAAATTAGACTATTGTAGAAGGGATAAAAAATAACCGGTCCATCAAAGTGGCATTCCTTAATAATAGGTTAAATAGATATAGGTAAGGGGCCTATAATGGTAATGATTGGATGTTATGTAGCTTGGTTACTTGCACAAACCAAAGGAGGAGGTCTTAAAATGGTAACCTTCACACGTTGCATAGCTTGATGGCTCACACAAGATGAAGAAAGATAACTTAAAATGGTAACCTTTGAATGTACTATGCAAATTGAAGGAGGATATCATAAAATGGTAACCTTTAAGTGCAACATGCAAATCGAAGGAGAAGGATGAGGATGATGTACAAAAATCATCATGGATCATATTGGTATTCAAAAAATAGGCCTAAAAAGGGAAACTTCCTCATATAATATGGAGTCTTCATGTCCAACATAATAATGCTCTTCCTCACAACTAGGGCCATAGAAGACCCTATTACAAATATACCTTAGTGTCATGTCTAGAAGGGTTATTTTCTATGTTTTTTAAGATTTGGGAAATTTTTTGCAAACATTAACAAAGTGTGTTTTGATTTGTTTCCAAACAAATGACAAGGCAACAAAGAGACTATAATAAAAGGAGGTGGTGTAGTACCACACAATTAGAAGAATGTGTTCACAAAATTACTCAACCTTGGGTAGGATTTAAATCATATAAATTGGAAGAGGGTATGATAACTCAAAAACCTAAGTGTAAACTAGTACATGAAATGTAGGTTGAGAGATATGTCAATACCATAAAAGCTAGTTCAGATTAGATGATTTGTTACTAGAAAATAGAAGAAAGCCCTTTGGATTAGGAAGGTGACATTGTAAACCAAGAAATTCAAGATGTGAAACATGAAAGAATTCCTAAGTATAAAACTAGAACCAAATGGGCAACACAACACTTGCACATGGTAATAGGAAGTAGAATAAAATGTGTTCTAGAACTTAAATCATAAGTGACATGCTAGATAACCTAAGTTCACAATGATCAAATGATAATGATTCTATAAATGCCTTCAACCCAAATGATAAATTGAACCCAAGTTAACTAAAGTCAAGTGCAAATGGTGAAACCAATTAACACACTAACTTAGAACTTAGAAAGGTGAAATTTCAACTTTGAATTATCAATGAAGGACTTAAAGATTTTGTAAAGTGGTTTAGACTCAAATGGGTAGCATAAATTCATTGTTTAGACAATACAAACATAATGTTTTAAGATGAGATTTTAAACAAGGTAAATGATGATTTGGATTTGATTAGCGTAACACCTCCTTGTGCAATAAATGGTGGACAATAAAGGTGTTTGATTTTGATGTGTTTTGTTTACAAAAAAAATTTAAACTCAAATCAAGACCAAGTAAATCAATGAAATCATCAAATATAACTAAGTAAATCATCCTAATCCCTAAACTGACAAGGTTGCATTGTATTATTAAAATCTATCTATATACATTTTCTTGAGAAGTTTTAAATGTTAATTAAAAAAATTAAAAGTACATGAAGTGGTAGGGTTTTTACACCCCCTTCTCCAAAGAGATCATATGATGACATGGACCTTTAGGCTACTCACCCTACATCAATAATATTTCCACGACAAGTGGGATTATTCTAAAACTTAAATTTACGACCATCTAGATGGTCCTAAGAGTGGATAATTCTAGAGATGCACATGTCAATTAGATTCATGTGAATCAAATTTTTGTGAAAAAGTCTTATCTTTTTCACAACCACTATATCTGTCAATTGCTTAGTGTAGTGCAATGTTCAAATTTCCCCTACGGTCCGAGCTAGAACACCATTAACAAAATTTGCTTGCTTTCTCAAGAAAACATCCCAATGGGTTGCCCCCGATTTGTATACCCCACCATGGAGTGGGGTTGAAAAAATGTTGGGAGATGAATTCTTGGGTCAACTCTTGCATCAATAACTTGTGAAGAAGTTATAAACTCCCCTTCACAAGCCAAATTTCATAAAATAAAACTAAGTGGAAAGAATTTAGATGTTGATTTTAGATCACTCAAACCATACAAGTTTTGAGGAGATCCTAGACAAAATTCTTTCCATGCCTTGGACAAAGGCACAAATTACAAGGAAAAGTCATTTTTGATCACCCAAGCTCCCTAAAGGGGATTGGGGGAGAGCATATACACACTCTTCAATTTACACAAAAAAAAAAACAAGTCTAAGATGATTTAGTATAAAACAACACACTTTTAAAAAATTTAAAATTTAAATGAGTATTAGTTTTAAGCACTAAATTGAAATGTTGAGTGAAATTCTTGGCCCCTTGTCCTTAGTTTGTAAAAACTTTTAAAAACTTCACAAGACAAGCAAACAAATCATCTATGTTCCTTTTAAGCACTTAAAACCAAATGTTCAAGACTTAGTAATTCATTTTAGGCACCAAAATGAAGTGTTCAAGCATTTAAAATTTTAAATTTATGTTTTAATCCTACCTTGGTCCTGCATGGGTTAGGTAGTTTCCTTCTACTTAGAAGCACATTAATGGATGAAATAAGCAACTTTGGAAAAGTAGCTCTCAAATTCTCCTTTTTAAAAACACAAAGACCGATGTTGATCAGAAGTAATCGATGTTGATTTTAGAAAGACCGATTCCAGTCAAAAATTAACTGATATCAGTCAAAACTAAAAAATAATGGTCACCTATGAACCCTTAGGCAAAAAATATTTTTGTCAAAAACTTGTTAACTCATGGTTAGAATAAAATATCCAAAATAAACTTTTGGATCAAGTAAAGAGATGTTCAGACAAAGACTTATAAACTCAATCAATGAGCACACAGATTCCTAGCAATGCCTCTCCAAAGCAAAACATAATGAAAGTGACTCTTTTCCACACAAGTGTGCATCGCGACAAGCCAAGGAGAAGCGGTTGGGTGCCAAAACAAATTTCTAACAGGTGGCTCCATTGACAACCATTTTAACGCCATCTCCAAACATCTCGATTAGGTTGAGCAACTATTGAAAAAACATCTTCAAGAGGGCAAGCCAAGGGCATTCAAGAGGGTGACATGGTTGACAACTACAACTTTGAATAAATCTCTAAAATATAAAATTTCAAATATGTGTTTCCCTACAACATAACCAATACCGATTAGTATGGATCGATACCAGCTACATAGAACCAATATCAGTCACTATGTGACCTGTGTATAACAAAAAATGTCAAGAACATGGGAAAATGAGCATAAAAACTTGATTTTAAGGATTTTTTAGATTTTATATACATGCCAAAGTGTCCTCTTTGATTGAATGGGTTGTGTGGTCTCATCGGGTGTGCCAAAATGTAGGATTAGATTACAAATATTATTAGATCAAGATTTAGTCATGAATAACTCAAAAAAATGCATAAAGAACTAACAAGCTAAGCCAACCTATTCAACAGGGTTTAAAAGTGACAATTAAGATAAAATGAAGGAAAGCACACATATATTAACTTCCTAAGAGCATCCCACCATCTGAATGTGGCTCAAATCATGTTTTCCCTCTTGATTTGGTGCTCAAGTCTTCTTCAACAATGTAAGTCAAAGCTCCTCCATCATCTCAAGAACACTAACTAAACTAACTTCAAAATGTGATCAATGATATGCTAATAGTGAAGTTACTCTAAAGATAATTCTACATAATAACTTTGCATGAATGAAGCTTAAAAATGGTGGTCTAGGCCCTCCTATTTATAAATTTTCCAAATTAATCAGATCCAACCATGACCATCCATCTTGAGATCAAGATGTGTGTCCATGAATTAATCCAATTATGTAAATAATATCCATAAATATACTCATAAATATTTGGGATAAAGGTGTTATGCCTATTTTCTACACCCCTTAAATTTTTCAAAATCAATACTTGCTATCATAGAGATGAACCTGTCATAAAATCTAAAACTATGTTGGGGACCTGTTGATTGATAGTATTTTTAAATGTATTTTTTATTATGAAATGATAATGATTAGTTGATGAATTCATATTAATGTTATAAGTGATTTTGAAAAGCATGGTGGATTAATGAATAAAATATACATATATAATTGTGAATATGATTAGTTATTTTAATATTTTATTTAGTTCAATTTTGAGGCAGTTTTAGTTGAAAAATGCACTTTTAGTTTAGACAAATTTTTAATGATTCTTGGATTTTAATAGATGATATAATTAATAGATCGTAATAGATTATGGTGATATAGATGATTATTTCATTTGAAAAACATTTCATTTTAAAAATTCAATGCATTGGTTTTAAAAGACTATTTTCAAGATACATAAAGTTCATGACTCATCCTTGTTGCTATTGTGATATAATGGGAATTTGAAGTATTAATATGCTTAATCTAATTTAGTGATGTTGTCATTCTATTGTATATAGCTTGTAGTCTTATTCCTTTGATTCTATGACTTGATTTCCAAAATACATGATTTAAGATCATGGTTACCTAGTCGACATTCTAAATCTTAGTTGTTTCAAGATTCGAATAAGTATTCAAATTCGATGACCATAACCCTCAAGGCATGTATACCATTATTTGTATCTCATTAGGCATAGATTTATATAATGGTTAGTCATTAACCTTAGACTTGTTCATGGAATAAAATATTGATGACATAAGGTTTTATTTGAAGTTAAAGTAATCTATATATATGTTTACTTGCTTTAAGATACTTAAATAAATCAAAGGGCCTATTATAATTTGTATGGCATAAATTAAGATCACGATTATAAAGGTTGGTAATTACAAATTCCATCATGAAGTTTGTATAGTTCACTAAGTCTTAAGGCCCTTTGGATCGTTTATGAAGCAAACCCAAATCATCTATTGGATTGTAAGTTGGAGATTGGTTGGTAACACAAACACCATGGTAAGGTGAGTTGGCATGAATATTAAATGCGAAGGTATGACCTCAAGGTTTCAATATTAGCATGATATTTGGTGGTAATATAATTAAATATGATTCAAGATTGCCTCAATTTGAGGAGGTTGGTTATGGTTTTAGCATGAAGATTTAGTGAAGGCTAATTTTATCGATACCAATAATTGAATTGGCAAAATTATTAAGTACATGTTTAGTAAATGCAAGCTAATGCATGTTAAACATGTAAATCATTTGGTTATGGAGATGATTTGGTGGATATAACTTATGAATTTCTCATTTTTTGGTTCATTTGGTTACAAGCTTTGTTGCAGAAGCGAAGCCCTAGCCAGATAGTCATTGAATTGCATAGCAAAATCTTGGTGAAGGATATTGGTTAGAAAAATCTTAGGGTGAATTTTTAGGTATGTTTTTACAATGTTGGTCAAATTTCCTTCGAAATATCATGATGTTATATGATAAAATTCATTATTTTTAGTGAAGAGATAGTTCTAGTTAAATTTTGGGTTTGCATGAACATGGTTGAAAGTTCTTAGTATTTTTTGAATGGTTTTCTATGATGGGATATGAACTATGGTGTGAAAATTATGCGATTTCATCTACATGCAAATCATTTAAGAAATTATGATAGTTTCTTGAAAGGTTTTGATAATATTGATAAGTTGTGCGTAACTATAAAGTTACAAGGATTTAGTTGATGGTTCATACACATACAAAAGAGCTTCCATATGTTTAGTAAGAATAAAATTATGGCTCAATTATTTTTGGTGAACCCATTTGCATGAGGATGTTTAAAGTAGTTATGATGATTTCTTTTAAGTTTTGACTAGTTTGTTTCCTACATGATTGAAATAAATTATGAGTTATGTATAAAATTATATATTTGAATAAATACAAAAAGGTTCCTATTTGTTCGATTTCTACTTGTTCAAAAAAAAATTTGAGAAATTTTCTCAACATGCATGTTAGGCTTTTGGCTTTGATATTTTTGGGTCTATGAAAAGATAAAATTTGTCTAGTTCAAAGCTGGGTTTTTTTTTTTTTAATGAAGTATAGGCTTTTGATTGAGAAAATCATGCATGAGACATTTGAGAGTTTTGGGGATTTTCTTAAGTGTATTTGAGAAATATATTATATGTATAGTTGGAAATGATTCTATAAATTGTGAACTTAAGGTTTTCTTCATTACAGTTGAGAGTTTTGTGATATTTGAAGTATTGACACAAGTTTTGCATGTCATTTCTTTGATGCATGATGCAATGGCTTTTCCTGTGCATCGATAAGTCCTCAACATGCAAAATAAATTTCTATTTTGATTGATTCTAGGTATTTAAAAAAAATGCAAGTTGGTTCAGCGATGGATTTTATGAGGTTTTATTCTAAAAATTGATATTCTTATTTTTGACTTGATGTTCTGATGTTAGATGATTAAAAATGGTTTTATTGGTATCCTCTTTATGTTTGCCAAAATTTGAGATTATGGGAATTAAATCTCAAAATCTGAGCCTTTACTCATTTGTTGAAGATTTTTAGAAAATGGGTATTTTAGAAACATCTGTGACTAAATTTTTTTAAGTTCAATAAGGAGAATATATTAGTTTGTTTGTTCATCAGATGCTTGTAATTTGTTTAAGTTTCAAAGAAGAGTTTATACTGGGAAAATGTCTATGAAGGTTTGCATTGTGTTTTGAAATTATTTGTATAATCAATATACTTAAAAAAATTATGGTGCATGCATATATTATTGTCTTTGATCTACAATAATTGATCTCAGTTGGTCATTTTATTTTGGACAAGGTATATTGAAGTTATCTCAGCAAGAAATATAAGATTTTAATCTCAAAATAAATAATGTTTGGGTTAAAAATTTTGAGGATATAAAATGAGTTTTTCATAGAGGAAATATGAAGTATATAGTCAGCTATTTACAAATGATATTTTGAGAAATATTATTGATATATAGATAGATAGTTTCAAAACTTTCATCTACAATTGTCATTTGACATGATAGATACAATGAGGTTTTTGTTAGATTTGTATCTCAATATAGAAATTTGTGGGTTTGTTTTGAGATTGGATATCAAAATAATAATTATTTGAATAAATCAATTGCTGGATAAATTGGATATATATCTAAAGTTTAAGTTTTGAATCAAATTATATCAGTTTTAGCTTTCATTGATGTTTTCATTTGAAAGTAATGTGCTAAAAAAAATTTAGTCAAATCATTTATTGATGAATCAATGGGATATTATGATAGACATTTTGGTTTACATATGTAAATTTAGTGAAGTATTTTATGACATTGTGATATTCATTGCAAATTTTAGTTGATTTTAATACAATTAAATGAATTTTAGTTTATGATATGGTTTAGTTTTAGTTTGTTGAGATATAGAAGCTTTCAGTCTTGTTTCTTTTGGCCCTTTATTGTTTTCCAAATCTTAAATTTGATTGTTATATTTCAGATTGATCATAATGTTAGGGTAGGACCAGCTTGGTTTAGAAAGAAATAATGACAATAGAGAATGGGGATAGAGTTTTGGTAGTGATGCTAACTAGCCTAATCCCAATAAAGGTTTTCTTAGGAGTGGTTTGTATGTAAGAAACTTTGGCCCTAGATTCTATAGGGGAACAAGAATGTCCATACACTTTGATGTTTTAGATCCTAATTTTTGGGACATTCTAAGTAATTTGCTTGATAACCCAGTAAATAGAGGTTATAAAGGTAACAAAGATTTATTTGGCCATAGGTTTGGAGCCTGAACCTCTTTTCAAAATAGTTCATCTCATCATCTGGACAATAACCCTCAACATTTGCTACTTCATCCTCCTAATGTTGATAGAATTGATCTTACTGTTAATTCTCTTCCCACATATCAAACTACTCAGTTATAAATTGAGACCACCCATGCTAAAAGTTTTAAGAACATGGCCATTCACCTTCTCCTTCCCATAAAGAACCTGTCATGAAAGGTAAAGGGCTAGGTTTGACTACTTCTCATAGTTAACCTATTTTGGGATCTAAAAGATTGAATTTGAGAGTTTGAGGTTATGTTGGTAAAAGGAAGACAATGGATGTTTCTCCTTCCACTACAAAAAAGAGAACTACAAAAAAGAGAGTAGAAATTCAATTAGACCCTGATACACCTTGGAGGTCAAAATTTTGAAGAGAATAAAGCTAGAGATTGATGATAGTACAACTAATTTAGAAACTAGACTAGTACATTTTCCTGTAACAGAGATGGAATATAATATTTGTCTTCATGAAAAAGACAAATATGTGATTGAAGTGTTGTCTGATTTACAGTATTATTATTCATCCAAAGGATAAACTTTTTATTTTATGCTAAACTTTTTCATTATATAACTTGATACATTAGTTTTTCAAATTTAGGTATATTTTGGTAAATTTTAGAAAATGTAGCAGTTTTGAAATTTTTAGTATATATATATATATATATATATATATATATATATATATATATATTTGATATGCATTATGGATTAATATAAATAAAATTTATCAATCTTTGACTTATTTATTTTATATTAGAATGTGTGTTTTATTATATTATTAATCAATGTGGGTCCCCACACGTTAAGATTAGTACCCCCATCTATATTTAATAAACTTGATCAATTTAGACTTTAGGTCTTAATTAAACTTGTCCTTAATTAATAGTTGTTATAATTAATTGACTTTTTAAAAAGTCAATTAGTTAACATAAACTAATAACTAACTAAGTTATAACTTATTTATAACTAAGTTTGAAAGTGTAAGAAAAGATCAATGACTTATTTTGAAGACAGGAGAACAACCGGTATTGAGGACTTAGATATTTTTTAAAGTCAATCATTCATCTTTCTTATTTTTATTTAACTTCTCTAAGATAGTACAACTTTTATAGATAGATTCAATGGTACTTTATCTGACGGTCGAGTAATTACTTATGCAACACAGGTATATCTAATTTTATCATTTAATATTGATTATCTAAATATTACTAAGCTAACATCTTTGATGATTGATATTTTAGTTCTATGCATAGATTTCAAGTATTCAACCTGAATAATGATGAATATTTTGCTATTTTGTAACACTTTATTTATCTATTTTGATTATAAAGTTGTCATTCACATTTTTGTAAAGTAAAAATGTTGATTTTCTCAATAATATTTTTTTGCTAAGATGACTCTCCTTTGAGACTCGCATGATTTATTGTAATCTATTTGACTCTAATGTCAATATAATTTAATCTTCAATTTTTTTTAAATATTATTTTATTTCTGTTTCTAGTTATCTTTTTATATGTTAGTTTTTAGTTTAGTTTTATATTTATTTTTAGAGTTTAATTACTTTCTTAGTTTAATTATTTTTCTTTGTTTTAGTTGAAAAGTTTAGTTCTTTTATTGATCAGTCCCTTTCTTTTTAGTTTCATTTCAAAGTTTAGTTTCTTTTATATTTAGATTTTATTTTAATAGTCTTTAGTTTCATTTAGACTTGTCATCGGATAGTTGTTTGATAGTTTATTATATTTATATCTATCTAGTTTTAGTGTTAGATTATTTAATCCTTAGCTTTTATCTTATCTCAGATCTTGTCTTCATATTAGATATCAATGTTTTAATCAAATTTTAGTTGTTATTTAGTTTGCTTTTATTTATTAGTTTAGTTGTTTGTTAAGTGTTTGTTGTCTCACTCTCTTTTTTACATGTTTGATTATTTTATCTTTTTTTTTTAATCTTTAATTTGTCTCTTCACTTTTTGGTTATCTTTTGGAGTTAAGTTGAAGAACATTATAACAAGAAACAAGATATATATATATATATATATATATATAACGAAATCATATTTCTACTCTTCAAGAGACTCTCTCTCTCTCTCTCTCTCTCTCTCTCTCTCTCTCTATATATATATATATATATATATATATATATATATATCTACTTTTTCAAGAGACTATCTAACTCATAGATTTTCTTTGTCGGATAGAATAGATTACAAAATTTGATCTGAACTGATTCATAATTTGATAAAATAGATATTTGATTAATATAATGAAATAAGTTGCATTTGATAACTTGCTTATTTTCTAGAACTTATAAAAAAAACCTCGTGTCTTTAGGATCATATACGAATCTTTAAAATCCCATCATTAGACTAGTATGGTTCCACTTTGACCTTCGTGATAGGTGAAAAGGTTGATTCATTGATAGTATATTTTCTATTGTCAACAAATTTGGCAACTCTGCTAGAGAATTTGTTCAAAAATTTGATTTTTTTTAGTTTTGGTTTCTTTTTGCTAATGATACTTGGAGGTCAACAACCTCCTATTGTTTAACTTAGAATAGATATAGAAGATGATCAAGTTGATGTTGATTTCAATTTAACATGTTATGCATGACATAATCATATTGAAAATCTTCACCAGAAATCAAGAAGAGATTTTAGAATTTGAAATTGATTGGTATTCAAATCTTACACATGAGACTTAATGTGATATTCTGAATTCAAGAAGATAGAGCTAGATTTTTAGCTGCTAATCCTACGTCTAGAACTCATTTTCTTTCTGATTATTTTCTATTTAATAATTTTGTTTTGCCTATTGAAACTACTATTAAAAATTTGTAATTAGATCAAGAACATTAGGTTTAAGGTAATCAACCTTTTCACATAAAAACTATCAAAACTTCTAATGGGAGATGAACTAATGGGAGAACAATTGGTAGTAGAGTGGACACTAGAGGATCTGATTCATAGATTGCAAAATAATAAATAACAAGATGATCTCACTGAAGGTGAAGATGAAGCAAAATCTCAGAAAGAGTGTCAAATAGTTATAACACCATGGATTTTTATTAATCTAATTAATGTTGGGAACCATCCTGGTAAGTTACCTTCTCTTAAGGGATTGAATATACCAAAGTTTTTTGGTGCTACAAGAGAATCTTTAAAATATCACTTAGAAGCTTTTAGATTAGTTTGTACTACTCTTGAAATAACTAATGAAAATATTTGCTTAAGAATTTTTGCCCAAACATTAGAAAAAAAAGATTATCATGTGTTTGTTAGTCTGCCCACTAAGGTTACTGACACTTAAAGAGATGTTGAAGATTGGCTAGAGTTGTCTTTTGGGAAATCTAAAAAATATTATAATCTAGTCAATGATCTTGTAAACAAATTTATTTATCTAGTTAATACAATTTATCATTTCATTTCTAGGTTCACTAAATTGCGTCAAAAGATCCCATATGATTTTAAACCTTCTAAAAATTATCTAGACTTTATTTTTGTAATGTTTTAACTTTAAAATATAAAATGGCTTTAGAATATAAATACATTACATAATATAGTGACACTTTAAGTTTTTGTATTGAATATGAAAAGAAGATTAAAATAATTAGTTTTAAATATAAGTCTTTTACAAGCTTAAATTCAAATAATTCAAAAATATTAAAGGTTATATAAAGTCTAGGTAATGAGTTGGTCGTTGTTAAAAAATAGTTTAATGATAAACCTTATTCTTCAAATAAGAACAATAAAGAAGATAAAAATAATTATATTACTTATTATGTAATATTTTTGAAATAGATCATAATCCAGACACATGTCTAGCAGTTCTTAAATTCAAAAAGTTTCTTCATGAAAAAGAATGAAATAACTAAAGATGTAATGTATGATATAAACATTCTTGATGATCCCTTAGAAAATGAGAATATTTATGTTATACATACTAGGAATAAAGATTATAATTCTCTCCAAAACAATAAAATAGTAAATGATAAATCTACTTTTGATGATAAAAAAAATAGATAAAAAAAATAGTTCAAAATAATGCTAATAATTCTAATGATAATGTTGTAAAAAATAATATTTTTGCAACTAGATATAATAACAATCAATATTATAATTTTAAATCTAAGAATTTTAAATAAACTGATGCTAGAACTTATAACATAATTGATGATTTATTAATAATTAAAGCTAGATTTTTTTCACTACAAGTAGCTAATCTTTCAAGATAGCTTGACAAGATTAATGAAGCAATAAAAAATTCTAGAGCTGATGTAAGTTTGTAATAAAAAAACCAATTTTAAACATATTTATGCTCAGTGTTTTGATCCTCCTGCTAATTACATTCCTTCTTTCTATGTCACAGTTAAAATTGCTAATAAGATAAATCATAATTGTATCTTAGATATAGGTGCCTCAAAGAATATCATGCCTAAGTTTATTATAGATCAATTAGGCATATATTATGAAGTCAATAGTAGGAAGCTTACTAGTTTTGATTCTAGACAAATTAAGAGTTGTGGTAAGTTACGTGATATAGTCATTAAATTTGCACATAGATGAATGGATTAGATGTATGACTAATGTTCAAGTAATGGATATTCCTAATAATTATGCAATATTGTTAGGAAGAGATTGGTCTAAGGTAATTGGAGCTTTTGTTGGAAATGATATCATATGGGTTCTTGTTAATAATGAAATTACTTTTATTAAAAGGAAATATTTTTTTAGTACCCCTATTGAATCATCTTCTTCTTCTAATATTTCTTACATTGAAATTGGAATTGATACTTATGAATTATTAAATTTAGATGAACCAAAAAATTAGCATAAATAAATATTTAAAAAGAATATGTTATGGTCACTTTACTTTGATGGAGCTTGCTCTCAATAAAGTAATGGTACTAAAATTTGTCTAATTTTTTCTTTTGGTAAAATTTTTCATTATGCCTTCAAATTATCTTTTGAAAATACTAATAATACGATAGAATTTGAAGCACTATATTTAGGATTAAAAAAAGCAATAAAATTAAATATCAAGCATTTAGAAGCCTTTAGAGATTTAGAGTTAGTTGTTAGACAAGTTCATAAAATTTATAAGACTAATCAAACTCATCTACACCATTACATGCAAAATGTTTGTTCATTACGTGAGCATTTTAAAGAATTTAACATTACACATATTCTTAGAGAATTCAAAATTAGAGATCATAAGCTTGTTTTATATGCTTTTAATCCAACTTTAAGTGAGATTGAACCTACAATAGATTTTTTATTTACTGAATTTTATATCTTAAAATTATTGATTTTCATGATAGTTGGTGTGTTTCTAGTTGTGATGAACATATAGATTCATTCATTAAAGGCAATTATTTTGATCATGGAAACTATGTACTAAATTATGGAGCTTATTTGAAATTAAGTACTAACAGACTACCTACTGATTTGGTGAGTTTAGAGTCTATGTTCATGCCTAATGATCAGACTAAAATCTTTAGAATGGAAGAACCATCAAGGAGAATCATAGGTGAGACCAATCCTATAAATTTAGGTACTAAAGAAGATTGAAAGTATGTTTATTTAAGAATTTAGGTGAATGAAAATGAGAAGGTTAAATTCATTAAATTATTTAAAGAGATTATTGATATTTTGTGTGGTCATACAAAGACCTTAAGTGTTATGATACTAATATTATCAAACATGACATTCTTATTAAGCCTGGTATCAAACTTGTTAGGTAGAAAATATGAAAAATCAGCCCTTTGTTAGAGGACACCATTAACAAAGAGCTAAATAAGATGATTGATGCTGGTGTCATTTTTCTTGTAAAATATTCAAAATGGGTAGCTAATCTAGTTTCGATTAAAAATAAAAATGGTGACATTAGATTATGAGTTGATTTTAAAGATTTAAATAAAGCAAGTGTTAAAGATAAGTTTTCTCTAGAAAATATAGATCAAATTTTATAGTAAGTTACAGGATCTGAAATGATGTCTTTATTAGATAGATTTTTAGGCTATAATTAGTTTTTTATGAATCCTAAATATAGACATAAAACTAATTTCATCACACGTAGAGGTATTTTTTCTTATAACAAAATATCTTTTAGTTTGATGAATGTAGGAGATACTTTTCAAAGAGCCATACATGTTAATTTTGATGATTTAATAGACATAGTTATTCAAGTTTATTTAGATGATCTCACCGTTCATTCTAAAAATAGAAAAAAATATTTAGATCATCTTCTTGAAGTATTCAAGATATAGAAAATTTGGTATTTCTTTAAATACAAATAAGTTTGTTTTTGGTGTGACTAAAGGTAAGTTGTTGGGACACATAATTTTTAAATAAGGTATTTCAATTACCCCCAAACGTGTTAAAGTAATTAAAGAACTACCTCCTCCCAAAGATCAATCAAGTTTAAGGTCTTTCTTTGGTAAGATAAAAAAAAAATTAAAATTTATTTCTGATTTTGTTGACAAATTTAATCCATTACAATTGCTACTTAAAAAGATAAAACCTATATTTGAGATGGTGTTGAATTAGCTTTTAATTTTGTTAAAAATGCTATTGAAAGTGCTCATATTCTTACTAAACCTAATTTTAAAAAAGCATTTATTATCTATGTTAATGCTACTAAAAAGGTTATAGGAGTTTTAATAACTCAAAAAATTGAAAGTAATGAAGAAAAATCAATCGATTATATGAACCAAGTTTTAAAAGATGTAGAAACTAGGTACCCCCTTATTGAAAAAAATATTTTTTCATTAGTTTTTTCTTTGATTAAGTTTCATTATTTATTAATGTAAAATAAAAATTTTGTGCGATCTAATGTACCTATTTTGTCTTATCTTTTAAAATAGCCAACCATTCAAGGAAGGCTTGCCAAGTGGATTTTGTGTATTCAAGAGTTTGATCTTGAGTTTGAAATTTTTAAAACTATCAAAGGTAATGAATTAGAAAAGTACATAGCTAAAAATGCTACCTCAGATATTAATTTCTTAGTTTTATCAGTTGATGAAAACTTAAATGTAAAAGCTCACTTAAAGACCATGAAGGTTGCTAAATTTTTTTAAAAATTTAAGTTTGGTCTTGAAATGAATTAATGAGGCTATTTATTGGTTGAAGATAATCGGCACCATGATTTAATTTATTATTTTTAAAATTAATCTTTTCCTAATAACTTAGATAAGAAACAAAGGCATTCCTTAAGACTAAAAGCATTAATTTTTGTTTATTATAATTTGTTTTGTTTTATTGTAATAGAAATGAAGTTTTATTGAGACGTCTTACACAGTCAAACTCAAAAGGTTCCTAAAGGCCATCATTAAGGAAATTATGGTGGATATTATGTTGTAAAAACAACTACTTATAAGATTTTGAGAGTAGGTTATTATTGGCTTACTTTATTTTAGAATGCTTATAAGTTAGTTCATTCTTGTGTGCCTTGTCAATTATTTGTTTGAAGGGATAAATGATCTATAATGCCTTTGAATCTTATTATTTTTGAAAAACTTTTTAAAAAATGAAGCATTGACTTTATTTTAGATATTCATCCACCTTCATCTATAGATCATATATTTATTTTGACAGCCATGGATTATTTCACTAAGTGGCCTGAAGCCAAAGCACTTAAAAGTTTGGTAACATTTGAAGTAATTTATTTTCTAGAAAATCATATTTTCTCTAGTTTTGGGGTTTCATATGAGATTATTTTAGATAATAAACTTCAATTCATCTCAAATGAATTATTAAAATTCTTAAAAAAAACTCTATTATCTCTAGTCATTCATCTAAATATTATCCACAAGAAAATGGATAAGCCAAATCCATAAATAAAAATATGATTTTTATTATGAAAAAATTAGTTTGTGATGATAAAAAGAATTGGCATATCAAAATTTTTGAAGCTTTATGGGCTGATAAGACTATTATTAAATTAGTAATGGTTATTCACCTTTCATGTTAGCATATAGATTTGATGTTAAGCATGAAATATACTGAGAGGGGGGTGAATCAGTATATTATATATCTTTTACTTAATATGATCTATTTTCTTTAACCATTCAATCATATATTCAAGATATTGAATAAAACTGAAATAATAATTTGCACCACACAAGAGAGAGAGAGAGACCATATTTTTATGTGGAAACCCAAAGTGGGAAAAACTACGGAGAATAATCTCAAGTATATAAATGATCACCAACTTACAAAAGCACCAACCCCTTACAAAATTCATGAGCACCAACTCACAGGAGAACCAACCCCTCTTGTGTATAAAACACAACTATCTCTCAATGTTTCTTACTCAACAAATGATAGAACTCTACAATATCTCCTACTTTTCTCTCTTTGAAAACAAATACAAACCATGCACTCTCTTGCATATATCAAATAGATTCTCAAGCCTTTATTTATAGCTTTCCAAATGACCTTTGGCATTCACCCTTTGTGACCCTTCGTATCCTTACATTTGAAAAGTCGTATGGTGACCCTTCATAAGCAAAAGCATCCTTTCTTATTTTGTCTTTATCTTGGTGACTTTTCATATTCCTCAAACTATTCCCTCATAGAAAAACATGCCATACCTCATTTATCTTCACATGGTGACTCTTAAAATTCTTCAAGATGACTCTTCATGACAAAATACGTCACATTCCTCTTTCATCTTTTACCCCGTGACTCTTTGACTTCTCCATGGGCCCTCTTTTGACTTATATGCAACCAAAAATATATTCATTAATATTAAATAAATATTAACACACATTATCCAAGATATGAATATTAGAAACACTATTAAATGCAATGGGGCCTATATCACCAATAATGTTATACCTTTGACATCAATGACAATATTTCCAACATTTGAAGATATTTTTTTCAATATAACTTTAGATTTCTTCAACTAGGACTACTTTACAATATGTAGCTAAAGGTACAAATTTAATTAAACAAAGATTGCATGATTTATTATCTCTTGACGAATCTAAAGTAATAATATTACAAAAATTAGAAAGAGCTAAACAAAAATTAAAGAAATTTTTAAAAAAAAATGTTTAATTTTAGTGATTTAGTCTTATATTGAGATAAAGCCCACAAAGATTTTAGAAAACATCATAAGTTTGATTCATTATGGTTTGGACTTTATAGAATTTCCATAGTTCTTGGAAACAATGCATTTCATCTTAAACATCTTGAAGTAAATTGGTTACATTATTAGTTAATGATCATCATTTGAATATGTTTCATGATTAGTTATCTTTCAGTTTGTTTTTTTGTTTTCTTTTTGGTTTGTTGTTTTATTTTCTACTTCTTTGGGTCTATTGTTTCTTTCTTTGCCTTTTGTTTGTTGTTGTCTTTATTTTATTTGTTTTGTTGTACTTTTATTTTGAAATGATCAATGAAAAGGTTTAAAATAGATAAATATCATATTATGAAGAAAGAATGCAAAGAAGATACAAAATTGTTGTAAGTATTATTCATTTTCAGAAGTTACTCTTACAAATTTAGTTTTTGTAATAAATAAATAATATGGTTGAGTTGTATTTATTTGTTAAAGTATTACTTTATTTTTAGATTTTGTACTTAAGTCTTTGTACTTGATTGTACATCTAATCTGAACTTTTTCGTTATTCAATTTTTTTCTTCATTTCACACTAGCTGAACAATCCATCCCTTGTTGAATTTCATTATTTAAGAGGTTCACACTTATCTACTTGAGAAATGATTTTTTTGGATCACATTCTCAAGAGAAATTTGTTTTATATAATAATCAATTTGTTGATACTCAATTTTATTACATAAATTTGACGAGTAAGGTTGCTAGTGTTATGCATATTTTCTACACCCTCTAAATTTTTTAAAATCAATACTTGTTACCATAGAGATGATCCTGTCATAAAATCTAAAACTGTATCGGGGACCCTATTGATTGATAGTATTTTTAGATGCATTTTTTATGATGAAATGATAATGATTAGTTGATGAAGTCGTATTTATGTTCTAAGTGATTTCAAAAATCATGGTGGATTAATGAATAAAATATGCATATATAGTTGTGAATGTGATCAATTATTTTAATGTTCAATTTAGTTCAATTTTGAGGTAATTTTAGTTAGAAAATGCACTTTCAGTTTAGACAGATTTATAATGATTCTTGGATTTTCATAGATGATATGATTAATGGATCATAACATATTATGGTGATATAGATGGTTATTTCATTTGGAAAACATTTCATTTTAAAAAATCAATGCATTTGTTTTAAAAGACTATTTTCAAGATGCATAAAGTTCATGACTCATCCTTGTTTCTATTATGATATAATGGGCATTTAAAGTATTAATATGCTTAAGTTAATTTAGTGGTGTTACCATTCTATTTTGTATAGCTTGCAGTCTTATTCCTTTAATTCTACGACTTGATTTCCAAAATACATGGTTTAAGATCATGGTTACTTAGTCAACATTCTAAGTCTTAGTTGTTTTAAGATTTGAATAAGTATTCAAATTTGATGAACATAACCCTCAAGGCATGTATACCATTATTTTTATCTCATTGGACATAGATTTATATAATGGTTAGTTATTAATCTTAGACTTGTTCATGGAACAAAATATTGATGACATAAGGTTTTATTTAAAGTTAAAGTAATCTATATTTATGTTTACTTACCTTAAGATACTTAAATAATTGAAAGTGCCTATTAGAATTTACATGCCATAACTTAAGGTCATGATCTAAAGGTTGGCAATTACAAGGTCCATCATGAAGTTTGTATAGTTCACTAAGTCTTAAGGCCCCTTGGATCGATTATCAAGCAAGCCCAAAGCATCTATTGGTTTGTGAGATGGAGATTGGTTGGTAACACAAACACCATGGTAAGGTGAGTTGGCATGAATATTAAATGTGAAGGTATGGCATTAAGGTTTCAATATTGACATAAATATTTGGTGGTAATAGAATTTAATATGATTCAAGATTGCCTCAATTTGAGGAGGTTGGTTAAGGTTTTAGAATGAAGATTTAGTGAAGGCTAATTTTATCGATACTGATAAGTGAATTGATAGAATTACTAAGTACATGTTTAGTAAATGCAAGCCAATGCACATTAAACATGTAACTCAATTGGTTATGGAGAAGATTTGGTGGATATAACTTATGAATTTCTCAATTTTTGGTTCATTTGGTTACAAGCTTTGTTGCAAAAGCAAAGCCCTAATCAGATAGTCATTGAATTGTAGAGAAAAATCTTGGTGAAGGATATTGCTTAGAAAAATCTTGGAGTGCATTTTTAGGTATGTTTTTGCAATGTTGGTCAAATTTCCTTTGAAATATCATGATGTTATATGAGAAAATTCATTATTTTTAGTGAAGAGATAGTTATGGTTAAATTTTGAGTTTAAAGTTCTCAGTATTTCTTGAATGGTTTTTTATGATGGGATATGAACTATGGTGCGAAAAGTGTGTGAGTTCATCTGCATGCAAATCATTTGAGAAGTTATGATAGTTTCTTGAGAGGTTTTGAGAATATTGATAATTTTTGCATAACTATAAAGTTACATGTATTTATTTGATGGTTTTTTATGATGGGATATGAACTATGGTGTGAAAAGTGTGTGAGTTCATCTGCATGCAAATCATTTGAGAAGTTATGATAGTTTCTTGAGAGGTTTTGAGAATATTGATAATTTTTGCATAACTATAAAGTTACATGTATTTATTTGATGGTTCATATACATGCAACAAAGCTTTCATTAGTTTAGTAAGAATAACACTATGGTTTAGTTATTTTTGGTGAACCCGTTTTCATGCAAATGTTTAAGGAAGTTATGATGATTTCTTTTAATTTTTGAGTAGTTTGTTTCCTACATGATTGAAATAAATTATGGGTTATGTATAAAATTATATATTTAACTAAAATGGAGTTTAAGGTTTCTAGTTGTCATCAACATATATACAAAAAGGTTCATGTTTGTTCTGATCCTATTTGTTCAAAGAAATTTTTGAGAAAGTTGCTCAACATACATGTTAGACTTTTGGCTTTGATATTTTTGGGTCTATAAAAAGATAAAAAAAAATTTGGTTCAAAGCTGGGTTTTTATTTTTTAAATGAAGAAGTATAGGATATGGATTGATAAAATCATGCATAAGACATTTGAGAGTGTCAATGATTTTCTTAAGTGTATTTGAGAAATCTATTGTTTGTATAGTTGGAAATGATTCTAGAAAGAATGAAGCTTGAGGTTTTCTTCAATACTGTTGAGAGTTTTGTAATATTTGAAGTATTGATGCAAGTTTTGCATGTCATTTCTCTGATGCATGTTTCAATGTCTTTTCCTGTGCATCGATAAGTGTTCAACATGCAAAATAAATTTCTATTTTAATTGATTTTGGGTATTTAAAAAAATGCAAGTTGGTTCAATGATGGATTCTATGAGGTTTTATTCTACAAATTGATTTTCTTCTTTTTGGCTTCATGTTCTGATGATAGATGGTTGAAAAGGGTTTTATTGGTATCCTCTTTGTGTTGATCAAAATTTAATATTGTAGGCATTTCTTCTCAAAATATGAGCCTTTACTCATTTTTTAAATATTTTTAAAAAGTGGGTATGTCAAAAACATCTATGACTAAATTTTTTGAGTTCAATAAGGAGATTATATCAGTTTGTTTATTCATAAGATGCTTGACATTTGTTTAAGTTTCAGAGAAGAGTTTATATTGAGAAAATCTTTGTGAAGGTTTGCATTGTGTTTTGAATTTTTTTGGTATAATCAATATACTTTAAAAATTATGGTACATGCATATATTGGAGTCTTTGATCTACAAAATTGATCTCATTTGGTCATTTTATTTCAGATAAGGTGTATTAAAGTTATCTTAGCAAGAAATATAAGGTTTTAATTTCAAAATAAATGATTTTTAGGTTAACCGTTTTGAGGATATAAAATGAGTTTTTCATAGAGAAAATATGAAGTATATAGTCAGCTATTTGTAAATAATATTTTGATAAATATTATTGATATATAGACAGATAATTTTGAAAGTTTCATTTGCAAATTGTCAGTTGACATGATAAATACAATGAGGTTTTTGTTAGATTTGTATCTCAATATCAAAATTTGTGGGTTTATTTTGAGACTAGATATCAAAATAATAATTATTTGATTAAATTAGTTGTTGGATAAATTAGATATTTGTCAAAGCAAATTATATCAGTTTCAGCTTTCATTGATGTTTTCATTTGAAAGTAATGTGTTGAAATTTTTTTAGTCAAATCATTTGTTGATGAATCAGTAGGATATTGTGACAGACATTTTGGTTTACATTTGGAAATTTAGTGAAGTATGTTATAACATTGTGATATTGGTTGCAAACTTTAGTTGATTTTAATACAATTAGATGAATTTTAGTTTATAATATGGTTTAGTTTTTGTTTATTGAGATATAGAAGCTTTCAATCTTGTTTCTTTTGGGCCTTTATTGTTTCCCAATTATTAAATTTGATTGTTATATTTTAGATTGATCATAATGTTTGAGTGGGACCAACCTAGTTTAGCTAAAATTAATGATAATAGGGGATGGGGACAGAGTTTTGGTAGTTGTGTTGACTAGCCCAATCCCAATAGAGGTTTTTCTAGGGGTGGTTTCTATGAAAAAAGCTTTGGCCCTAGATTCCATAGGGAGACAAAAATATCCATACACTTTGATGCTTCTGATCCTAAATTTTGGGACATTTTAAGTAATTTGTTTGCTAACCTAGTAAATAGAGGTTATAGAGATAATAGAGATTTATTTGGCCATAGGTTTGGAGTTCAAACCCATTCTCAAAATAGTTCATCTCATCATTTGGACAATAACCCTCAGCATTTGCCACTTCATTCTCCTAATGTTGATAGAAATGAGCTTATTGTAAATTCTCTTCTCACATATCAGACTACTCAATTAGAAATTAAGGCTACCCATGCTAAAATTTTAAATAACATGGCCATTCCTTCTAATACACCTTATCTTCCCATAAAGAACTTGTCATGAAAGGTGAAGAGTTGGGTTTGACTACTTCTCATAGTGAACCTATCTTGAGATCTTAAAGATTGAATTTGAGAGTTTGAGGTTATGCTGGTAGAAGAAAGATAATGGATGTTCCTCCTTCCACTATAGAAAAGAGAGCAAAAAATTAGTCAGAACCTGATACATCCATGGAGGTCAAAATGTTGAATAAAATAAAGCTAGATATTGATGATAGTATAACTAATTCAAGAACTAGACTTGTACATTTTCTTACAATAGAGATGGAATATAATGTTTGTCTTTATGAACAAGACAAATATGTGATTGAGGTGTTATCTAATTTAAAGGATTATTAGTCATCTAAGGGATAAATTTTTTGTTTTATGCTAAACTTTCATTTTTCAAATTTTGGTATATTTTGATAAATATTGGAAAATGCAGCACTTTTAGATTTTTTTTTTTTTTTGTGTGTGTGTGCACGCTTAAGTTTTAGATTAAGGTAAAATCAGGTTTTGAAGGGGCCCCGAAACCCTATACAGATCAAGAAAGATAATACGTTACAAACTACCAAAAAAAGCAAAACCACTAAAAAATAGTGACTAAACCAGGTTTTACAGGGACCTGAAACCAACAGAATAAACCCGTAATAACACCCCAAGTTTTACATGAACCTGAGACCTAAACAAAACCAGGCAAAATAGCCTGAAAACCAAGCAAACCAGCCTGAAAATTGGCAACCCCAAAAGTTAGGGCTAAGTTCAGAACAACCACCGCTAGAAACACACTGTGCGGCTCTCCCACAGGGGTTTACCCTAGCAAAACCAAAGCATCCATCATGCAAATAAGATCTCATCATTACTATGTCACGCACCTGCACCATGGATCCCAAAACCATCACTACCCATAACTGACAGCACCACCAGCAAAATCCCCAGATCCGGCACCACCACCGTTCATTCCAACCACCCAAGTGTCTACGAGATCACCCCCTCTGCTCAGAGGAAATGCCTCCATGGCATCCAAAATATCATCAAAGAAAACACCGATCTGCTCAAAACAGCGTATTGGTCCACACGTCAACCTGCAAACCAGAAAATAGAGGTAAAAAAATAGATCCGCGTCATAAAAAATAAGCTCTACATAGCCACGCAGCCACACACAACAAGTTATATAATGCGTAAAACCATTGTGTCAAGACCAAATCAACTCGGGCTGGAAATCCAATCCGTAGTCCATCCGCTATACAGAACGCCGAAGCAAAAATAAAGTTCCACGCAGTAATAGATCTTGCATTATAGTAATCTACGCATAGGCACGAAGGGTTTGGGGGCTGCACAGATGCCAGCAGAGGTTAGGGTTTCAGCACGGCCGCGTCCGTGGCCGTGCTCCCTCTTCCCGCTTGTCTGCGGCCGTGTGCACGCTTAAGTTATTTAATATGCATTATGGATTAATATAAATAAGATTTATCAATCTTTGATTTATTTATTTTATGATTAGAATGTGTGTTCTATTATATTACTAATCAATCTGAGTCCCCACCCATTAATATTAGTACCCCCAATCTATATTTAATAAACTTGATCAATTAAGACTTTAAGTCTTAATGAAACTTATCCTTAAATAATTGATGTTATAGTTAATTGACTTTTTAAAAAGTTGATTAGTTAACATAAACTAATAACTAACTAAGTTAGTTATAACTTATTTACAACTAAGTTTGAAGGTATAAAAAGAGATCAATTACTCATTTTAAAGATTAAAAAATAACAGGTATTGAGGACTTAGATATTTTTTTAAATCAATCATTCATATTTTTTTCTATACAACTTCTTTGAGATAGTACAACTTTTACAGATAGATCCAATGGTACTTTATTTGATGGTTGAGTAATTACTTATGCAACATAGGTATATCCATTTTTATTTATCATTTAATACTGATTATGTAAAGATTGCTAAACTTAACACCTTTGATGATTCATATTTGCAATCTTATATGCATATTCTAAGTATTCAAACTGAATAATGATGAACATTTTATTATTTTTTGACAATTTATTGATTTATTTTGATTGTAAAGTTGTCATTCAAGTTTTTATAAAGGAATAATGTTGGTTTTCTCAATAAAGTTATCTTTTTCTTCTAAGATGACTCTCCTTTGAGACTCGCATGCTTTATTGTAATCTATTTAACTCTAATTTCAATATAATTTAATCTTTGGTTTTCTTTAAGTCTGATTTTATTTCTATTTTTGGTTATCTTTTTATTTGTTAGTTTTTTGTTTAGTTTTGTTTTTATTTTAAATTTTAATTAGTTTCTTAGTTTAATTATTGTTCTTTGTTTTAGTTAAATAGTTTAGTTCTTTTATTGATCAGTCCCTTTTTTTTAGTTTTATTTCAAGGTTTAGTTTTTTTTATATTTAGATTTAATTTTAATTAGTCTTTAGATTTTATTTTAACAGTCTTTAGTTTGGTTTAGACTTATCATCTGATAGTTTTTTCATAGTTTATTAGATTTATTTTTGTCTAGTTTTAATGTTAGATTATTTAATCCTTAGCTTTTATCTTATCTTAGGTCTTGTCTTCAGATTAGATAGCATTGTTTTAATTAAATGTTGTTATTTAGTTTGCTTTTCTTTATTAGTTTAGTTATTTGTTAATTGTTTGTTGTCTCACTCTCTTGTTTACATCTTTGATTATTTTAACTTTTCTTTTATCTTTAATCTGTCTCTTCTATTTCTGGTTATCTTTTGGAGTTAACTTGAAGAAAATTACAGCAAGAAATAAGTTATTATTTGAATATATATATTACTAAATCAAATTTCTATTTTTCAAGAGACTATATAATTCATAGGTTTTCTCTATTGGATAGAATAGACTACAGATTTTGATCTTAACTAATTCATAATTTGATAAAATAGATTTTTGATTGTTATAATGAAATAAGTTGTATTTGATAACTTATTGATTATTTCTCAAAACTTATAAAAAACCCCTCACATCTTTAATATCATAGACAAACCTTTAAAACACCATGATTAGACTGATACAATTTTATTTTGACCTTTATGATAGGTGAAAAGGATTATTCATTGATGGTATAATTTCCATCATCAACAGAAGGGGCATCAAAGAGGCATGGGAGGCCATAAACCTGATATTTGTTCCATTTATGGCCTATGGATGCCACCCCACAAATAACATAATTTGATGATGGAGATAATAGTAATCAATTTCCAATTAAAATATATTCAAAATTTTCCATATAATTCTTACTTAATCTCATAATTTCATTTAATTTGCCTAAGTAAGACTAATTAATATTTAACCAATTTTTTGGAAATTGGTTGCACATGATTAATTAAGTTAGTCAAAATGTCATATTACTGGGTCATAATTTGACTGGAGAGGAATTATAAGGTTATGTTAATTTAGTATGAACCAATACCCCATTTAGGACATTGTGGATGCAAAATAACACATCCATGTGTCGTGTGCCTCTGAATTAAAAGAAAAGAGTGATCTAGAGATCAAATTACATTTTGACTCGAAATTATTTGAGAAAGTTTAATAATCACATAAAATGCATTACCCCATTTAGGGATACATTAACCTAAATTGGCACTTGTATATTATAAGTTTGAACCATTTTGCATGTTTAAGTGATTTTGGCCTAATTTGTGTGTTTTCACAAATGTAGAGTAAGATTGATAATTTCAAAACAATGGTGTTAGGAATTGGATGTCTACATCTATCACATTCGATATTAAATTAGGGCCCAAAATTCTATCTATATAATTTCAAGTAATTCTTAATTATTTGCATTAAAATTTACTATTGGGTAGGCCATGGATACATCCCATGGAGGTTGTAGCTGCTATTCAACATAGGTGTGTCAAATTTATACATGATGGATACTTATATACATGCCCAACCAATAACCAATTGTTCATATATTGTAAGAATAAAGAGCCTCCTGATGATATTTCACCACAATTGGGGACACCTCAAAATACTATAGTGCCACCACCACATATTATTCCTATAGAACAAATACACACATATGATGTTGACGAGTCTAGTACAAATACTCATTAGCCAAAAACTAAAAATAATATAAAATCAAAAATTCCACCTCAAAATATAGACCATGAGGACCATGTATAATAATTACCTTTATTGATCAATTGAGAAGATCCTAATTTCATAACCATAAAGGATTCTAATGATAATTTTGATGCTACTCGTGATGATGATACTAATGAACATTGATGTTTATTTATGTAGGTTGAATTTCATACCATTTGGTCTATAGAAATACATATATGATTATAAGGAGATCATACCAATGCATACATATACAAGAATAGTAATCACTTCATATGTGGATAAAAGAAATAATATTTATTGCAACATATACATTACACAACATACAATTCTATTAGGTGTCCCATGGACTAACATTATTGTCAAATCTATAATTTCTAGGGCATATGAAGTACAATACATTGGTCAATACACTACATGTACCAACAAGTCACCATTCATATATTTAGTGAATAATTTGTAATTTATGGATATTAAGCTAGTTATTAGGATACAAGTTAATAATGCACATGATAGACCACATGTGATGTTACAAATGTTACTTGACAAGGAATTAATTATATTTCCAATAGTATGACATAAATCCACTCATTATTTATCAAACTAAGAGGCCAATCCCTTTTGTCATTTTCATTCAATCACAAGATATGCTATTGATACATGTTCAACATTACATAAAGGCACTATTCATATTGTACAACCTGTAGTGCATCTTACTAGGGCTCAGTGATAAGGTCACATATGTAAAAACTAAAAGCATTTTAGAAGGAATCCTTTCACTAGTTATTTCTTCATTGATAATGAATATAGACAACATGTTTAAATAGATGAAGACATAGAGCCCAAAATATGCATACTTGCATTCCTTCAGCACATAGGGCATGAATAGGATAAATTACATAAAGCTATATATTACCAATATTCCATAGGAGACATCACAGTACTAGTTGCATGTGGTCCCAAAGTGGTGAATATACCACTCTTTTTTATGAACATAATAAATCAAATAAAAGTTATATTTGGTCAAACATGGTTACATGAAATGGAAGCTATATTGGATAGCTCACAATAATGTCTCACATTAAAATTTGAGGATAACATAATTTGTATTCTCCATGATGGTATAGATGAAAATCACAATTTAAAAATGAGACAAAGGTTTCAAAGTTATTTTATCCCAAAAATTCACTTGAGGCCTCTTACACAGTAGAGAAACATGGCATACAAATGTACATGATTCTAAACAATGCCAAACATAAGGCTACAATTATAGAGCATGAATGGTATGATGACCAAAATGATGATGATCTATGGAATTTTGACAAGATTTAGTTTCTAAAAATAAATTATATTACACTAAATCCACCTTTTGATTTTCCACATCCCTTGGATGTGTTGTTTGATTTCTATATTATCATATTTTTCACATATATACAAAAGTATAAAAAATTAGATATTTAAAAAAAAATTAAAATCGATATATATGCATGATTATGTTTAGTTCATTTAAATCAATTAATTTGTGCACAATTATTCAATATTTATTTCTATCTAGTTATATTACCATATATGTTTGACAAGTGTACATGAGTGAGTGTAAATCATATAAGTTGCCATCCTAGACCCAGTTATAGGTTATTTCATTATCTTATACTCAAGAATTTTATTTAGAAAATAGCACCATATTTAGATATTATTGCACCCCATTATTGACCTATTCCCCCAATATTATCCTGATGAGTACAACTATCAATTCTCAGATCCAAACCACACATAGACATTCTACAACTTACATATACACCAGCAAGCTCATTAGGGGCATCTTATACACATGCTTTATTATTATTCAGATATCCCTTATTATTCATAGATCAATTATTTATATGGCATAACATCTATCAATATTTCTCACATACTAACACACTAATATCTTATCAATAACCTAAGTTATTGAATCTACTAGTATTAACCATTTCTTGTGTTGATCAATTACATGTATTCATGCATGATTTTCATGTTTACTTTCCTAATTCATTTTTTATGTGTATCCTAGGTTTGTATTATGGACATTTAAACATGTCTTTTTATGTGGATCTAATCCTTCATTGTATGTTTCTATGTGTGTGAGTGATATTTGAACATGTCCCTTAAATGTGGCCCCTTGGCATTATGTTGCATGTTTTGTGTGCTTTATGTATACTCTTTATTTATGTGAATCATGGACATGACACTTGTTTACTTAATTTACTTATATTTCAATGGTTTGATGTAAATCATGCATCCTCCCATCCCTTTTGATGCCATGATGGATAACATGCACCCCTCCACGAGTTTCTCTATTTCAGCTTTACATACTTAGTTCAGATCACTTATATGCATTATTCATTGTTAAAAATCTATCTTCACAATGTCACTATATATTGTTTGTTTATACATGCATCTCACATCACTATTTTGATTATCATATATATATGATGATTCCATGTTACTCCATGTTGACATTATTACTCATATTTACATCTTTTACATAACATCTATCACATAACTTTTTATTTTGAGTTAAGTTATTGTGCAAGCTCAACAAATCACCTCAAAAGAGGGGGCATAAATAGTGGCTTATCTTAGAGACTAAGCCCCTATAGTATAGTGCACAGACATAATTATTCTATAGACCACATTGGATCATAGAACATTTTCGTAAATCACCTAAAAACTAGTTTCGAACATTGTTGAGGTCAACATACCCCCATTTTTGAAAATTGGGATCCTTGAGATATTTTAAAGCTTAACCTTGAAATAATGGCCTATTTTTAATATTATTAGAATTTTAAGATCATCCACTTTGATAATATTAGCTTACTGATTTATGGTTTTACTTTAAGCTTGGTTAATGTTGATAATAATTGGTCTTCATGTTCTATAGTTGCAGGTTCCATGGAGTCCTTGTTGATAGATTCATGTTATAAAACCCTTGATTCAAATTCAAATTTGAATTTAATAGGAGCAAATTGAAGGAAACATTTTTAATTTATTTTGGGCTCAAGCCCAATTTTTATGTTCATTCTTAGTCATATTTTTTAACACAACCAAACCTTAGCCTAAAATTATGCCTTGGTTCTTTTTTATTTTCCCCCATCTATTTCCTATATCTCTAACATGGTCCAAATGTCACATTACTAGGGTCCTCTATATTTTCTAATATGGTCATATTTTATGCCAAAGACCCATTTTATTTCTCCTAGCTAGATCCCTTTATTTTTTCTAGCTTGGTCCCTTTAATTAACTATTTAACCTAAATTTTTAATGCTAAGGCCCCATTTGTGTTTATCAACATGAACAAGACCTTAGCCTAAATACTTTAGTCTAAGTTTGTATTTCCAATCTAAGCCCTGAATTAATGTGCATGCATCTTGCAATATCTAATGATCTACACTTCATCATGCCTATTGATCCAACAGAGTGAGGAAAATCTCAACAAATTAAGCATTTAGTCCTCTAGACTAATCATGTTCAAGCACTCAGATCACAATCAATGACTCACACTTCATCAAAAACCAAAGATCAGATGAAGCAAAAACATCATTAAAAATTGAAAACCTTAGAAGGCCCATAGATTTGCTATGTGGCATTCTCACATTCAAGACTTAAAAGTAAAGGGTCCCACATATTGAAGGAACCAATCATGAGCAAGCCTCTATATCATGATCAAATGGCTCTCAATTTGTCATAGATTTTGATCGGATGGTGTGAATTGACTCTGAGATCCTAAGAAGCCCTATAGAGCTTCCACATGGCACTCTCACATTACAACATAGGAACTTGATGATATTAAATTTGACATTCGCATGACCATCATTTGACATCTACAAGGCTATCATTAATGTCCATGTAACCATAAATTTTAAGCACATCAAACCTAAAATACTTCATGATCCTAAATTTTGTTCCCTCATGAATGTCATTTGAACATCCAAGAGGTTTCCTTCAACATCTACAAGGCTATCAAAATTAAGCTCATCTAACCTTTTTACTTAGACTAAAAGAGGCATATTTTATGTCACTCGAGGGGTCACTGTGCTTTATAACTTAGCATAAAATGCTTTAACCTAAGTTTACTCATGTTTATTAATAGATTATAGACTTACCCTTAATCATTTTAGCCTAAGTTATTTTCATATTATGCACTGATTAAAGCTCATGCACCTTACAGGATCTGATGGTTCATGCTTCATCACAGTTGATAATCTAATGGTGTAAAATCACTAATGACTTTTCAATGGATCCTCTGAGATCCCTTGGTCTTGACACATGGTGAGCACACATCCAATATGTTAATAAAAAAGGTGTCAGAGCTCAAAAATCCTATGAAAATGCCAAGTGACATAACCATGGGGCTCGATACCAAAAGGAACTAATGACAAGCAATGGCGTAGATCACAATCAATGGTCTGTGTTGATCAAAATATCTTGATCAAATGGTGTGAAATAAAAGGCATTTTTTAAATGCCAATGATTAGTGATTTAAAGGCATTTATGAAAAATATTGTGAAAGGTTCCAAAAAGATGTTAGATAAGTGCCACACAAGCACAAAGTGATAAAATAGGAGATCTTTTATAGTCAAAAATGAAAACATATAAAGGCAAAGGTCTCAGTCATATCTAAAGAATGTATGAGATGAACTCTAAATGAGCTACCACCATTAAAGCTTCAAAGCCCTAAAACTTGCATAAAAGGATCTCAAGTGGACTTGGATTGATTACAGTGAATTTAGAAGAAGTTAAATTATGTTTTAAGTATGAAAGAGCTAACCCAAAGACCATTTACAATCTAATTGTGAATAATTTTCAAGGTTTGGAATCCATGATAGCTCATAGGAAGCAATACAGAGATGAGATAGAGTTATATTTATTCATGGATAATGAAGGAAGGGTTTTCAAGGATACAAATTTAGACATTTTTACATTAAACATAGGTAATAAGAATTGGTATAAGCTCTTTTGGACCATTGAGGAGATGTAGGCCATTACTAAATAGGAACAAAAGATTACTACTATGACCAAGTGGTACTATGACCTAGTTATAGTCCAGATGGCCAGTCTACACCATGAAACCACCAAATCATAGGTAATACACTGTATAGCATCCTTGCCCCCATTTTCAAGCATTGTAGGATTGAACAAGGTTGGATTATCCATGAAAGATCCTTTAAAAGAGTAGCATTAATTTCCCCATTGGCCTATGAAATTTAATATAAACTCCCGAAACCCCAAGTGGATTTACCCACTATTAAGAAATAAACTGAGAAGAATGATTTAGATACCATCCTAAGGCCATGGTTACTCTAAGGAAGCCATGTGATTCGAGACCCTACTGACAACATCCCAGTTTCCCAATTTAGAGAGGGAATCAGGATAATTATGACCCTGTTAAATAGAATCTCTGGATCCCCTTCAACCACTTTTGTTAGTAAGAATTGGGTATCCTATGTCTACTTCATGGTAGAAAAAGGGTGCACTCCTCCCATTGGGGAGATGATCAACATATACCTAGAAAGGCAATTCATAATCATTAGGAAGAAGACCAACACCCAATTTTTTATGATGTTGTATCTGTTGGATGCCTTACTTTCCTCAACGAAGATCCCCTATATCAAAGATTGATCACCTAAGGGTAGGTTTATAGTCTCTAACCACTATTCCAAGCTACATATATTCAAGTATAAGCATAACATGAAATTAATTTGTGATTGTGTCTACCCAGCTTTAGTAGAATCCATTACAGGGATTCCCATGCCTAGGGTAATCCCTCTAACCAATAAATATGTGGACCTCATGGGAGACATCTGGTTATATCCAAATTATACAGTGATAAATATTGAGGGGATTATGATCTAACCTTACAGATTTCCTATCCATGTTCCCATCAATTTGGTAGAGTAAGAGATTGCATACCAAATTATTAATGGTGTGGATAGAGTATGCAAAGTTAAGAAGAAAGGCCTCCTTCATCCCTTTCCTATAACCATTATAATAATTGTGCTACAAAATTGGGATTAGGTAAGTATTGTGGCCAAGTATAGGGATTCTTTCAGATTGAAACCAGATGAGTTAAAGGTGTGGGACCCTAATGGAATGGTCTCCACATATTTTAAGTCCAAGTAATTGCCTAATCTATTATATGTGCACCAACTTGATGTCCATAACACCATCTATATCAAGGCAAACACTTTTAAAGAAATATTGGCTAGGTTTAAGGGGCATAATGTTAGACTTGAGCATAGACTATCTAGTGATGAGAAGCCACCAGGGAACATTTGGAAAATGGGACCTTTGAAATACCACTTATTTCCTGGACCTTCAAGGCCCCCTCAAGAGCAACCATAAATAGAGAGGCAGCAACACTAAGAAAAAATAGCACAAGGTCCTAGAAAAGAAAAGTTAGAAGAGAGACCTAGTGAGGGCCCATCATCCTTATTCCCTCTTGACAGACCTACATCCCCAGTGGAATACTTGGACATGATTGCCTTGGGTCCTAATGAAATAGTGGAGGATGCCCTCAAGGTCCTTACTGAGGCATATGGCATCGATGAAGAAGAGGAACACATTAAAGAGGCATAAGCCTAGGAAGAGGAAGCTAAGAGAGATAAAGGAAAAGAGGTTACTTTGGATTTAGTTCTAGTAGCTCCCCCCACCAAAAAAAATGCAAAATTAGCCTTGATCCTAGTTGGATCAAAGAGGCTAAAATTGAATTTCACTCATCTCATAAGTGAAATCAACTTATTCAATGAGGAATACCCTATTCATGGACCAATCATCCCTGATTGGTTCATATATGGAAAAATTCAAAAGATTCCTACTTTGTCTCACTCTTGGGATTTGACCCAAACTATTAACATTGATGTGCATGATGACATCAAGCCTTAGATAAAGGCTTTGATTAAAGAAGAAAAATAAAGAAGGATAGTGAATACTACAGGGTCATAAAGCAAACAAATGGATGCTCTAGGAGCATCAAGTAGCACAAGGATAGAGGTCCCAAAACCTCCAAAATATACTGAACCAACTACAACTATGTAGTTTAACCTAGAGATAGTTGGATTATAGAGAGTGAATACAAGAAAAGCCATGGCGGTAACTAAATAGTTCACAATCTAAAAGGTTGAGCATTTTATAGGTTTTACTCCAATTGGAGGGAAACAACCTAGTTAATTACCCATCCATGAAGAGGACATTGAAAGCCTAACTAAGGCTCATTCAGCTCAAGTTAAAGCTAGCATCAGGGGCATGAAACAAAGGATTTACAACTTGGAGAAGGAAAATGAAAACTTAGAGACCTAGGATATATTATCAGTGCTTGAGGATATAATAAATATGTTTTAAGCTTCCTTTTTTGATATGTTTGAGTCTTTAAATTCAATGAAGCTAAGACAAGGTGTATTGAGCTAGTAGATTGAAGTAGCCAAAGGATTGATAACAGAGTGGTAGGATGCACAAGCTAAGATAAGATATTCTATCAATATAATGATTAGGAATAATATTCATGATTTCAAAACCATTAGCCTATCTCACCTAAATGTTATATTATGGATAGTGGTGGATAAGATCCAAAGCTTAAGTACTTGGTCAGTAGGCTTAGATAGACTCCTAAGGGATGATGAAGAGATGATTACTAGAATTATGTAACTCTTTGGAACCATTTTGGCTAATATTACAAAGTCTAAAACCCTAAGAATTATTTATGATGAAGAAAATAAGCATAGAATCACTTTGGTGATGCATAAAGTAAAGGGCAAAAGCCAAGGTCAATCAAGTAGTGATAATAGTATAATTTTGGGCATGATCTTCACTAATGAAGAAAAAATTTAGAATCTAGGAGTATTAAAGAAGATATGGCAAGGGATGATAGATATTTTGAGGACTTAGCTAACCAAGAAGATGTCTAACTCCTGAATCCAACTGTGGATTTGGATCTTGTCAAGGAACAACATAATAGAGCTTTGGAGCTTCTAAAAGAGCAATAGGGGAGTCCTTTGGCAAAGGTCCCACCAAGTAGTTAATATTCCTTTTGTAAAAATATTGATATTTGTAGATTTGTATCTTGTCAAGGAACAACATCAAAGAGTTTGTTAACATATTTGCCTCTAGTTCAGTCTAGTTTTGAAAAGCAAGTGTATTCTAGGACTTTCTAAAAAAGGGTAGTTGTCCTTATCTTTTGTACATTTATTTTTCATAATTGACTAATATATTGCCTTATCTTCCTATAAAAAGGCAGTACTACCATCTTTTAAAGGGAGATAATTTTGAGCACATTTATATACTTTGAGAAATTAATACTATCAAGGAATTCTGTGAAGATTGTCTAAAGTTGATGTGTCAATTATTAATGTGAATTTCTCTCAATTTTTGGTTCTAAAGCTTGAATTTAAATGGTTTCATGAATTTTGAATTTGCATTTGTGATACAAGGTTGCTAATTTGTGCTTATGCTAGATTAGTTGAAGGATCTTGATTTTGCTTCATTTCATTTGTTCTGTATTTAGATGTGCTAATGATATTTGAGTTTGGCAACAAATCTTTAAAGTAAAATCCAGTTCTTACTTGTATAATTTCATATTATCTTTAGAAATTTACCTAGTGTATGGTGAGATCTGAGTTTATGCTATTTTTCATCATAAATTGGTTAAATACAAGGTTGAGTTATAATTGAAACTTTATCATGATATTTGAGTCAATAATCAATAATCACTTGTTTCCTTTCTGCCTTACCCTTCTCTTTTACTTCTTTTTAACTAGATCACTTTAGTTTCGAATTCATTATAAATATCCATTTAGATTAATCTATATTTTAATATTTGATCATAATTCACTATTATCAACATATATTCTTACACTTTATAAAGACTTGGTCCATGGTGGCTCCTAACCACTAATCAATATAATTTTTGTGGAATAAATAAACATTGATTTTTTGCTATTTCACCATAGGTAACATAAGTTGCCAAAACCTACTACTCATGCTCTGAATTCCTAGAATTCTAAAATGAGAAGTTTTCTTAAACACTAAAGACATATGTGGTACATATAGAGGAATAAATAGATGTCAATGCTCCATTTGGATAGGAACACACCCCACTATTTTCCAAATAGGGCATTTTTTTCCTAGTACCCAAAAAATACTAATAGGTAGTATAGACCAGTTTGAAACAAGTTTTATAGTCTTAGTTTCTAGAGAATACTCAGGTGTTTCTTAAATTTTCTTAGTTTGGGGGAATCATGAATGGCATGTATTCCTTATTAGCATGCAATTTGTTTATTAGAATCTCAATTGCCATTACTTGGTCTCAAAATCCATATACACCTTATATTAGATTGGGGGCATATGCACAACATATGACTTCCTCCTCACTCAATTTTTTACAATTTTTTTAAATGGAATGATAATGCTTTTCATTCTCCATGTTGTATACATCAAACCTATATTATACTAACTTTTTGCACTAGTTTTTCACTAGAAATGAACCTTATTCCATCTAAACTAGTTGGTTCCATCTTTTGCACTAGTTTTTGCACCAAAACAATCTATTAGAATTCATACATGGATTCTAAACTACCTCACTACTCTAGTTATGCAATGATGGAGTCAAGCACACATTGAGTTATTAATAGCACTCTATTATCAATGAGGATTAGAGCATGAACATTCCATTCCAAGTTCTTCAACGTAAATGAAATATATAAGGGTCCTACCCTATTTGGTCATCGGGAAAACACAATAGTTCACATACCCAATCAGGTGTATTCATTCCTTATTATTAGATCTCTAAGTTTATTATCTTTACTTATTGATATTCCTATTAATTAAGGATTTTATACATGTTTTATTACAAGTTTACATGAAACACAGTTCAATATTGTGGCCTACATTCAATATTATACTCCATAGGTGAGTTCATGTATAAATTTTTCCTTTTACTTTATTGCTTTCAATTTGATGCATTACTAGAATAAAAAGGGGATAAATGTATGCATTTAAAAAACATTTAAGCTATAACAATGCTCTTTTTACAAACATATCTCATGCCTCAACCTAAGGCCTTTTAACCATTTTCCTTAACTTTATGCATGATGAACCATTCCTTTGAGTAACCTAAATGACTTTAGAATGTCTATACTCCTTATGTAAATTAGTCTAATCTCACACTTAGAGTATCCATGGTACCTAAAGAAGTTATTTGTACCCATTTGATAATAGCACCCTATTTAGATAGTAGAACTCCCCATTATTGTCTAGATCTACCAGTAGTGTCCTCCCAACAATTAACATATAGTTTCCAAAATTCAAAATTCATGAAAGGGTTAAACCACAGGTTTAGCAATCCCCATTTGAATAAATTCAAAAAATACCACTATAAAGCCACATTTAAAACCATTTTGCACATAATAGGATTCCACACTAAAAATTACCAAAATTTTAATTGCACATTGAGATTAAATTCCCTAATTTTCCCAATTCTAATTACATACAACCATAGTAGCCCTGAGCTAAATCTTAAATGCATTTATAAGGTCACAAGTCATGATTGAATCATTTAATAACACTAGGATTGCACCAGCATTTATTATTGTACACTAGTCTTTTACACACACCATCATAGCATGGGAGAACTACATGGAGCTTGATCCCTCTTCAAATTATTAGTATGTAGGTAGCACTCAACATAAGGGGTATTAAGGTCAATAAAAACTCTAACCATTAAACCATATTTATTCCATGATTTCATCTATATTCTTATGTCTTTAAACTAGGGTTTTGAGTGAAGAAATAGTTACACATTGGTCCTCACATCAAATCAAAAGCTCTTACATAGTCTACATAACACACAGGTGAAGGCAAACATAACCTAGAAGTTTCAAATCTATGTTACTCGTAAAATAGGGCTGCCTTATTTAGATAGTATCATCCCCCACTATTGTCTAGTTTCACCACTATTTTCCAAAATCCCTACCAACTCTTGTTTCGATTCCACACTCAATCAACATAGTATCCATGTCAGTCTTAGATCTATAAAAAGTTTGCATTTTAGTTTTATAGCTATGTTTATATTTTTCCTTTGTACTTTCCATATTTAGTATATTTAAAGAATTAGTAAGATCCAAATTAGTTTTTGTCTTTTATTCCATATCTATAAAATTCTTTTGCACAACAATTTGTCATATCTAATTAATTATTTCCCTAGTTTGTAAAATTTTGATAAAACACAACTCATGTAGACATTAACTGAAATTGTATAAAATATATATATATATATATGAGAAAACTAAATTGAATCCCATGAGAGATGAAGTGAAGGAAAAAAATATGAAAATTGTAATGGTTTTGTCATAAGATCAAGTAAAGGAACTAATTATTCTGAAGGAGATGTTAGCCAAAAAAATTGTCCACCCCATTACATGACACCCTATTGAACCTAAGATTATTTTTTAATAAAGTGGTGCATGCACAAACAAATTTGCATTATTTTTTGGCATCATTGGTGGATGGTTTATGAAAAACCACCAAAAAATAATCTCAATGTTCCATTATACTTCATATGTAATCTATACACAAATTTTATGTTTTGGAAGGAGGTAAACTATTTTGATATGAAGGAATTCCAAAGTGTGGGTTATGTCATGCCACAACATAGAGTAGGGGAAATGAGATTTGTATAGGGTATATTTATTCTTCCCCTTGCTCTTGATCCTCCTCCTCCAATTTGTTACATTATAGTCACTTTTGATGTTACATAACAATCCTTTTTAGCTATCAAATTTATTAAACAAAGTCTAATACACCAAGGGCCACATATGGACTCTTTACTAGGAGGTGGAGTTAGCATGGGTACTTCCTATTCCACTCCTAGTGTTAGGTAGTTTATGTTTCCCCAACATCATGTATGCACTCCTCACTAGTGTAACACATGCCACAGTATTTTTCTTGGTCGTGGTTATCAATTTTTTGATCCTTGATATAGTATTGATATTGAATATTTACTTGTACTTACTCAACCACAAGAGCAACAACAACAAGCATTGAGGCCTTAGATTTATTACACTCATGTAAATGTAAATAATTTGAATATACATTTTAATAATTAATTTTATTTGAATTCAAATTTATAATTTTTTTGATATTTATTTGGAAATATATGTTGGTTGAACCCATGTATGCACAATATGAGCAACAAGTCAAATATGCCACATTGTCTACCATTAACTTTGGGGATTATTTCTTAATATGGAGTTTAATTTCAAATTCTAATTTTGATTTTGATTTACATTTAAATTTTGTTTTGAATTAATTTTTTAATTAATCTATGTGTAGCCTCTATGTATTTGAACACACTCCTCATTTTTTATTTCACATAGAGCTCACACCTCTCACATAACCATGCACACTCCTTTGCTTGAAGCTTTATCACAACCTTATGCATAGGTACTCATTCAACATGGACATCTAGTTGCATACCACTTAGATACATTTAGTTATATGGTGCAAAGGTACTCCACCTATGATAAATAACCATATGTTATTGTTCAATCAATCAAGTAATGGTGACACTACATTCTAGGGAAGGAGACATTTATCCATTCGGATCACAAACCAATTTAGTTAGTATAGCCATAGAAAAATCTAGATAATTCATCACACATGAAATTTATGACTTACCTACAGTGGTTCTATATCATGATCAAGCACAATAAATATAAGGACAATAAGATAGGATATTTCCTTAGTCAATCACCAACTCACATGTTCATCATGGTGTTGGACACATGTGGACATAACTTCATAGATTGGGTATATTTATACTTATTTTATCAAGACTTTACAATGACCTTAAACAACCTAGCACGAGGTAAAAAAGTTCAAGAGTTCTAATTATCTGATCAACTTCTCTATAAGCTTGGATATCTTTATTTCTTAATGGTGCACCTCACCAACTTCTCATCTGGGAGGAGCACTAAGCGAAGACCTTGGGACACTTCAACATGACAAATACTCTAGGTTCATTATAGTCACACTTGTATTGGTTGTAAATTTGCATAAACATGAAATGCCACATCAAGTCTTGCATTCATTATTACATCATCAAGCCCATGAACAGGAAGTTATTACTTTATACACCTCTATCAGTTTCATCTAGGCTATGGTAATCTATTAGCATATATTTCATGACTAGGTTTTCTATGATGAGATGTTAACATGACATTGTGTTTATTATAGTGGATAGGTTTTCCAAGATGGCTATCATGGTTTCATGAAAAAAATACATTGGCATAATTGGCATTATTCAAGCCTTATTCAACTATGTTTGGGTTCATTTCAAGCTTTCAACATCCATTATATCCAATCTAAATCCATGCTTTGTAAGTCACTTTTGATAAGCATTGTGAGACTTGATGGGTATGCAAATGGATCGGTCAACAACTTTTCATCCAAAGATAAATGGGAAAATTGAAGTGTCCAATTGCATACTTGTTCATCTTTTGAAAATATACAATTGTACACATTCTCACACTTGAGATGACAATCTCTTATACATTCAACATGCCTAAAATATATTCAATCATAGCTCTATGAGTCATATTCCATTCTAAACATGTCTTGGTTTTTAACCTTCAAAACCTCTAGACATCTCCTACCATGCACCATTCAAAATTAAGTCATGCACATATGAATGGGAAGAAAATAAATCTGGGAAGTTCAAGTGGCACATTCAGTAGGTTCAATAGATCCTCTCTCACACACAATCAAAGTAAAAGGAGTTCCACTATGCACATTTCACACCTCATGCATTCTAAATTGGTGATAAATTTTGGTTTCACCTTCAGAAGGAATGATTCAAAATTCCACCCCAGAAGATCAAGACTTTTCGCAGTGGTCCATACACCATTATACACATAGTTGGGGAGAATGCCTTTGTTATTTATTTCCATTCATACTTGGGTATGCACCCATTCTTAAATGTAGAACTTCTCAAGCCTTACACTATACCACTTCTTGAGCTACCAATGACACAGCATCCTTATGATTTAAATCCTGAACACTTTCACCTTATAACGAAGGACAAAATCATCAAAGTGATAAACACATGAACTCTCCATGACACACATTAAATTTTTTGAGTTTTCAAGGTTGGACAATATGTTGATCAAACTAGGTGGTACACTTCTTATCAACTTTGAGTGTAGTTTCCTCAGCTACACATTGATGCAATGGACACCATTACTTTTAAAGAAAGGGTAAATGATCCGTGTGTAGCCTCTATGTATCTAAACACACTCCTCATTTGTTCTTCTACATAGAGATCACACCTCTCACAAATCCCTACATGATTCTTTGCATGAATCTTGTTCACAACATTATGAATAAGCCTCCTACCTACTCTTAGACTTTCATACAATTATTTACTCAGATTGTATCATGTGCATTACATTGTGCACTCATGACTATGCATACCCATGTACTTCATTGGCATCTACTCATGCATTATCTAACTCCTTTGAGCCCCATTTTATCATAAACACATGTTGGCCTACCCCAACCACATGGCACAATAAGTGGTCCAACTAGCCATTAGCCACCAACTGAGGATCACAAGATTGAGATTCATTGGAGATATCCTAAAAATTAATTATTTAGACCATTTCCAACTACCACATTTGATAAGAGGATTAAAACACCCTCATTGGTAATTGTACAACAAAAGATCTTATATTATGCATGTAATTTATGCATCTAGCTAAGATAGGTAGATAAGAAATATTTAGTCAGGTCAATGTCATTACATGGTCATAATATAGATAAGCTTGTTATATGCATCTACTCTATATACATGCATTGTAAACATTATACTTTGTTTTCCCTATTCTTTCATTTGTGAATATATTTTACATTTCCTATAAGAAAGAATTTTACTCCATTAAATGTGTGTTTGATTATTCTGTCTGAATACATCTCCACACATTCATTCTATATAACCAAAACTTAGTCTTCCCTCATACACTTGGTCTTAGGCCCTATGGTGTAGATCATTAACAACTTGTTGTTAGTTTGAATTATGTAGTGTGTCCTTAATATTCTTATAGTGCAATCATTCTCATCACATTTTTTAGGTCCATAGTAGAATGTCCTAGGCAATGTGTATGGGTAAATTTCAAATAATAATAACTTTATAATTACATTATTACTTCTAATTCAATAAATTAACATGCAATATATAATTTCAATGTAATATCCTAGAGATGCAACACATCCTTTGCTTGGTGACTCATTGATTCCTCCAATTGGAAACTCATCTATTCCTCCTAGATTAATTGTTCCACCTAATAGTGTACCCCTTATTTTCATTTGTTTGATTACTACATCTAAATGAATCTCTATGCATCCACTCTCTATAAACAAAACTTAGTTATCTTGTACACACTTGGTCCTAGGCCCCTTGGTGCAAATCACTAGTATTAGAGATTTTTTCTATTCCTTTCTATGCCTATAACCATACGAGCAAAATGAGAAAGATAGAAGGTATAATAGTTGGATCTATTTTAAATATTATATAATAAAATCATATCATATGTAACATGGTTTATGCCTAGAATCAACTTGAGGCAACCCTAAAATTTTTAAGGCTCATCACTGACACATTGAAGGCATAATACACTAAATTCTTTGGTTAGTTTCCTGAGTTAATGATGCATCTCAACTTGACACTACCCATTCATCTCAGCAATATGCTCCACAATGGTTTCAAAGAAGTGTAAGTCAATCTTGACATCCTTTTATTTGAAGTCAAGATTAATGCTAAAGTATTAGATGCCTAGATTCGATAACTTGACGTATACTTATCAATAAATTGATTCACCTATGTTGAGAATATCACCTTCATATCACTATTAGGAGACCTTTAATGCATAAGAATGCATTCCAATTCCAATACTTTGAAGATGAATACATCAAGATTCAATAACTTTTCTATCATAAGTATCATTTATTAGAAGACTACACCAACACATTTCATGACTACTTGTGTACCTATAAGAGAACTTGAGCGAACAACATAGGATGATGGAGTACATCAGTGGAATCTCACCTTATATTCATGTGAAGTTGGAGTTATTGACTTCATCCACTTTTGTATAAACATATCACAACACTGACAATATTAAAGCTAAGGCAAGGATGAAGTAGCATTCCACCTCTTCATACAACATAATGTTCAAGACCCAACCCCCACACAACTTCACATCATATCCTTATGCATAGAAGCACAACACTTATAATAAAGGTAAGTCACCTCAAAATACCACTCAACACTTGAAGGATCTTGTGCCTTCTACTTAAGACAAAAGAAATAATAAGTTAGGTGATAAAATGTGCCACTACCATTACTCATCCACCCATAATAACTTTGAATGGCATGCTTAATAATCCTTGTGCACATAGTCTACATCAAGACCCATCGATTGATAACATTGATCTAGATGCCTTTTATCTAAGCACCAACAACACTATGATCAACATCTCTAAGGATCATAAACATCTATTCCACATTAAGTTATAGGTGAAGGGTCAGCCTCTCCACATCATCATTGATAGTGGTAGTTAGAAGAACATCATTATGAAATCAACAACTCAATACCTTAGTCTTACCACTAATTTTCATCTTAAGCCATATTTTTTGGGGTGATTATAGTAATGGAAAGATATACAAGTCTAGTGATAGTGCACTTTGCAGTATACATTCAAGCCTATGGAGGATAAAGTCACTTATGACACTACACCTTTGGATGTCTCTGACATCTTGTTTGGAAGATTGTGTCTGTACAAATGTGAAGCTACATATCAATCTAAGCGAAAACATTAGACTATTCATGCACAAGATCATTTGTGCCACTTGTACGAGTCAATGACCACAACTACAATCACTTTGGTCTCTACCAAAAAATATAGTAAATTCATATTACATATGTAGAAGTTTGTGTTACTCATGGTCCACCCTGACACACCTATGTAGTAGATAAAAAAACACACTTTAGCAGTGTGCACCACTCACACAATGTCACAATATCAACAACTCGATAAGTTGCTAGAGCAATGTAGTGAATTTTTCACAAATATTGAAGGCATTCTAATGAACTATATAGTAATACACCATATCAATTTGGTCTTTGGATCTTCTCTTTCAAATATCCCCTTGTATCATAGATCAGTTTGAGAGGATAACAAAATTTAGTCTTAGATACAAGTGTTCTTTGATTAGGGTAAGATCATGCCTATATATTCACATTATAGGAGTCTAATATTCCTTGTACCTAATCAGAATGGGTCCTAGTAACTCTACATAGAATATCATACACTCAATAGGATAACAGTGAAGAATTAGTACCCACTACCATGCATTGACAACCTAATAGACCAGCTTTGAGGTGCCCAATAATTAACCAAGATGAACTTAAATTTAGGTTACCATTAGGTTCCAATCCATCATGAAGATTTATGGAAGACAATATTTAAGACATGAGAAGGATTTTATGAATGGTTGGTCATTCTTTTTGGCCTAAGCAATGTGCCAACCACTTTCATGTGCTTAATAGATGATCTACTTAGGCCTTTCCTCAATTCCTTCTTCATCATTTACTTGGATGAAATTATCATATTTAACAAGACTTGATAGGAGATTATGGATCACATCTTGCACATCCTTGACACCTTATGTCAACACAAGTTACAATCCAACTTAACAAAGTGTATATTTGGCATAGTGTAGATTCAGTACCTAGGATATATCATTGATCACATAGGCATTCATGTAGACCTAGAGAAGATAAAATTGATCCAATATTATCCTAATATGTACAATATCACATAATTAAGGAGTTTTCTTGGACTTGATAACTTATATTTTAGGTTCATCCTTGGGTTCTTGCACATCTCCTAGGCTCTTAGCCAGATAACACATGAAAAAGCTAAGCCCAATTAGACTCATGCACAACAATTCACTTTTACATAACTCAAGCAATGCCTTTATGTAATGTATGTTATCTTAATGATTAACATTGTGCATTCATTCAAAATTCACACAATGCATTTGATTATGCACTCAGTGTAGTGCTCATGTAGCATGGACATCTAGTTGCATACTAGTTAGAGATGTTTAGTGAGATAATTCAAAGTTACTCCACCTATGAGAACTAACTTTATGTTATTATTCAATAAATCAAACAATGGTGACACTACATTCTTGGGAAGGAGATAATTTTTCATTTGGATCGAAAGACACTTCATTTCTTACAAATTTAGAACAAGCTAAAGAATGTGTGACACATGAAATGGATGAATTACATGTATCAGTTCCATCTCATGATTAAGCACAAGAAATGGAAGGATAACAAGTTAACATATTACCTTAGTTGATCTCTAGTTTAAAGGATCATATGGTGTTAGACACATGTGGTGATAACTTTTCAGATTAGGTATCCCTCTACTTAGTTGATCAAGATTTCATAATGACTTAAAACAACCTAATGTAAGGTAAATAAGTTTAATACTTCTACATTGTTAAGAATAAATCCAATACATGTGCAAGAAAATAAATGTGGAAATAATAGCTACAAAATCAAAAATAGGAGTAACACATTACATAGAGAGTTTATGTGGAAACCTTGCAAGATACAAGGAAAAAACCATGAGGCAAATGGAAGCTATATATTTATATTAACTTCAAAACCTATAATAAAAACTTCCTCCTTCAACACCCTCTCCTTCTCCAATGCTATCTTTCAAGCATACAAGCTTTACAAAGCTATTTTACAAACTAGAAAATAATGACTTATTTTTCTCAACTTCCACCACTCACTAAAACCTCTCAAATGTCCTCATTTTATAGAAATTATAATGGATGATGTATGTATAGACAAAAAATAATGGGATGGAATAAAAATATGCTACCCTTAGGTGACAACATATTTGGCATATGACTTTGCTCATGTGAGGCCAAATCAACTTGGAATATGATGAGGCCATTTTCCACCAAACTCACTTTGACTTTCACCTCATGAATAAAAACAAGGTGTCCCAAATAAGTATGCCCCACCTTCACATGGGGTCAAAAATGGCATCAAATCTCATGATTACCCTCCAACATGAAAATCCACACACATGTGCTATAGAATTAAAAATTCTTTTCCTTTTGACTTGGTTAACTTACTTCCCAAGTCAAACACATGAGATATTATAAACCGGTGCCCCATTTCCTCTCTCCTCATTTTTCAACAAATCAAGATGCTTTGTGGGTTATGCCATGTCCCACTTGTGCCACCTCATATGTCTAGTCACCTGGGTCCCACCATGGGCCCACCACCTGAGCCCCACTGTGGGCTCCACTACCATGTCACCTATGAATAGTGACTTCACATATACAAACATTCTCCCACATGAATTCAATATGCATAATATTTTCCATACCTATGTATCTTACCATCTAGTTTCCTACCATGCTCGATGCTACCTTCATCATAATTTAAATAAGCCCAAAGAAGTTTTGTACCAATCAAACTTATTTTTCGTGATCAGCTTTGTTAACATGTTTGTAATATTCTATTCAGTGTCTAATTTTGATGATAAGATATTACCATCCTCCACCATGCTCTTGATGAAGTGGTACTTAATGTCAATATGTTTTGTGTGATCATGAAATGTTGCATTCTTCACCAAGTGAATTGCACTCTGACTATCACAATGCAAAGTAATCTTTCCTTACATCTCCATGAAGTCACCCAACAACCACTCTAACCATATTGCCTCCTTAAAACCTTTAGTTTTAGCTACATACTTTGCTTCAGTGGTTGATAAATCCACCATTGGTTGTAACTTAGAATCCCAACTCATAGCTCCACCAGCAAGAGTAAAAACATATCCTGTAGTGGACTTTCATCCATCCTTGTCACCACCAAAATCAAAATTTACAAAACCTCTTATTTGTAAATCTTCTCCTCCATAGCAGATTATAGCATCTAAATTGACTTTCAAATATTCGAGTATCCACTTCACCATAGACCAATGATCCTTTCTAGGATTTTCCATGAATCGGCTCATAACTCCCACTACTTGGGAAATATCTAGTCTTGTGCTCACCAAAGCATAAATGAGGCTCCCTACTACTGATGAATAAGTTACACTAGACATACTTGTCTTCTCCTATTTTGTATTAGGACATTGCTTAAAAGAAAACTTAAAATGTGCAAGAAGTGGGGTACTAACTGGTTTGGTATTCTGCATATTGAACCATTACAGAACCTTCTCAACATATGTCTTTTGTGATAACTAGATCTTCTTAGCTTTCCTTTCCTTGTGTTTCTTCATCCCCAAAATTTGGTTTGTTGCTCCTAAATCCTTAATCTCAAATTTCCTATCTAATTGAGCCTTTAAATCATTAATCCTCTTCATGTTGGGGCCTGTAACCAACATGTCATCAACATATAGCAGTAAAATAATAAATCTCCCATCATTGAATTTTTTATGATATGCACAATGATCAACTTCACTTTTGCTAAATTCTTGGCTCTTCATGAAGGTTTCAAATTTCTTGTACCATTTCTTGGTGTCTATTTCAAATTGTATAGAGATTTATTCAGTCTATAAACCATGTGTTCCTTTCCTTTTACCTCATAGCCCTTAGGCTGATCCATATAAATCTCTTCCTCAAGATCACCATGTAGGAATGTTGTATTCACATCAATCTTATCTAGCTATAAACTTTGTGAAGATATAAATGCAAGTAACACTCTGATAGTAGTCATTTTTATAATAGGAGAGAAAATATCATTGAAATCAATACCTAATTTTTGCACATAACCTTTTGCCACCAAATGAGCCTTATGTTGTTCTAACAACTCACCATTATTTTTCTTCAGCTTGAACACCCACTTATTACCAACACTCTTTCTTCCATGTGGAATATCCACAAGCTCCCATGTCTCATTTTTATGGAGTGATCCCATTTCATCCTCCCTCACTTTCCTCCATTCTTTTGCATTCTCAGATTCTCTAGCTTCTTAAAATGAACTAGGTTCACCCATATCAATAAACAAAGCAAAACATGACTGAAATTTAGGAGTATACCTTTATATAACCCTCTTGGTACGATTGGACCTTATAACTTATGGTGGTTGTATTTGGTTTTCTTCTTACTGCTATAAAGCATCAACTTTCTCTTTTTCATTTTCTCCTTCCTTGACTACTTCAACTAGTACAACTTTAGGTGTCTATTATACCTCCTTCCCTTTCATGGATTTTTCATTAAACATAATATCTCAACTAACAATAATATTTTGGCTAGTATTATTCCACAATCTATACCCTTTTACAATATCTTCATAGCCAAGAAAAATACATTTCCTAGATTTCAAATCTAGCTTGGACCTTGTTTCTTTAGGCACATGGGCAAATGCATCACAACCAAAAATATGTAAATCAAAATAATCAACTGGCTTACCATGCCAAGTCTCTTGTAGAGTCTTTTCATCCACTACAATTGTATGATATCTATTAATGAGATATATAGTTGTATTAATAGCTTCTAGCCAAAATCCATTTTACAGCTTTGATGCACTCAACATGCTTCTTGCATGTTCCATGATAGTGTGGTTCATCCACTTAGCTACACCATTCTATTGTGGAGTATAAGGGATAGTATTTTGATGTTTATTTCATTCCTATGTACAAAATTTATCAAATTCCATAGAGCAATATTCTCCTCCATTATCTGACCATAGACATACAATAAATTTTCCCAAAATCTTTTCGACCCATGCCTTAAATTATTTAAATTTTTCTAAAGCTTCTTATTTATTCTCAAAAAATACAACCATACTCTTCTATAATAATCATCTATAAAGGAAATAAAATAAGTTATACCATTTATATATTGAGTAGGGATAGGTCTAAAAATATTTGAATGGATAAGTTGCAAAAAATCAAAACTTTTACCTGCACTCGCAGTAAATCTTACCCTCTTCTATTTACCAAAGATGCAGTGATCACAAAAGATTAAAACACAAGAATTAATCCCATCCAACATACGTCAATCATGAAATATCTTCAATCTTTTCTCACTCATGTGTCCAAGGCATTGATGCCATAACATCCTATGCATTCTCTGTAATTGTTGTTATTGTAGTACTTTTCACTAAATCTCCACACAAATGATATAAGGAGCCATAATATTCTCCTTTTACCATCAAATATCCTTTGGTAATTTTACATTTACCATTACCAGAAGTACAATAATATCCTAGCTCATCCATCACCTTGATGGACATCAAATTCTTCTTTAGATTAGGAACATACCGTATATCTTTCAATCTTTTGATTCTACCATCATCCAGCTTGATCCTTACATCTCCTCTTCCCACAACATCCAAGGGTGATCATCACCCAAGTAAATAGATCCTTCATTATAAGGCTAGTATCTAATGAACCAATCTCTATGTGGAGACATGTGGAATGATGTTCTTGAGTCCAATATCTAGGTGTTTGAAAGTGATATACTATTATCAAGGTAGAATGCTTCTTGTGTGGTTTCTTCCTCTAAATTTGTAGTGTTGGCTTCACCTAAAGGTGGATTTTCTTTTCCATCCTTATTTTCCTTCTTTAGTTACCAATATTTTTTCTTCATGTGGCCTAGCTTTCCATAGTGATAGCATTTTCCCTTACATCCTCTAGACTTTGATCTAAAAAGAGATATTTCATGATTATTCCTCTCACTGAATCTTCCTCTTACAGACAATACTTCATTACTTGAGGATGCACTAGAAGATTTTATTCTCATCTCCTCACCAAACAAAGCTACAACTATATCATCAAAATTAAGAGTAGATAATGATGAATTATTGATGGTCATCACCACATGGTCCTAGCTATCAAGAAGTGAACATAACATGGTAATGGCTTTGTCTTCATCCTCCATCTTCACACTGATGGAAACTAGTTTGTTAATAATGGTGTTGAACTCATTTGAATGTTCAGTAATAGATGAGTTCTCCTTCATCCTCAAACTATAAAGTTGCTTCTTCAATAAAACTTTATTTGTTACATATTTTGTCTGATACAATTTGTTTAATTTTTCCCACAAAGCTTCTATAGTATTCTCCTCAGCAACATTGAAGAGCATAGAATCTGCAAGACACAAACGAATGATAGAAATAGCCTTTCTATCCATCTTGTTCTAGTCTTCATTTGTCATACTACTAGGCTTGCTTTAAAACCCCTTCAAGGATAGAGATTGGTCATTTTTCACCAAGATATCCTCCAACTTTATCTTTCATAAGGATAAATTCTTTCCATAAAACTTCTCAACTTCAAATCTGGTTACTCCACCTATCATTGTTTTAGCTCCTTCTTACACACAGCACCCTGACTCAACAAAAACACACTCACAAAGGAACTTTTCAAATATCCTAGCTCTAATACCAAATGTTAGGAATAAATCCAATACATGTGCAAGAAAATAAATGTATAAATAATAGCTACAAAATCAAAAACATGAGTAACACATTACACAGAGAGTTTATGTGGAAACCTTGTAAGATGTAAGGAAAAAACCATGAGGTAAATGGTAGTTGTATCTTTATATTAACTTCAAAACCTATAACAAAAACTTCCTCCTTCAACACCCTCTCCTTCTCCAATGCTATCTTTCAAGCATACAAGCTTTACAAAGCTATTTTACAAACTAGAAAATAATGACTTATTTTTCTCAATTTCCACCACTTACTAAAACCTCTCAAATGTCCTCATTTTATAGAAATTACAATGGATGACTTATGGAGAGAGATAAAATAAGGGGATGGAATAAAAATATTCAACCCTTAGGTGGAAACTTATTTGGCATATGACTTTACTCATGTGAGGCCAAATCAACTTGAAATCTAATGAGGTCATCCTCCACCAAACTTACAGTGACTTTCACCTCATGAAGAAAAACAAGTTTCCCAAAGAATTATGCCCCACCTTCACATGGGGTCAATAAATGGCATAAAATTTCATTATTATCCTCTAACATGAAAATCCACACACATGTGCCAAATAATTGAAAATTCTTTGCCTTTTGACTTGGTTAACTAGCTTCCCAAGTCAAACACACATGATATTAGAAAATGGTGTCCCATTTCCTCTCTCCTCATTTTTAAAAAAATAAATATGATTTTTGAGTCATTCCATGTCCCAATTGTGCCACCTCATATGTCCAATCACCTGGGTCCCACCATGGGCCCACCACCTGGGCCCCACTATGGGTCCCATTGCCATGTCACCTTTGAATAGTGACTTCACATATACTAACATACATGTCTTATCATCTTCTATAAAATATTGGACATCTATGTTTCCTAATGGAGAACCTCACCAATGACTCATCTAGGAGATGCATTATGTCAAGACCTTGAGACACTTCAATGTGATAAAGACTCTAACTAAATTACAATTGCACTTCTACTAGTTACACATGTGTACAAACATAGAATGTCACATCTAGTCTTCCATTCCTTGTTGCATTACTAAGCCCATGAATAGGAAGCTAGGAATTTACACACCTCTATCATTTCCATCCAAGCCATGGGAATCTATCATCATAGATTTCATGACTACGCTGATTATGATGGGATGCCAGCATGATGTTGTTTTCATTGTAATAGATAGGTTTTCCAAAATGACTATCATGGTTACTTGCAAGAAATAAATTGACATAGTTAGCACTATGCAAGTCATTTTCTACCATGTTTGGGTTAATTTTGAGCTTTTAACATCTATTGTATCTTATTGAGATCCATGTTTTGTAAGTCATTTTTGGCAAGCATTAGAGACTTTATGGGTACACAACTGGATTGATTGATAAATTTTCATACACAAACAGATGGGTAAACCAAAGTGGTCAATCACACACTTGTTCATCTTATGTGAATGTATAAACACACACATGATTTTACTTATGATGAAAATCTCTTATACATTCAAAATGCCTACAACATAACCCTTTACATCTCTATGGGTCACAATCCATTCCATACATGTTTCGGGTTTTAACCTTCAACACTGCTAGACATCTTCTACCATCACTAGCTAACACTAAGTCATGCACATAAAAATGGTAGGTAAACAAAGTTGAGAATTTTCTATGGCACATCTATTTTGTTCATCAGTAGGTTCAACAGATCCTCTCTCACACATAATCAAAGTACAAGGAGTGCCATGATGTACATTTCACACCTCATGCATTTTGAGTCAGTGATAAATTTTGGCTACACCTTCAGAAGGAATATTTCAAAGGTCCACACCAGAAGATCATGTATTTATTCTATGGTCCCTACACCATTCTATGCATAACTGGTGAGAATACCTTTGTTCTTGACCTACATATGTATTAAGGCATGTACCTAGTCTTCAATTTGGAACTTCTCAAGCCTTACACTTTGCTAGTTCTTGAGCTAGTAGTGACTCAACATCCTTCGAATTTGGATCTTGAACACTTCTGCCCTGTAGAGAAGGACAATATCATCAAAGTGACAAACACACACACCCACCATGGCACACATAAATTTTTTTAGTGGTCAAGTCTAGATAATATGTTGATCAAGCTAAGTGGTACACTTCTTAGCAAATTTTAATGTAGTTTCCTCAATTGCACACTAACACAATGGAGACTATTTCTCTTCAAGAAAGGGTGAATGATCTATGCCCAATCTTTGCATAGATAAACACACTCCTCATTTATTCTTGTACATAGATCTCTCACCTATCACACACCCCTATGCATTCCTTTTCAATAAGCTTATTTACAACCTTATGCACAAGTCTCATACCTACTCATATACTTTCATGAACAATCACCTCATGTCATAGATTATGCATCATATTGTGCACTCCTCACTATGTAACCCATCATACTTCATTGACATCTAATAATAAACTCATCAAATCTTTTGGGCACTAATTTATCACAACCACATGTCAGCCTTCCTCGGTCACATGACACAAGTGGTCCAACTTCCTTTAGCCACTAACCAAGGATCATGGTATTAAGAATTATTGAAGATAGCTTGGACATTAATTATTTAGATCATTGCTAACTACCACATCTAATAGGAGGATTCAAACACCCTCCTTGTTAATTGTATAATCATAGTTCTTGTATTATGCATGTAATATATGCATCTAAACAAGATACCTATCTAAGAGACATTTAGTCAGGTTAATGCCATTACATAGTCATAAATAGATAAGATTATTCCATGCATCTACTTTGTATACATGCATTTTAGACATTGTAATTTATTTTCCTTATTCTTTAATTTATAAATAGAAGTTACATTTCCTATAAGAAATACATTCACTCCATTGAATGTGTATTTGATTATTCCATCTAAATACATCTTTGTGCATTCAGTCTACACAACCAAAACATGGTAATCCCCCACACACTTGGTCTCGGGCCCCATGGTGTGGATCATAAATAACTTGTTGTCAATTTGAATTATGTAATGTGTCCCTAATATTCTTTTAGTGTAATCATTTTCATCACATTTTTAGGTCCATACCAATATGTCCTAGGCAACGCATATGGGTAAATTTGAAATAATACTAACTTTATAATTACATTATTCTTTCCAATTCAATAAATTAGCATGCAATATATAATTTGAATGTAGGATCCTACAAATGTGACACATCCATTTCTTGGTGGCTCATTGATTCCTCCACTCAATAGCTCATTTCTTCCTCCTTGTCCTAGATTAATTATTCTACCTAACAATGTTATTTTTCCTTTTGAAAATACTTCATTGTCTCGAGGGAGTATGAGAGATGAGGATTTTAATACATTTTAAGGGATGTAGAGGAATAATTTTTATAATTATGGGTATTTATAAGCTTATATATTTTATATAGGTTTAGTTTTTTAGATTGGCCATGTTCTTTTGATTATACACCAGCATGAAATTGTATATATGTCACTCTTTTCTATATGAGATTATCTACATTGTAACAAAGTATTATATTTATATATTGATAGAGTTGTTATATATATATATAACAACTCTATCAATATATAAATATAATACTTTGTTACAATGTAGATAATCTCATATAGAAAAGAGTGACATATATACATATATATAATGACTTTTTTATCAGCTTTTCCCTTATTTTGCTTTATCATGTGTTATATTTTAATCTATATGATGTAATTTATTATATTTTAAATTCATGATAGTTGGATAACATAATATATGTTATATTTCAATCTAAAAAATGGATGATTGCATACATTTATTTTTCCATGGTCATCACCTTGAATTAGAGGCTTATTGGAATTATTGTGTGTTTACATCTCTTTCCTTCGTTGTGATATCTCATGGTTCTATTTTTTTTATTTGTTATTCTATTTGTTTAACCCTTTTTTAAATGATGAGGTTGAAGGTTAAAGGGTAGAATATCCTATACACAAGGATGAATAGAACTATTTTAAAGTGGGCCAATTAATTGAAAACTCAGATAAATTAATATTTTGAATTAATATTCAAAGTTATGATAAATATGAAAATTACATTCAAACTAGTAAATTAATTTCATAAACATAGAGAAGAGATAATATTTAGCTTATCTATAAATGTGTAGTCAAATATGAGATATAGAGAGGTGAAAATACGTGGGAAATGTTATTTCTAGGGGCTTGGACACTTGCATCATCCTTGAGACACTTGCACTGACACAGGTGACCTGATAGTAATGGAACTATCTAGTATAGAATATTCATTTTATTGAAGAGCAACTAGTTGGATCTCTTTAGGTTTACTATCACCTTTCCACTAATTTTATTCATGCACATAGGTTATATATGATTGTATGTGGATCTAACCCTAGATCTTCACCTTACATCTTTATACCTAGATAAAATGGGTTAATGAGCTAATAAAGTTGAGTTGACCTCAAGGACCCCACTATAAAATGAGAGCTACCTACATATCCAATATGATGAATAGGGCCTCAAACATATGTAGTTATCCCTTATGTGTTGGCTTGTGTGTGTACAAGGTACAATATGTTATATGCAAGTGTATGCAATGATCTATGTTGTAAATTGACAAATATTACTTGTGGGTTGTTCTTTAAGTGCTTCAAACCTGTAATATGATTGTTCTTATTATTAATATGAAAATATAGAATAATAAGGCAATATAACTTAGTTTTTCAATCGATTGAATGAGCTTGAATATGTGTTTGCTTGGTATTTTCTAGATGAATAATGAAATAGCTTATATTTTTATTTATGACATACCTTTTTAAAATATCTCATGGAAGAGTTAAATAAAATAAATGGGTTAACCCATAGTATTCTAAATATTTTCAAGCTAGATGAATTTTGAGGACTGGACACTAGATAAGAATCTAGACATTTGTGTCGACGCAAGTGTCCCTATGTAGGATGCAAGTGTCTAGTAGGCTAGGAAGTTAATGAGGATCTAAAACTGACAATGAAAGATATATATCAAGTTTTAAGATTTATGTATAGTGAAAGAGATTTGGGTCATCATAAACAATAGTGTTAGGCCATAAGATAAATAATTAGGCACAGTGACATGGTGAATGCCATCTTTTTGAAATTAGGGAGGTCTAAACTAAAGGGTAGAGCCCTGCTAGGTATTTTTAAGTATATAAGACTGAGATGCTATATAAATCATATTTTAGTATCTACACTATCATGTTCATTTTGTGCTTATTTTCTCTATTCTCTCTCTATTTTTTTTAATTTCTTATAATGGGATAAAAAAAATAGTCTCTTAGTTCTGCCTTGGGTGGAAATGGTGGCCTTTTTATTTTCATCCTATTTGATTTTTTGGGATATTGTGCCCATTATCACATCCTTTATATGTATGGATCTGTTTATTGGTTACTTTCATTTCTCTTTGCTAAATTTTGTGTGCTAATATGTCTTTACCTCAAACATGAGAATCCTATATAAAAATCATCTATGATAATTTTAAGAGGTATCTAAGAGGTTCCAAAAAGAGACTCCATACAATTTTCCAAAATGTTTTCAATTTATTGCTTGTAATTCATTTCAATTCTAGGCACACTCGACATTGATTTATCATTACTCAATGACTTGCATCATATATTGTACCAAAACAAGGCTGAGGTGAATGTGCATTTATTTGCATCACTCACTTAAGGAAGAGGAGTTTGAAGGGCTTATTTGATTTATCCATTCACATTGCACCTAAACTATGAGGGGTTTGATTCTAAAATGTAAAACGCATATTTGTAACACTTTTATGGTTTTTTGGACCAACTACTTCTTTATTATTTTGCATTATGGTTTGATTGTGGAAAGTTAGGTTAATAGCATTAAATACAAAAACCAAACAATTATATCCATAAATTTTATAAAGCATAAATACAAATAGGCACAACATTTAATTATGAAGTGATATATAAAGTCACATAACCTAGAACATTATGCAATAAAAAATCAATGGAGAACACAAAAAGTGGTCAAATATGGTTAGCGTCTATCCTACCCTAGACATGAATAGTGTGGGCACAATTATTGTTTCTATAGAATCATAACTTTAAATTTGGAACACAAACAACTATAGGCATGCATCTAGAAATTAGAAATTCATATCAACTATGATAATTAAAACACTTTTACTTTCTATTTTGTCCATTAAAATGTAAATTATGCATGTTTCTTATTTTTAGCCATTAAAGTAGATCTAAAAGTATTTTTTTACATTACTTAATGTTAGGTATCCTTAATGAATCTTTTTTTTAATTATTCTTAATTATTTCATGTTAAAACCATAAATAATAAAAAAATTAGTGAAACCCTCTATTCTTCAGACTCTCATGCCTTCCACTTAGGATTTTATGGTTATATTTTTATATTTTTTCTTATATATATATACATATATATATATATATATATATATATACATATATATAAAATCCTAGGTTGATATTTCATCACTTTATGTTCTTGGATTATGTAGCATAAAAGGAACATAGAACAAGTAAAAACTAATCTATTTCATCCATATGTATCAATGTCATATTATAACAAAGTATCATATCTCTGTATCATAATGTAGAATATGAGTGATTAGAAAGACACTGGTAAGATATGTAGCTCGACATGGTAAGAAGATCATAGAAATATATAACTTGTTAATAATGTAACATGTGGAATTAGATGCCCAAGCATAGGCATGGCCACTAGGTAAAAGGAAATCCAACATCTAAGAGTCCATGTATAATGTATGTCTTACATCACATGCATATACCTTATGAAATGCATGTGCATATACAAAATAATATGTTATCTACCAAATATGTGATAATTAACATATGTAAATAAGTAACTAGCATCTCATGTCATTCTTAGGCCCTGAATTTTATTGTTTTAGAATATTTTTAATGTTTTTGTATTTTTGAAATATTTTAGTTTTTTATTTTTTGAAATATTTAATTTTTTGCATTTTTTGAAATATTTAATTTTTTTACATTTTTGATATTTTTAAATAAAAAAAACTAGCAAAGGATCCCATCAATGGGAGGACCATAGTGTCGATCTATGTCATAGAGTTAGAGGATGATTTTTCATAAATGAAAATTTCTACATGTAGATGATTTTGAATGTGATTACAATTTTTTTTAAAAATCAATTAAATTCTAAAATAAATATTTCAAACCTTGTTTATGAGTGCCTATGATTACCATTGACATAAACATGCGAATGATGTATTAAGCCTTAGATTTTGTCGGTGTATTAAACCTTATTTTCAAACCTTGTGTATGACCTAATGTAAACCTTATTTTCAATCATGTTGAATTCTATCTTGATATTAATCCAAATCTCGTTAATCCCAATCCTCCATTGGCTATTGTTTCTAGACCTTCTACACCCATTCCTAATAGACTTTCATTTTCAAGTAAAAAATATGTTGATAGTCATATGTTTCAGCCTATGGTGATACATATACTTAAGAAGGTCAATCTTGAGTTTGATGATGATTGTGTAGGTACTAATTTAATTGAATTTATTAATGCACTATTGGATTACATTGAGTAACAAATAGATAAGGGAACACTATTAATAGATTTGGTTTAATATGGTGATTCAGATCGATAGTCTTTATGGTATGATGTTTTAGCCTAGTTGTTTATATTATTTGTTGAGATACTTGTTATGGTATTATTTATTGATACTTTTAGTTCTGAACTTTTTCATAATGGATTTAGTACTTCTAGGTAGCTACATTTTTTATAACATTGCTTAGTTTTTTTGGTAGTTATTCATATGCTTTTTCAAAGGCCTTTAATGATTTTGATAATTTTTTATAGTGGTTGTTCAATATGTTTCTACAGTGATATTTTTTTAGATAATTCACTTCCTTGGCATTTAATCATGTGATGTTTATTTAGATAATGTTGTATTACTGATGGATTATGATGTTTTGTATTGTATAGATCATTAAACATAAGTATTTATTAAAAATATAATTTATATGCACTTGTAAATAATTATTTAAGTGATGCTTGACAATTTTTTAGGGCCTTTACATGTTATAAAATATTAAGTTGATCTACATTATTTTAATTCAATATGATGAACTTTAATCTAAAGTTCTAAAACATAAAGTCAAGTTATAAGATTTATAGCTTATAAATCAACTAACAATAAAGTAATTGACTTTTTAAAATTAATTAAATTTTTAACCATAACTAACTAAAGGTTAGTTACAACTTCAAAATATAACCACCTTCAATGAATTTTTTTTATAAGGAGATTGAAGACACGTAACAAGGGGACAAAACACATAAGTATGAATAGCTCTTTGATTTTCAAGCTTCATTATTTTTTTGTCATGCAATCATCTTTGAGATTAAATAATCATTTGTATATAGGCCAAATAATATATTATCTAATAGTGAAATAATATATTTGAATAACATATGTATATCTAGATTTCTTGATTTATTTATAACCAATTATCTAAAATATTTACAAGTATTAATGTCTTTGATTATTGTTGATATGCAATCATATGTGTATAAATTCATGTACTTTACCCAAATAATGATGAAAACATTAAATTTGTGATAGATTATTAGACTATCAATTGTATAGTGATCTTCTATTGAGATATTTGTTTGTAATCGCACATATTTCAACATTTTCTCAATAAAATTACTTTTTCATGCTCCTAAGTTGATTATTTTGCAAGTCTCATACTCTTTCATTTACTTATCTATTTATCTTTGTTTGTTTGTTTTAATTTCTTAATTATTTTAGATCTTATTTCTTGTTAGATTAGTTTATTCAATGCTTTATTAATCTTGATTCTTTCATTCTTCCTAGATATTAATTCGTTTTATCTTAGTTTCTTAGTCTGAAAGTTGTTTCTTGTAGTAGTTCAAGTGTTTTTTCACTTTTAGTTCTATATTTCCTTTATTTCTCATTTATTTTAAGTTATTTCATTGATTAGTTAGTTCATTTGATCTTTAATTTATGTTTAGTTATTTAATTTATAGGTTTATTTGGTTAATCTTTATAGTCTTATATCTTATTTAGATTAGTTCTTAGACTAATATTAGATCCGTTTCTTTGTAGTTATTTGACTTATAGTTGGTTGTTGTTAGATTAATGCTAGTTTTTTTTACATTTTCCTTTGTTCAATTTTTGTTTCGATTTATTTTACATTTCTTTGAGCTCTCTGTAAAAAAATTATTTTAGTTTATTCTAGTCTTATTGTGGCATTGAGACTGATACAAAGAGATACATTATTGAATTATAATGGAATCAAAATATTTCCTTAAATATACTACCTCTCTCATAATTTTTACTCTGTTAGATTGGTTAGATTATATTTATTTAAACTTATTCATAATATTTTAAATATTTTGAAAGAAGCAAATTAATTTCCAAATAATAGCGATGTTTAATCTATGTGAGTCTAGATGTCTAACACATAATGTATCTTAATATGCAATCTCTCCTTCCATCTTACAATGTATAATAATGATGTTTAATTTATACACATATGCAATATATAGATAACTTAACATTGTGTGTGGACCTTTGACCTTGTATGCAAATTTATTGAACAAATATATGATATTTATGCTTGGTATGTGAAACATTTGAATATTTCCATTAATTATGTCTCTTGGCTTTATGAGTGAAATATTTGCTTGTGCGACATTGAACAGGTCCATTGTTTGTGGTCCTTGGATTTATGTGTGCAATATTTTCTTATGAAGCATTTGAACATGTCCATTGATTCTGACCCTTGGCCCTATGCATATGTTGTTTACTTATATGTGTGAATTTTGAATATATCCCTTGTATGCAACCCTTGGATCTATTATGTGACATTATGTCACATTGTGTGTTGTGCTTGTGTACTTGTTGAGCTTGATTAATGGTGCCATGATACACATTATGCACTTTTACTATGTAGTCTACTTTAGAAATAATTACTTTACTACATAATTTATTGTTAAATCTATCTATACATGATACTTATAGGCCTCACATTTATATGTTACATACATGATTCAATAACAATTACATTTCGATGATAATATACTCTCCACATGATGAAATAGTTATTATATTATTGTATATTGATCACATGATATGGTTAACTCTTCTTTTGAGGTAAGCAATTTGCAGGCTACATCCCTTATCTCAAAATGGGGGCATCACAGTGAGTTTGTCTTAGGGATCCAAATATCCATTAATAGATAAAACCAAATTTTATAGCAAAGTACAAGTTTTTAAGGATTTTAAGTGATGAAAAAATCAAATTTTGAAATAGAGTATAGATTTTTAAAGATTCAAAGTAATTCAAAAATCAAAAATATGACAAATTTTAGCACATTGATACAAAAAATAGAGGCATATGATATGTAAATACACTTCTCAAAAACTCAAATTATTAAATTATACATTATTGAATTCATATGAAAAAAATTATAAGAGCAAAGTTACAGGTTGAAAATATAGTTATAATTGAGCATATAGTTGCTTGACATTCTATATCACTTATCAAAGATTCAAGGGGCACAGTGTTTGTTCATGCTCACATATACATTTTAAAAGTTCAAAGTTCAAATTCAAAGTTTAAATTGGCATGATACTTGTTCATGCACATATTTCAAAGTTCAAAGTAATAATTTTCAAGGTAAAATATTCATTTCAATTTAAATCTATGAGCAATGTGGTCATGATGGTGCATGAATATTCTCCGTTCTCTTTCGATCATGAAAATAGAATCTAGATCCATATAAACCAATATGATTTTATATTTTATTGATAATGTATGTTAAGGTTCAATTAAACTTAGTATCCATGGCATTACTTATAGTAAACTCGGTGTGTGGTTCCATCTTCTGTTACATGCGATGTCTCTTGAGGTTCAAATCTCAATGGCCTTAACATCACTTTTAGTGAACCCATTATGTTTCTAAATGTTTGGATTAGTAGATTGGGTAATATTCCCCATTCGTGAGATTTTTAATAATTCATATTTCCAACTCGAGATCTTGATTATGTATTCAAAATTAGAACTTGATCACTCTCAAATTCAAATGCTCAAGCTGTTTAAAATCACCTTTAGACTATCTCCAATTAGGGACATGTGTCCCTTCTCTTTCGAGGTAGGTTTTTGCTAGGTGTAAAAGAGCACTACCACACTCTTATCCACCTATAGTAACCATTTCCCATGAAAAATAACATCTAGTTTATGAATTTCAAATCAATTTTTTGGGTCTTTTCACACATTTTATAAGGTCAGTTTAAGGAAACTATCAAAAATTTTGATTTTAAATATATGTAAAGGTCAATAATTACCTCCAATTGATATTTAATTGGTTAAATCTTTTACACTATAGCACATTGACCAAATCTACTCTATTCCTTCCAAATTCAAGATCACTCACAAGGAACAACCATAATTCAATCCTAGAGCACCTCCAAGCAAGTCAAGAGCTATCATTATCAAGTATCAAAGCCATTTTTCTTAATACATATACATAGTTAAGGATCACAATAACTCTAGGTTGTAGAATGATGTGGTTCTTTAAAGTATTGAATACATAGGCAATATTCAAGGGGGTGATTGAGGTTAGATAATCCCATTACACTCCCCTATTTTTTATAGGTTTTCAAGATATCAAAATGCCCTTAGGGTTTCAAAGATAAAAATAAGAAATATAATAAATTATACAAGAAATAATTTAAATTATTATGTTTCAAATTATTTATCACAAATAAGTACAAAAGGCACAACAACCAAGTTTTCATCATAGTCAACTAGGACAAGTCTGTAGTCAAAAAACTCAAGTGGCTTGTGTTATTGTCAACTTACATGGGTATTGTCCAAAAGTATTTTCTAATTATGTTTTAAATCTATCACTATCAGTGTTATGCTTATTTTTTTATTTTCATGTCAGTCATTTAACACAATCAATTAGGATAGGTCTGTATTCAATGGACATAAATGGCCTACACTATTGTCCACTTATAGTGGACCTATCCAAAAGCAGTTTTAGATTTTGTTCTTAATTCTAAAATTACAAAGTCGCATCTTTTACTAATTTCCACTTTCATACACTCATAATAATCATAAAAAATCTATGTTTGAGCTAAGTATTTTCTTTCTTAGTGTTTTCTAAAAGTAATGGTTTTCCATATCTAGTAAATTGTTAAAATTAAAATTGTTGATAATTAAACATTTTTGGCATTTTGATATACTATAGTTTTCCACCTATTAGTATCACAATAAAATTTTAATTTTTTAATGAAAAATATGGTAAAAAAATATGCAAAGGACTAAAATGAAGTTTTGGAGATGTATGTGAAAGATAATAAGTAAGTCTGAAGTAAACCTTAAGGTTTTTGTAGGTGTCTAATAGTAGAATAGAATAATCAGACTCATAAGTTAACATGTAGGTGTGATATAATGGTTGATTAGGAATACATTTGTGTTCTCAATTCATGTATGGTAAATATATGTCAATCTTGGCATTATCAAGTACTTAATACCATATTTTAGTATTTATAAATGCCCCTTTTCATTATAGTAATGAAATTGCTAGATTAAAAGGATAAGATATACTTAAGTGTGTACAAAACACTTTATCTTTGGTATGAAGCTTCAATTGTGTAGAACACTAAATAACAAAACTTGTGACAAACATGTAGTAGTCAATGTCTATTGATTTAAATCTGGAATCTAAATTTTAAATTTTAAAAATTAAAGAGCAAGAAGTACACATATGTGTTAGTGAAAACCATGTTTCACTTGTAGAGATTATGCTTCCTTGTTGAAGTATTGGATAACTTGTGCTTCCTTGTTTAAGTGCATGGAGATTTTGGGTGATTGTGCCTTGAATTTGTTTAACTACTTAATCCCTTGGATTGGGAAGACAACATGTCCAAACCCTCATAAATTTGGGGAGAAGTATGCGATATAATAACCCAAATAACTCATAAAATAAAAGTGCAACCACATGATGCATTCACTAGAAGTAAAACTAAAAAAACCACTATAGGTGTTTCATAGATTCAATTGTATAACTTCACTCAAGTTTGATCAATTTTTCTCCATATAAAATAAAATGCATGATCAAAAGAGAAGGAACATTGTTCATGCCCCCATAATGACTACATGTTTGATTATATAGTTTCATTTAAGTTCACTAAATCTATAATAAATGCGTAATCAAAAGAGAATGAACAAAACTCATGGCCCATCATGACCTCCGTTTCAAGAAGTGTTAAGTGGAATGGCATTCATTTGTCATTTAACTTGTAAACTATTATTGTGTATGTACATGAACTAATATCGTGCTCCCTAAATCTGTACAAACTTATATAGAATGTTATATATGTAGATGTTGAATCAAAGAGCATATATCTCAAATGTATGTATATGTGTAAACCTATAAAAAAATTCTTATATATTATGTGTACATGCCCCCATAATCTATATTGATGTGCCAATGTCTGTCGTAATTGAATTTTTACATAGTGTAACCATTATAAATCACTAAAATTTGTCCTTTAATCTTGTTTTATGTTTATGGAAGCTTATGTCTTTACTACAAGCTAGTTATACTGCCCCCATTTTGAGATGAGGGATGTATCCTATAATTCACTAATCTAAAAATAAGAATTAACTATAACATGTCATGTATAAATATATCATCATATATAATCAAGTGAATAAGTGGAGAGTATTTCATCATAGTAATGTATAGGTCAATGAAGTCATGTATGTGACATATGTAATGTAGTGCATATAAGTGTCATGTGTAGGTATGTGTATCAATAAAGCACATAATAGTAACCATCACTAATAGATAACTAAATAAGTATTAAAATTTGAATGATATGTATCATAGAACCAATCTATCTTAACAAGATAAATAAGAATAATAGGCTCAGGAGTTAGTGTCACACATAAGGCTAAGGGCCACAAACAAGGGACATAAATATGTCACTAAAACAAGGCCAATTTCCAAACACAAGTGACATGAAGATGTCATAACAAACAAGGTAAAATTACACATTCAAGGAACATACATATGCCACATTAATCAAATCCCAGGGGCAACACACAATAGACAAGCATAAAGTAGGCTGTCATGCAAGAGAGTAAAAGTAACAATGGATCATAAAACAAATAAAAACTATCTTACACCATCCATATGTATTAATTTCACATAATAGTATAATAACATATCCATGTAAAATTAGGTAAGATATTAGTAACTAATAAGACATGTGTAATCAATCTAGATAGCTTGATAAGTATGAAATAAACTATGTCCTATTAATTGATACAGTAGGATATGGAAGCTATAAAATTTGGATGAAAAGTAAACAAAGATGTAAGATGGAAGGAGACTTAGAGGATCTCAGAGTAACAATAATTAAGGTATGACATAATAGTATAAAAAAATATCTCAAAAATTACCATGGGTTGATCCCAACCCATTCCAAATGATCCCTTCAAGACATGCACTAAGGGATATTGATGTGATTACAAGCCCCCACAAGAGAAACTATCAATAAAGTGATAAATTGAAAAATATAAGGTGTATACATATTCCCCACCCAAATCTCATCATGTGTCACAATAGTGTAACATGGGATGGTGATTTGGGATAGATACATAATAACACAAAAGATCATAACTAAAAATAAAGGTTGAAAGAACTAGTGAAAATGAATAGCTAAAAATATCATATACATACCTTGACTTACATTTTTATGTAAATGATGCATGTAAATACCATATTTAGATCGCAAAGGGCATGATAATTTTGTTTGAGAAACCCTAAGGATATAAGGATAAACATGGAAAGTATCAAAGTGGAAATTAAGATACAATATGTTTTAGGCCTCTTTTATCTTTTTGATATGTGTTAGCTATCTTTCAAAATTCATGCAAGAACCAAAGATGAGTCATTGGAAAGAAACAATGTGGATATTAAGATACAATGTAGTATGGTATAGAATATAAGAAGGATTATCAATTATTCTTCATGGATACACTGACCTAAAACATTTAAGTTCTATTTATATGCAGGGGCTAGGATGACCTACGATGGAGGGAAGACTTTTTTGACCATGAGCCAAGGGATGGGAAGAGACACATGTCACCTTCTCATTGTATTATATATAAGGGAGTTGAGTCTATATGAGGAAGAAAAGTCTTATTTGAGATGACTTTTTCTCATTTAAAATTTGGAAAATTGGAAGTAGATAAGAGAAGGAGAAAGAGGAGCTTGAGGAAGATCTTAGAGAATGAGGAGCTTAACCATTATCCTAAATCTTGTAATAGGTGTTTTTTAGTGTATTCAATATGGAACGAAGATAGGTTTTCATGCCTCATTTGCATTAATTTTGTTTTTAGTTAAAATTATCTTTCTCCTATCCTTTGTTTACAAATCTTCAAGAGGAGAAAGGTCATTTGGCTTACCCTCTTTCTTTATTTATATTCCATGGATGTGCCAATGGCCACCATGTGGTTTAAATTCCCATTTGAACTTGGAGATGTAATATACCTCCTAACTCTTGGTTTTTTTTAATGCAATTTTCTTATCTTAAAATGACATAGTTATGCTACCAAAATTATGTGTGCATTTACATGCTTGTTGTGCACTCTTATGTATTGGTAATGGTAAGTGGACCAAATTCCCAATACCCATTATGTAGTTTGATTTTCCATATTAAAATTATAAATTTGAACTCTTGATTCCCTCTACTTGTTATTGACATGGTTTTATGTGTTTATGCCTTGCCATGGCCAACATATAGTAGAAAAAGATGAGTTATGCTCACATTATTATTCTCCTTTGGTAGACCTTCTTGGTGTTGGAAACACATTATGTCTACTTTTTATATTTAGGTGTTTAATAAAATATTTTTATTTCATTGTATGTTAGTTTTGGAGATGGAATCCTCTTTTTTATAGTTGAACATTACTCTCCTAGATGTATTTCTTAGTGAGAGTTTTTTGTCTAGTCTTGTTACCATCTAGACCTCATTTTACCAACTTGTCCACCTTAAACCATGATTTGATGATGCTCAAAGTTGGGATTCTTAGGATTAGGTGTGCCTATGACATCTTCCTAATAATTATTACATCCTAATTTTTTGCTAAGCAAATTTACTTGATTATGTGTAGATTTTTATGGTTAGTAATTTAATTGATTATTACTAAGTAAGTTGTAAGTCATATATTGGTATGGGATAGTTGAATATTGATTTGATTTCATGATTGTATTATTATTAGTTTAACTATATTGTATATTATTTACATTGTGATCATGTTGATTTGTTATTTCAGCTTTATTTTATGATATATGTCACAATGTTATGGACTAACTACTTTTTTATCATGAGTTTGATGCAGGAGAGATTCATCCCTCATAGAATTACAAAAGGAGAGCATCATCGGAGAGGGTGATGTATATGAAGGTGTTGGGGAAGACATAATAATGGATAGAACTCTTACACACACCACATTAAATGGCACTCATTATATACATTGTTTAAATAGCTAGCATTACTACATTTTTTATGATGGTTTGCATTTAGATAATTGTTTATGCATACTAGTTGTATGATTGTGCAATTTAATGCTTACATGGAATTATTATCTTGTGATTATGTTGTGGATGTTAAGTGTATATTTAACTATATAATATTGTAGCATGATTATCTATGCTATTAAATTCATAATTATAAATTTTTATGGTAATATAAATCTATGTGAATAACATAGTAATAACACAATAATTATGTTGGTGATTGGTTTAATAGACGTTTGATTTACCATTTCATATTAAAATAATATAACTGACTCTATATTATTCATATTATCCTTAAGTCTTAATGATTCTTTACCTATACTAAGTGATTACTTATTTATTATTAAGTCATATTATTACTATTAAGCCATTATAAAAATACCAAAAGTGAATTAGAAATAAAATAAAGATTTAAAGCATGCTTATGCCAAATTATAAAATATATATTAAATAAAAATAAAACATAAATAAAAACATAAAAAAGGAAAAAGTGAAGCTTTTACATGAAAAAAAAGAATGGGAAGTTTTTAGAAAAATAGAAAAAAAAAGTCATTCCAAAAAGGAAAAAGGCAGAGTGGGTGGCGTAGAGAAAGATAAGAAGAGAATGAGGATGGAGGGATAAAATAAGGGAACAAAGTGAAAGGAGTAGTTTAGGAGGAAGAGAGAGAGAGAGAGAGAGAGAGAGAGAGAGAGAGAGAGAGAGAGAGAGAGAGAGAGAGAGAGAGAGAGCAGGGTGAAGGATGGAAGATATTCTATTGTACCATTTCATTCGAGAAGTTTTTACAATATAAGTAATGTTGGTTATTTTTGCGTGAAATCTAAGAACTATATATATTTTATTTTTGTGTTGGTATGCAATAAATAATGTATAGGCATTGATTTATTTAAAATTTATATATGTCTCTACAATTCTATACAGCAATCTACATGTTACATTCAAAGAATGAATTGATTTGACATATATTGAACTATATATGTGTGTAGTGTTCAGATCTAGTTGTATAACAATCTAATAATGATCTGAATTAGTTGAACAATGATATATTGGTGTATAAAATATATAGTAAATCAAAAGAATTAATATATAATTTATGTATTCATTTAAGGGTTAGAGACATATATGAATATAATGATCTATAATTAGGGTCATAGTATTTAAAAATTGTAACTACATACCTAAGTGTACAACATGTCATAACTCCATAGGTTATATTAATAAATATAGGAAATGACTACGTGTTTAAGACACCAGATGCATTGTTGCCTAGATTTAGTCTCCACCTCATCCACTTCATTTAATACATATCTTTAATTTATAAAATATGAATTCTCTTTCTTTGCATAGATCTCATGGGCTTATAGTCATCAATATCCTTACCTTTTGAACATCATCCCACTTCTGCATAGATGTCTGACCAAAAAATAGAAGGCACATCATTTTTAGGATCTAGCTTAAAAATGAGAGTTGTATAGAGGTTGAGCTAGGTATAGATATAGCGAACCAATTGTTTGATATAACAAATATAGAAATATAGCAATTCATATCATGTTTTTAAAATATAGTGATGTATGTATATATATATATATATATATATATATATATATATATATATATATATATATATATATATATATAGTTTATAAATAAAGAAAATCATTATCTCTATTATTAGTATAATATAGTGATGTATGTGTGTGTGTGTGTGTGTGTGTGTGTGTGTGTGTGTGTGTGTGTATATACTATGATTTTTGTTACATTATAATAGCACTATATATATGTAAAAGATCATCTAGAATCAATGATTTATATATATATATATATATATATATATATATATATATATATATATCAAAAAATTTGAACAATGATACATATATATAAATATGAATTGAGGTTATTTGGATTATCAAACCATGATAATGTATGAATAGGTATAGTTAGTTTTTCAAATAGTGATAATATATATATGAAATTGGTCACATTTATTTTGCAAATTCATAAGAATATACCTATAGGAGTGGACTATGTATAGTTAGTTATTCAAAGTGTGTGTGTGTGTGTGTGTGTATGATTTGAATATATGTTAACATTCAAAACTATGAATAAATATATGTGTAAATTTGTTAGGTTATGGAGCTAAAAGCTTCACTGATGCAGACATGGAGAAGGCCATTGGAGGGGTTGCTGAAGGTTACTGAGTGTCAGAGAAACCGGCATCGGTCTTATCAGCCGACGTCGGCAGGATAGTGAAGAGAAGCAACCGATGTCAGTCAGGGATCGGCCGACGTCGATCACCTCCAGGCAGACAGGGACCGACGTCGGTCACCTATGTGGTTTGACTACGAGTATATTACGGGCAGTGGGTTGACGAACCAAGTGTTTGCATGATCAGAGCTAATTATAGACTGAGAGCTACGGATCTAATTATTGTAATTAGATGTCTAATTATTGTTTGGATGAGATCTATATAATAGACTCATGGTTGTATTGGAAACTTGTGCTAGAGAGTAAGAGAGCAATATTATAAGCTCCTTCTATGTGTGAGGTAGAGCTATGGTGTGTTCCTCCTAGTGCCACAGTACCAGGTGTGGGTGCTGGATTGGAGAATCAGCAGGGTTATTCATGTATGTATGATCTTGGTCATCAGGTGAGCATGGCCTTTTATAGGAGATCTGCATGGTAAGTAAGATTGTTGATCTGCAGGTGTATGTGTGTGCAAGGTCAAGGTTCACAAGTGTGCATAACTAGGTTGATTTGCAGGTGTGCAAGATCAGATAGGACAGCAACACAACAGGGAGCAGAATCAGGCAGGATCTACTTGGAGTACAGGTGTGTACTCAGATAGAGCAAAGAGGAAGGCAAGGGAGTTCCTTCCAAAAGTATGGTCTGTTGAATTGCAGGTTGTTGCAAGTTCATGGGAGATCTACTTGAAGTACGTTGAGTACTTGTGGAGTGTGTGGAGCACTTGTGGTGTGCGTGGAGCACTGGAGGTGAACACAAACTCTATGTTTGAGTTGTGTGTTGGGACCTAAGAGAGAGAGCTTTGAGGAGAGAATTATTGTTCACTTGAGGTGTGGGAAGCCTCTGAAGAGGTGGTGGAGAAGAAGTGGCATCTTCTTTATTATATTCTTTTCTTCAAGAGTTTTAATACAAGTTGTGTATTGTCTCTCATATCATGTGTTATTTTTGAATTCTAGTTACTTATTGATTCTGGTTAATTCCACATATTAAGTTGCTTGGTTTAGTAATCAATTGTGTGCTTCCGGTGTTTCATATCCTGATAAGTGGTATCAGAGCCAGGTTACAGGAAGCAGGGTTTGTGTTTGGTTACAGGTCACTCTCAGGGGTTTCTAATTGAGTGGGAGTAGAGCAATGGCAGATGAAAGTAAGCTAAGAATGGAGGAGTTGAAAAGCACAGATGGTCACTTACGGTCCCATGGAAAGAAAGAGCAGGTAAAAGAATATTGTTGGTTGGTAGCAGATCAGCATGAAGGAACTGAAGATGCAGATGTTGCAGGTGTTATTGCACAGGATGCTCTGGGAGGTTTCTTGGATAAAGTTGAATCTTGGATAAAAGATTCAGTTGCCTCTTTCCATGCAGCCCCAGGTAGAGGAGCTGGTGAGCCTTGCCAAAGAACTGGCAAAGGGGAAGTGAAGCTGAAATTGCAGGCGGCCAACACATAGGGGTTGATGAAGGTCATGTAGGTCCCAGGTTTGGAGATATGGCTAATTTCTTTAGAAAGATTGGGTGATGAGAGATGCACAAGAACTCTCACATCGGATACACTTGAATTAGCTGGTGGTAAGAAAATAGGTACTCTTTATCTACTTGTTTATATTACTGATTCTTCTTCTATTACGAAGACGTGGCTTTGTAGGCTTGGTCAAATGAGCAGGAAGGAGATGCATGTTCTTAAGTGGAAGACAAATATATTTGACAGGCTTAAGAACTGGAAAGCCTTGGTGTTTATGGAGGAGATGGCAGACAGAAACCAGTGGATGGTGTTGGATACTTCTGAGTAGAGCAGTTTGGACATGGGTTTTGATTCAAAGGAGCTCGCGGGTAAAAAGTCATCACTCACAGGCAAACACAGGTACCAGCATCAGTCAGGAGGAACCAGCATCGAACAGACAGGTGCCGATGTTGGTCATGTACAGACTGAAGCTGGTGATGTCGAGCAGTAGGTAAGACTGATGTCGGTCAGGAGGACCGACGTCGGCAATAGGGACACTGACGTCGGCAGGGTCGGTAGTCACGGATAGATGCATGGAAACTGACGTCGGTCAGATGCAGACTATGGAGTGACCGAGGTCGGTCACTGTAACGGATTTTGGGTGGACAGCACGCTGTCAAGGAGTCTCAAACACCCATACGGAGGACTGAAGACGTAATTAGGCCCTCAAATTCATTGTTCCTCTTCTTTATACTTGTTGATTGTAGAGCAAGAAGGATCCAGGAAACAGGTGGGAGCATGGCAGGGATATGATGCAGAACCAAACGGGAGTTTTGGTAAGGTTGCCAGTCGGTGTGAAAGCACAGAGAAGAATGGATTCCTTAGTTGAAGAATAGATTGAATGGACATGTGAGATGAAAGACCAGGCATATGGTCTTGAGGGAGCTGCAGGACAGTGGGACAGGACTGACAGGTGGTACCAGGTGGATGACAAAGCAGGGCTTTGGTTAATGTCAGTATAACCATTGTGTTTGTCTTACCAGGTGGATGATGGTTGCAACATTATCCTGTTGCTGTATGTGGAGGATGAACTTGGTACAAGTTCAGACATACAAGGTTTTGTTGAGCTAAGGGTAAGGTTAGTTCAGTGGCATGTCATGAGGAGTTTGGAGCAGCGAAATTCTTTGGCATGGGAGACATGGAGATCACAGGTTGATTTTGTCTCCAGTGGCAGCTGATGTGAATCAGGTGTTGGCGAGGTTTAGGATGCAGAGCTAGAGCACACTAAGGGTTGGACAGGTACAGTGTCCAAAATCACATGAGGTCTGGTATAGTATTCCCATGCAGTGGGAGCTGTCAGAGAGTTAGGAGCCAATTCAGGGAAGTGGATTCTCAGGTATTTGAGAGGGACCAGCAGCAGGTATACATGCAGGGTCAGGACTTCACTACATGTGTTTGTAGGTTCGGATGTGGCAGGGTACTCAGATGATAGGAGGTACACCATGGGATGTGTGGTGGGTTGTCTTCAGGATTGATCTTGAAGAGGGATACAAACCAGGAAATAGATTAGACAGAGTATAGGTATAGGTATAGTGTAGCTATTTATCTCCAAGTGGGAGATTGTTAGGTTGTAGAGCTAAAAGCTTCACTGATGCAAACATGGAGAAGGCCATTGGAGGGGTTGCTGAAGGTTGCTGAGTGTCAGAGAAACTGGCGTCAGTCTTATCAATTGACGTCGGTAGGATAGTGAAGAGAAGCAACTGATGTCGGTCAGGGATCGGTCGGCGTCGGTCACCTCCAAGCAGACAGGGACCGACATCGGTCACCTATGTGGTTTGACTGCGAGTATATTACGGGCAGTGGGTTGACGAACCAAGTGTTTGCATGATCAGAGCTAATTATAGACTGAGAGCTACGGATCTAATTATTATAATTAGATGTCTAATTATTGTTTGGATGAGATCTATATAATAGACTCATGGTTGTATTGGAAACTTGTGCTAGAGAGTAAGAGAGCAATATTATAAGCTCCTTTTGTGTGTGAGGTAGAGCTATGGTGTGTTCCTCCTAGTGCCACAGTACCAAGTGTGGGTGCTAGATTGGAGAATCAGCAGGGTTCTTCATGTATGTATGATCTTGGTCATCAGGTGAGCATGGCCTTTTATAGGAGATCTGCATGGTAAGTAAGATCATTGATCTACAGGTGTATGTGTGTGCAAGGTCAAGGTTCATAGGTGTGCAGAACCAGGTTGATTTTCAGGTGTGCAAGATCAGATAGGATAGCAATACAACAGGGAGCAGAATCAGGCAGGATCTACTTGGAGTACAGGTGTGTACTCAAATAGAGCAAAGAGGAAGGCAAGGGAGTTCCTTCCAAAAGTATGGTCTGTTAAATTACAGGTTATTGCAGGTTCATGGGAGATCTACTTGAAGTACATTGAGTACTTGTGGAGTGCGTGGAGCACTTGTGGTGTGCGTGGAGCACTGGAGGTGAACACCAACTCTGTGTTTGAGTTGTGTGTTGGGACCTAAGAGAGAGAGCTTTGAGGAGAGAATTACTGTTCACTTGAGGTGTGGGAAGCCTCTGAAGAGGTGGTGGAGAAGAAGTGGCATCTTCTTTATTGTATTCTTTTCTTCAAGAGTTTTAATACAAGTTGTGTATTGTCTCTCATATCATGTGTTATTTCTGAATTCTAGTTACTTGTTGATTTTGGTTAATTTCGCATATTAAGTTGCTTGGTTTGGTAATCAATTATGTGCTTCCGGTGTTTCATATCCTGACAAAATTGTGTGAAATCTAGGTTGATGTTTTAGCTATGTTTGAGATCGGGTATTTGTTTCAAACTCTTTGTAGAGACTAAGTAATGTATTTTAAGTACATTAGTTTTATATAAAATAAATTGATGAATTCAAACCTATAGCAATATATAAAGATAATATGCATAACTGTTGTAGGTTTCAAACACAAAGGAACTAAGTGAATGCCTTATATGGTGAATTTAAATTAGATGCTGATTTGAATTATTTTAAGAACCAATAGTAAATAATGAGAACAAAATTCTGATATAAAAGGTCTATTAACTATAGTACTCAGTTTATATTAATATCTTGATGATTCATGATGTTACAAATTGTCATTGATGTCATATGGATTGAGCCTATCATTAACATAAAAAGGAGTATGATTCATGGTGATCCAATGGAATTCCTTGTAATTCATAGTGAGTTATGGTGAAATGTGTGGATACAAGCATATAAAGTAGTTTTGAGGCCTAGTCCTTACATGAAGAGACCTAGTAAGAAGGGATAGGCTTGGTAGCTTGTCAAGAAGAGCAATGTGAGATTTGTGTGAATAAGGTTGGAAGTATGTGATATTTTTATGATGTCATTTAACATGTGTATTAATTTTTTATAATAGTTTAATAGGTTTCAAAGTGGGATCATGGTTCAAGTATAGCTGGCAGTCTTAGGCCTAGTGTGCAAAGAAACCTAGTGAGGCCTAATAAGGTGTCAAGTTGAGTTTCCAAGGTGCCTATATCTCATGAAAGAATGGATTGAGGTTTTATAAAATGTACCAAATTTTTTTACCAAGTTTTAATTCTTTATTTTAAGGATAAATCAAGAAAATAACTTTGAATGTCTCTTGTGTATGCAGAATGAAGAGATGAGAGCTTGAGAAGGTTTTTATTATGCTCATTAGCATGTGTAAACTCTACATGGTGTGCTAATATCTTGGGAAGAGATTTAAAATGGTCATATAAATGCTTTAAAATCATTAGGAGGTAGTTTTAAGGATAGAGTTGTATGAATAAACATTAAGAATAGAAATTGGTTTATAACCCTATTAAAATCCTTACAACGACCTGATTAGAGAGATCTTATTGGACATGGCCTAGAATGGATTGGTAATAAAAATTTTATGTTTTTATCATGTATATGAATCCTCCAAAAATATTTATGTGGAAATTTTTTTCAGGATAGTAAGTGAAGCCTACATAAAAACCCTTATTTCTTAGAATTTTGGTATAGCAAGAAAAGTTGACAAGGTCAAAAAATACAAATCATTAGAGGAAAATGTTTGAGAATATTAAATCATGACCATGATGATATTTTATTAGGTTATATAATTCAAAATTTATAAAATGGTCATGCAATTTGACCTATCACTAAACTAGCTAAGAGTGAAGACAAAGATAAAATCCAGTCTGAATGAGAATGTGTTTAGGGTTGAGTTGCAGTGGATTAGGAATGGATCAAATGTTTTTTGAGGTAATTTTTAAATACCTATATCTCATATAAAAATTATTTATATTCTTTTAAATTCATTGAAAATTTCTCAAATACTATTATCAAGATAGCTTGTCTAGAGAGAGTGGACAGTGAAGATGTATGTTTCAAAGATTGGTATATATATTCTTCATTTGATATTATATATCTATATTTTAGAGATTTAGTATGTTATAATTATATTAAAATATATTTTTCATGTATTATAATTTTATTTAAGTGTTTCTATAGGAGTTGGAAATCATGTTCACCATGACTGGTTCACTAGGCAGAATGACAATCCTGAGTAAGTGAGTGACAATGATGAGTTGGAGGATATTTGCATTTAAATGAAGAATCTCATGAATATTATGTTTTATTATGAAATATTTAATATACACATTCTTTATGGAGTTTTTTGAGTCATTAAAAGATGTTGAAACATTAAATCCAAAATGGCTTATCTGGTTATGTATGTACAGTGAGAGAGAAGCTTGAGAAATTGGTCTGAAAGATAATTAATTGACACTAGGAACAATGATATATCTATTAAATTATGCTATATATATCACATTTAAAATATTAATGTTAATGGTAGGTCATGGAAGTGCCCTTACAAATTTTTAAAATAACTTTCTACATGACTGTGTTTTGGAGCTTATACATAGTTTTATGTAGTCATCTCATAGAGGTGAGTTCAGGGTGTTTTGGATAGTCTTGAAGGATATAATGGATATTAATATATTATATAATTATTTTAGGTTCATTATAATTAATTTATATTCAATTTTTGTCCATCTTCAATTATGGAGAGTCAAATGTTTTTGACCGTACATTGGCAATGTTTGATAGTTCTAAGTGATCATATTCCAAGAGTGTGTTTGAGGTCTTTTGCCATGTTTGATTATGTTAAATATACTTAGATCTGATAATAAGTTCATGGAGGCTATGTTCATGTGATTTTTATTTTTTATTTTTTGATAAATTTAGTTATATGCTTCATTTATATCAGGAAGACTTTTTCTATGTGTGAAGACCTAATTGCAAGCAGGCCTAATGGTGTGGTTCAAGGTCTGATTTGGACTAAAATTTCATGTGGACCCAAGGTGAGAATATAAATGGTATATTATATGTGTATTTAATGTGTTTCATCTATTTAAATAATCTCAAGATGATCCAAGAGGTTATATTGGTAACGTGTGGTTCAGATAGACCTAATTGCATTAGGTCTCTATTAGGCCTAAAGGTGGGTTTAGTTATTATGGATTACGAATGAATCAATTAGTCATTAACTATAATCATGTGTAAAATTTTATAATATATATTTTTGGTCTTACCCTAATGTATTAATGTCTTTGATGACTAATATGGGTAAGAGCAAGAGTCAAATATAATTACAAGGCATAATAGTCATATTTGAGCTAGTTAAGATATAGGAGAGTGTAAGCAAATAAGAGAGAATATTGAAGATAATATGGGGGTCTTAGGTACCATTAGTGTATGTTAAATAAACTATTATAAAATATAATATAACTTATAAAGGTGATTTAAAAGGTCAGTTGACCTAATGAGCCTAGTAAGAGGTATGTTGAGCGAGAGAGCCTAAGAGGTTGTTTAAGAGGGGTAAAAGGTTAAAGAGCTGAATGAATTGATTGAATATTGAGAAAACATTATATATTCATAATAGGTGTGTTATATGTGTATGATAAATATTGGACTTAAAATTGATAAGAATAAGATCTGAAGAAGAAGTCACCATCTATTGGTTGAGCAACAAGGTGTTGTAAAGGTAAACAAATTGTATTGGTTGAGTTGGTGATTAAGTCAAGAGCGAGTTGGATATGCCTTGAAATTTTGAGCTTGAAGAAGTGTCCTTAAATTTTTTGGGTTATTTCTAAGTCACTTATGGGTTTGTATCCTCCTTACAAGTTAGATCTTTCTAAAGACTAGTTGAGTGGGTGCTTAACTAGGTAGGGGATTAGAGCTCCTTGTGGGATTGGTGTCTCACTAAATGTTGATCCATTGATTATAGGATAGTAGTCCAAGTGGTATTTTAGTTATTTTTATCCCCCATGAGGTTTTCCCACATTGTTATTATGTTCATGTGTTATGTTCTTACTTCATGCTCATATGAATGGTTGATTATGCATTGTTATATCTCTAAAGTAGTTTGATTGTTTGATGAATGATAAGAGGAATTGAAAGTAAAGTTTGTTCACTAATTCACTCCCCCCCTCTTAATGGTTTTGCTTCCAACACATGAATGTAATTATTGTTGAAATCTTATAAAGTCTTTGTTTATAATTATAAAAAATTGTTGGTATATATATATATATATATATATATATATATATATATATATATATATATATATATATATATATATATATATATATATATATATATATGCAGTATTGAAAACTTGTGTGTGGTACATACTATGATTATATTAATATGTAAAGTGCTTATGCATATATAACATATATTAGTGCATCATGATGTGTGCCTATAGTTATAAATATTTTTATTGTTAAAAACTAAGTTATCGATTCTTAAATAATGGAAAACTATTTATATAAGTATACGGTCTCCTAAAAATATAACAATTTGCTTAAATAGAAGATTATGTTGTTGTGAGTATTATGACTTTCTTATTTATGATTGTATATTTGAAATTAAGTAGTGTGTACATAAAATGATGAACTATGATATTAGTGTTTGTCATAGAATTTACTATATTTGTATCTACTTATGAAGATTAGAAATATGCAATCTAAATTTAGATTAAACCCGGATGGTATGAACTATATTTGATATGTTTATTATTTATGTGGTAAATAATATAGTGAAGATTCATTTATACATTTGACAGATTAAACGTATGCATTTTTATTATTCTTATGTTTAGCATATTTTATGCCTACTAGTAGAAATTAATCTGTATGAATATGTTGGTTATATTTATATTAACCAAATATCATATTGTTGGTACTAGGTAAGCAATGAGATGAACTTAACTAGATTACTAGTATCACTAATGCCAAATGAAGGTAATTATGTCAAGTGGTTTATATGAATTTGACTAATCCTAAAGATTAATAACTATTGAAAACTTTGGCCAAAGTAATGTTTATTTAAACATTGTCATTTCATATGTATGATTTATATGTTTGTGCAATATCATATTAGATGTTTTTAGAAATCATAAAACATACAAGCATTGACTTATCTCTTTGAATTCCTACACCATCACTATCTGCTCATTCATGAAGGGAGGGCTATCCTATGATGGGGTATTTTTTAGAGGATCGATGGTCCATGGTTGGTGTGTAAAAGCACTCAGATGATGCTCTCCCTCTCTACATCAGTACTTATTTGGAGACTACACTTGAGATTGCCATAGATAATAGAGTTTGGGGAAATCATGCTCTATGGATACTTGTATCTTGTATATTTTATTATATTTATTATTATTGAAAAATTATACATGATGAGATGTAATTATTTAATTATTATATCATGATAGTAGTGGATGCATGTTTGTATCAATCATCATTAGAAATATGTAATTACTTTCTATCTGTAGTTATATTGTATTTCATCTAATGATAGTGATCAATGATGGATAGATGTTACATGCTTATTTTACCATTATCATATTTACAGTATTTTATCTAGATCACCAATTATATTTTCATGGTAAAATCTAATAAAAAAATATGTTGATTAAATTTTAAAAAATAAATCACGTTATTCTAAGTCAAATCCAGTGGGGTTGTTACATATGGTATCAAAGTTATGGCTCAAACTCTAGGACCTAATGAGTCCACTAAAATTTTTGTATCCTTATGTTTATCATAAAGGAGAATGGTGAAATATATATTATTTAGAGAGGATCCTTTAAATGTCAATGACAATAACCCTCCAATTTATCCTAACTAATTTTTTACTGAGCAAGTAACAAAGTTGGATCAGATTATCATAGCCATGAATTAAACCAGGGACCAAATTTTAGCCCTAGAATAGGAAGTTTGGGGTCATGAAGAGGAATTAAACTAGGATATACTTGAAGAGCATCCCTCTAATTAGTAAAAACCCTCAAAATGCAAGAACTCAAGTAGCTACAGAGTTGGCTAAAGATTAGGTTACCTAAATTCACAAAAGTAGTGGATATTTATGTAGCACACTAGGGTTATATAATGTGATCCTTGGAGTTAATTGGATTGTGAAGAATAAATCTTGAGTTGATTTCTACCTAAATAAGTTTTAGTATCTAGATGATTTTAGAAATTAGAGACAAATTTAGGGTGATAAGAGAGAGAGTTGAGGCTTAGGTAGATTTATGTAATGCAACTTAGGAATACTCAAGGAAAAATATGCCAAGATTTTATCATTAAGATATATGAAATGGAAGAATCTAACGAACCATCCCTTGAATAATATCCATTTCTTAAGAATTTTTATGATGTGTTTGTAGAGGAATTACCAGGATTGGCTCCTAAATATGAGTTTGATTTCCCTATTGATATCATACCTATATTGAGACCACAGTCTAAGGCATCATATAGAAACACAACCATTGAATTAGTTGAATGAATGGTTCAACTCTAATAATTATTATAAAAAGGGTTGATCAAGCCAAGTGTGTCACTATGGGGTACACTAGTTATCTTTATCAAGAATAAAGATGGTACTCTTCGGCTTTATATAGAATATAGAATGTTGAACAAGGTAACTATCAAATATAGGTATCTAATACCTCATATAGATGATATTTTTTATCAAATATGAGGGATAATAGTCATTTTTAAGATTAGTCTTACAGAAAGATACCATAAACTAAGGATAAGAGATGAGGATATTCTAAAAATAGTGTTTATAATTTATTATTGGCATTATAAGTTCATAGTGTTACCATTTGGGTTGACAAATGCTCTAATGGCATTCATGAATCTCATGAATAGTGTGTTCATAAATTATCTAGATCATTTTATTTGGGTCTTTCTTGATGACATTATTATATACTTTAAGAATAAATAGGAGCATCTCTAACATATTTAATTGGTTCTACAATGGTTATTAAACAAATCACGTTATTCTAAGTCAAACCCAGTGGGATCGTTACATATGGTATCAGAGTTATGGCTCAAACTTTAGGACCTAATGAGTCTACTAAAAATTTTGTATCCTTATGTTTATCAAAAAATAGAATGGTGAAATATATATTATTCAGAGAGGATCCTTCAAATGTTAATGATAATAACCCTCCAATTGATCCTAACTAATTTTTACTGAGCAAGTAACAAAGTTGGATCAGATTATCATAGCCATGAATTAAACCAAGGACCAAATTTTAGCCCTAGAATAGGAAGTTTGGGGCCATGAAGAGGAATTAAACCAAGATATACCTAAAGAGCATCCCTCTAAGTAGGAAAAACCCTAAAAATGTGAGAATTCAAGTAGCTATAGAGTTGGCTAAAGATTAGGTTACCTGAATTCACAAAAGTAGTGGATATTTATATAGCACATTAGGGTTATACAATGTGATCCTAGGAGTCAATTGGCTTGTGAAGCATAAGGCCTAGGTTGATTGCTACCTAAATAAGGTTCTAGTAACTAGATGATTTTAGAAATTAAAGACAAATTTAGGGTGATAAGAGAGAGAGAGAGTTGAGGCTTAGGTAGATTTATGTAATGCAACTTAGGAATACTCAAGGAAAAAGATGCCAAGAATTTATCATTAAGATATATGAAATGGAAGAATCTAACAATCCATCCCTTGAATAATATCCATTTATTAAGAATTTTTATGATGTGTTTCTAGAGGAACTACCAGGATTGGCTCCTAAATATGAGTTTGATTTCCCTATTGATATCATACCTTTATTGAGACCACAGTCTAAGGTATCATATAGGAACACGACCATTGAATTGGTTGAATTAAAGGTTCAACTCTAATAATTATTATCAAAAGGGTTGATCAGGCTAAGTGTGTCACTATAGGGTGCACTAGTTGTCTTCATCAAGAATAAAGATGGTACTCTTCGGCTTTGTATAGAATATAGAATGTTGAACAAGGAAACTATCAAAAATAGATATCTACTATCTCATATAGATGATATTTTTTATCAAATATGAGGGACAACAAATTAGTCTTAGAGAAAGATACCATAAACTAAGGATAAGAGATGAGGATATTCTAAAAAGTGTTTATAATTTGTTATGGGCACTATAAGTTCATAGTGTTATCATTTGGGTTGACAAATGCTCTGATAACATTCATGAATCTCATGAATAGTGTGTTCATAGATTATCTAGATCATTTTTTTTGGGTCTTTCTTGATGACATTATTATATACTCTAAGAATAAATAAGAGAATCTCCAACATCTTTAATTGGTTCTACAATGGTTTTAGAAGCACAAGTTGTATGGAAAATCTTCTAAGTGCACATTTTTCTAGGAAAGAGTAGAATATCTAAGACATATTATCTTTGCAGATGGTATTTTAGTAGATCCAAAAAAGATAAGAGCTATTATGGAGTGGTTGGCACCAAAGAATGTACACAAGGTAATAAGTTTCATGGGATTAGCAAGGTATTAGAAAAAGTTTATTCTAAATTTTCTAAGATAGCTAATCTAATTATCTCTCTATAATGGAAGAACCAAAAGTTTTGTCTGGTTAGATAAATGAGAAGTAACTTTTTAGGAATTGAAAATAAGACTCACTTCAACATCGGTGTTAAGATATTTTAACCCAAATGGTCAATTTTCAGTGATCATAGATGCATCTAGGAATGGACTTGGAAGATTCCTTATGCAGGATGGTGTAGTAGTGGCTTATGAATCAAGGAAGTTGAATCCTGATGAGGTAAAATATGTCTGCATGACCTAAAGCTTGTAATAATTGTGCATGATTTACAAGTTTGGTGGCATTACTTGTAAGAATAACCATTTGAATTCAAGACTAATAACTTGGGACTCAAGTACATTTTAACCCAACCAAATTTGAATGCTCATTAGAGATGTTGGATAGAGTTCTTGTATGATTATGATTTTAATATCAACTATATTAAAGGCAAGAAAAATAGAATAGTTGATGCTCTTAGTAGTAGAAGGTATATAGTAGGTGTGGCTACTATCAAGAGTACTTTCAAGGATCAAGTGGTCAAATTCTCACCAAAAGATGAATTCTATGATCAGGTCAAGAAAGTGTTATTAGAGAATGCTCAAAATCTTAAGTATAAAGGATTTAGATTAGAGAATGATGGTATTTTATGATACAATGGAAGGATGTATGTGTCATATTGAAATAGTCTACAGAGCACAGTGATAAAGAAACTACATAATGCCCTGTATTTAGTACATTTAGGAGTAACCAAACTTATGCTAGATCTTAGACCATTTTATTTTTGGAGGGGAATCAAAAATTATGCAACAAAATTTGTATTGCATTGTCTATAATGTTAGCGAGTGAAAGTTGAACATGTGCATTCAGATGGATTTTTATATCTGCATGATATACCAAAATGAAAGTGCCAGGTGATTAGTATGAACTTTGTCTAAGTTTTACCATTATCATGGAATAGGCATGACATGATCTTGGTTATAGTTGATAAACTAACCAAGGTGGCTCATTTTATACAAGGCAATTTGATAGATGATGCACCTACTCTTGAGAAGAGATTTGTAAAAGAAGTGTATCAGTTGCATAGATTTCTAGACAAGATCATTAAGTATCATCATCCAAATATGACTACTAAGTTTTGGGTAACTCTAAATTTAACTTTGGATATGTATTTAAACTTCAATATTGCATATCACCTAGAGATTCATAAACAAATTGAGCAAGCTAATTAGGTGTTAGAGGATATTTTTTTATGTATTGCATGGATCAGTACTACAAGTAGTAAGATTATCTTCCATTGATTGAGTTTGCTTAAAATAACTCATACAAATCATTTTTAAATATGGCACCATTTGAATCACTTTATAGAATAAGGTGCAAGACACCAATTAGTTGGGACAGGTTGGAAGATAGGGTAGTCTTTGGACTTGAGATGCTTTCAAAAATAAAAGATCAAGTCAGATCAATCAGGTAAAGATTAGTTAAGGCCAATGATAGGTAGAAGAGTTATGTTGATTTCAAGATAATAAATAGGAAATTTTTAGTAGGTGATAAAGTGTTCGTGTGGGTCAAATAATAGAAGAGCTTGATTAAATTCATAAAGTCAGTGAAACTTTTATTGAGATATGTGGGACCCTTTGAGGTGTTAGAAGTGGCCAATCCTATAGCATATAGGCTTGTATTACCACCAGCCTTAGCTCTATTTCATAATGCATTTCATGTTTCTTATCTTAAAAAGTATATAGCTGATCCTTTACATGTGTTATATTAGAATTCTTTGTAGGTTTTGAATCTTAGGGTCGTCATGGTAGAACCAATCAGAGTAGTTGACCCTCGCAAACTTCATTTGTGTAATAAAGAGATGTCACATTGCAAGATTTTGTGAGACCAATACTCTCAGGATAATGTTACTTGGGAGAATTATGATTATTTCTATAGATTATTTCCACATTTATTGGCTTGATATGATGCTTCATATTATGTTACTTTTATACTGAATAATGTTTTTAATTAAGAACTTATATTTGAATGTGTCATCAAGATGATGACTAGATTTAGGGGGAAAGATGTTACATCTTGATTTCTCACTAAGCAGATTTACTTAATTATCTGTGGATTTTTATGGTTAGTAATTTGATTTGATTATTACTAACTAATTTGTAATTCATATGTTGTTATGGGATAGTTGAATATTGCTTTGATTTCATGACTACATTGCTATGAGTTTATCTTTATTTCATATTCTTTACATTGTGATCATGTTGATTTGTTATTTTAACTTTATTTTATGGTATATGTCATGATGTTATAGACTAACTACCTTGTCATGAGTTTTATGAATAAGAGATTCATCTCTTAGAGTATGACAAAGGGAGAGCATCATCAGAGAGGGTGACATGGATGGAGGTATTGTGGGATGACATAGGAATGACTAGAACCCTTATACACACCATATTAAATCTCACTTATTATATGCATTATTTGAATGGTTAGTGTTAGTATGTTTTTTATGATGGTTTGTATTTAGATAATTATTTGTGCATATTAGTTATGTGATTGCACAGTTTAATGCTTATATGAAATTAATCTCATGTGATTATGTTGTGGATGTTATGTGTAGGTTTAACTTTATAATATTATAGTATGATTATGTTATGCTATTATAATCATAATTATAAATGTTTGTAATAACCTAAATCTGTATGAATGGCATAGTAATAACACAATGGTTATGTTGGTGATTGGTTTAATAGACATTTGATTTACCATTTCATATTAAAAGAATATAACTGAATCTATATTAGTCATATTATCCTTAAGTCTTAATGATTGTTTACCTATACTAAGTGATTATTTATTTATTATTAAGTCATATTATTACTATTAAGCCATTAGAAAAATATATAAATACTAAAAGTGAATTAGAAATAAAACAAAGATTTAAAGCATGCTTAGGCCAAATTAGAAAATATATACTTAGGAAAAAGAAAAGAAAAAGAAAAACATAAAAAGGGAAAAATTGAAGCTTTAACATGAAAGAAAAGAATGGAAATTTTTTATAAAAATAGAAAAACAAAAAAAAAAATCATTCCAAAAAGGAAAAAGGAAGATTGGGTGGCATAGAGAAATATAAGAAGAGAAGAAAGGAAGATGGAGGGAGAATACAAGGGAACGAAGTGGAAGGAGCAGCGTAGAGAGAGAGAGAGAGAGAGAGAGAGAGAGAGAGAGAGAGAGAGAGAGAGAGAGAGAGAGAGAGAGAGAGAGAGAGAGAGAGAGTAGGGTGAAGGATAGAAGATATTTTATTGTACCATTTTAGTCAATAAGTTTTTACAAGGTAGGTGATGTTTATTTTTGTGTGAAATATGAGAACTGTATATATTTGATCTCCATGTTGGTATGCAATAAATAATGTATACAGTGATCTGCATGTTATATTCAAACAGTGAATTGATTCAACATATAGTGAACTATATATGTATATAGCTTTCAGATATAGTTGAATAGCAGTTTGATAATGATCTGTATTATTTAAAAAATGATCTATTGGTGCATAGAATGTATAGTGAATCAAATAATTTAATATATAATTCATGTATTTATTAAGTTTTAGAAACATATATTAATACAGTGATCTATGAATTAGGGTCATAGTATTTAAAAACAACAACTACATATATAAGCATATGATGTGCCATAGATCCATAGTCCATAGTAATAAATATAGTAAATGACTACGTGTTTTAATAAATGAGACGTGTTGCTACCTAGATTTAGTCTCCACCTCAACTATGTCATTTAATACATATCTTGAATTTGGAAAATATGAATTCTCTAGCTTTGTATAGATCTCTCCAGCTTGTAGTCATCAATCCCCTTACCTTTTAAACATCATCCCACTTCTGCATAGATGTATGACTAAATAACATAAGGCACATCATTTTTAGGATATATCTTGAAAATGAGAGTTGCATATAAGTCAAGCTGGGTATAGATATAGCGAACTGATTATTTGATATAGCAATATAGCAATTCATATAATATTTATAAAATATAGTGATGTATATATATACTATTTATAAATGTAGTGAATCATTATATACATACTATGATTTCTATTACACTATAATATCATTATATATATGCAAAAGATCATCTAGAATCGGTGATTAATATATAGAGATATACCAAAACATTTAAATAGTGATACAAATATATAAATATAAACTGAGGTTATTTGGATTATCAAACTGTGATAATATATCAATAAGTATAATTAATTTTTCAAACAGTGAGAATATATATAAATACAAAATTGGTCACATTTATTTTGAAAATTGTGAGAATATACCTATAGGAGTGGATTATGTATAATTAGTTATTCAAATAGTGGATATATATATATATATATATATATATATATATATATATATGAGCTGAATATATGTTGACATTCAAAACTATGAAAAAATATATGTGTAAGTTATGTGAAAGCTAGGTCAATGTTTTGGCTATGTTTGAGATGAGGTATGTATGCAATCAGAAATACATGATATCTATAAATCAATCCTAACTCAGAGAAGATAGATCTTGATTACACTTCCAATTGGGGATACATTAGATAATTAGGAACATGACCAATATGGGGATTCGTTAGACCTGATTAGGGGATCTCTTATTATATTAACTTCACTAGGGAGGGTTCTAAAGCCTCCAGTCTAAGCAAAAGCTAACAACAACCCTAAGGGGGTCCTATGTTTTCATATTAACTAAACTAATAACAAGTAAATAAAAAATCTAATCTAGTGCTCACCAAAGCTAGTGGCACAAAGTGGGGGTAATAAACATTAAAACTAAACATGCATAGAAGACATATACTCATGTCAATGTATATGAAATCATAATACATGGGAGAGATTTACAAACACATTATTTATCTACTCTTACAAAGGAGGGAAAAAGTTAGGAATACTTACATTTGAAGACAAACCCATCAAACCTCAATCTCTCCCATGGCTAAGGTGTTGCACAAGAGGTTGTTGTGGTACATAAGGATGACAAGGACAAATCAGATCTAGGCTACATGACCTATCAATGCATCCAAAAGACTTCTCCACAAGACAAGATTTGTATTTTCAAAGAAAGTATGAAACCCTAAGCATGATCCTCAATTAGAATGGTCAATAATTAGATTCATAATATATCTATTTTCTTCTTCTCTTCTTTTATAAATGATTGAAATGAATGTGTATATATAGGCAACTCTAACCCTAAACCCTTGAAATCATTTTGGCCAATAGGGTCGACCTAGTTGACCTAGTACTATTTTTGACAATAAAGCATGTTAAATAATGAAATAAATCAGCCATGTAGGTTGATTATAAAAATAATACAGGGTTGACCTAGCTGACCTAGTCTTAAAATTGCGAAAAGGGGATTCAAGTTAAGGAAATGGCTAATGAAGGTGACAAATGACTAGAGGAGGGTAAAAATAGGAAGCTAAGATTAGGTAAATGGATTTTAGGAGATAAGTATGTAAATATCAAGTGGTAGAAGGGACAACAATCCTACGAAGCAATAATGATCTACCCATCCTTTTCCTAGTGCACCCCTTAAGGCATGCACTCAGAGAGATTGAGACTTGACAGGTTTCTATAGGATACAAATTGTCAATAATTAATAAAAGATTGAAAATATTATGTTTATACATATGCCCCACTCAAAACTCATCATATGTCATGTGACTATAACAGGGGATGGTGCTTCAGGAAAATAATATGATGGCACATAATGTTGATGCTAAATAAAGTACAATAAGCAACAAATAAAATAAATGAAAGGATAGAATTGAAAAACACATAATGTTGACCATTTTGACCACAAGTCAAAATGGGTCAACCCCCTATAGTTAAAAATTATATATGGATCTAATATTTTATCATAGGGTGTGTTATAGTCTTTTTGATGTAATTTAATGCCATTTTAGCCTTGGTCATGGTCTAATTAGTTTATATGTCATTTTGAGTTACTTATTATCTATTTAGGGGTCATATATGCAAGTGTCATGGTTTTCAAGGTTTCAAAGTGTCCTAGTTTTCCTTAAATCATCCAAGAAGTCAGATTATTTATCAGGAATATCAGTTTCGTCTAAAATTTGTAGGTTCTCTAACTGAAAATCAAGAAATCAACTGAAAAGGAAGAGTTTGGCATTTGTATGGCCCATGAGATAGAGTGACACATAGGAAAAGGCAATGGAATGGATATTTAACATCCTTATATTCATTTATATACTTTACATGCTTTGTAAGTTCTAAAATTGGTCTAAAACCATTTTATTCCTTCATCTCCTTTCTAGGCATATAGAACTAGTTAATGGGTTTTTGGTTGGTACAACCAGTTGAAGAACTTCTAGGTAAAACACCTTTGGTAAGTGATATTACAGTTAGAGAGATTAATTTTAATTAAAATATTTCAAATATTAGTCAACTATGCTTTATTAACCATCTCTAACAGATTGATTGTATTTTTTTGCTCACTATTTCCCATACCCTATAGGTTTTGCTCTTATTTGGATGATTTCATACAATCTAGATATTTTAATTGAATATATAGGACATGGAAATCTTCAAATAATGTTTCATATGCTTGGTTTCATGTTTCAAGGTGTTTTTCTAGGCAATTCATCTCAAGTTTGTAGATTGGTATCATTTGGGATGACAGATAGGTTTCCACTATTTGTAGAATCTTCATACTTTGGTAGTGACTTTAGAGGGTGGTTATAGGTTCATTCCCATTTTTTATTTGTTTTATTTTTCCCATAACCTTTCAATATCATTCTCAAGGAAATATTTCATGAGGTTGTTGTCATACGTACTATGATGTCAATTGCTTCATGATTATCATACACAGTCATCTGAATGAGTTGTGTTAAATCTTGATCCCATTCATGAGATATTGAAATAAAGTCCTATGTTTATTGACACATACTTATTAAATTATTTATAAATTATATTCCATCAAATAATGTGTGGTTAGCATGGGGGAAACCTTTTCTTTCTACACACAGTCTCCTACATTTAACATACACCTACAGGTATCTCATGAAGACTAATAATATTGAAAGGGAATGTCTAAGATGAATAAGGTTCTTTATAATTAAAAGACTCTATTTTTATTCTCTTTTGAAGTTCAAAACTAATTTGAATCTCACAAACCATACTTTCTTCCAACTTACTCATCCTCACTTCCTGTATGTGAAAATGTCCACCTACAAGTGGCACCACAAAGATATGAAGGTGCTTATATGGAGAAGTTTGAACATGAAAAAACCTTATTGAAATATTATTATGTTTATTAGATCATTTCATAATTATTTGGAATGCTATATTGGCATATGAGATAGGAAATTACCTTTAAAAGGTGAGATGACTGTTTTCAAGGAACTTTTCTCTAAAAACACAGAACATAGCACCTAGCCATTTTAAGGAGATCATAAGATAATGTTGTCAAGAACACGGAATCATATTAATGATCAGACCTTTTATATTCCACATAGGAGATGATATTTTAAAAATATGGAGGGTATTTGACTAGTGCAAAGTAATAGTTGGGGGCCTCCAAGTTGCCCATTTGAATATTGAATTCCTTCATTATCATCTACAGGGTTTGGAGATTCAAAGTGACCTTAACATCCTAAAATGAAAATAAGAAATATTCTTATGATTTAATGACCTTATCAATTGAAAATTCATATTAAATACCATAAGGTTAATCAAGAGAGGTTGATATGAATTTTTTGGAGTCTAATCTACATTACAGGTGTCCTTTCCCCTGAAACAATTCACCTACAGTTGATTGTGAAATCCTATATCATATTTGAGGTGAGTTTATACATGGAGACACCAATATTTTATAAATAAAAATGCTTATAATACATATATGGGATCCAAAAGGTATTTAACAGTGATTCCAAATATGTTGCATGCCTATAGTACCTCTGTTACCCCAATAATTAGTAGTTATAGTCAACTATAGTTGATAATGACCCAAGTGATGACTATTATAGGTATTTAGCCTAACAAATGGATGGTATAGGTGACCTAAGGGAATATTATATGGAATTAATGGTTTCAATAATACCTTATAAAAATTCAAAAATCTCTCGATGTGTAATATACACCTACAAGAAGGAGAAATATACAAACAGGGTCAGCCTATCAGTCAGGCCTAACTGAGTAAGAATATGGTTAAAGGTGAATGCATGGGTTATAAGAGTTTATGAAAAAAATTAAAATATTAATCATGGTTTAAAACATATCAAATTACCCTCATGATATTAGATCAATATAGAGAGAGGGTTCTAATCAAGTAACCTACAGCCATATGGTAAAACCGTGCATACAATCCACTCCCCATAGGTTTGTCTTGAGTTTTAGTGATTTTGAGGGATATAATCATGTCAAAAAGGGTTGAAATTAAATATAGTAAATCCTTATCACTTGTATAATACCATATAATATCTAATTTTATTGAATAAATAGGGGAAGTACCCTTTGTTTTGTCTCAGGCAGAGGGTACTCCCTTTCTACACATACTGGCAGGTTTTGAAGAAGAAAGGTGATGAGTTGAGCTAAAGGTTGATCATACCTTGAAATAAGGTGTGGAAAATTGGGTGATATCTTAAAAAACATGATAAACCATGCATATATGGAATAATCTCAATAGGATGGTTTGGACTTTCAAGTATGCAGACAGGCCTATTAAACACGGTTTAGGCCTAAAGACCAAATGGGGGTCGATGTCACTTCTAGCCTTAGGTGGGAATTATAACCCATTATATAATGTTTATGGGGGTATAATACATGTGTCTATGATTTTGGAATGTATAAAATTCTCTAAGAAAGCTACTTTTATCTCAAAGACAAATCACGAGCATACAAAATGAAGGTCAAAGCTCGAGAAGCCCATTTAGGAAACTCGTATCTTCTTAGAGGTGTTTCATGGAGATTCAAGGAGTTTTGGAAAGTTGGCAGGGGTCTTAATAAATTATCTTGCAGAATTTTTTTCAATTCTAACATCCTATCTCTATGAACAAAACTTAAGAGTAGAATGAGCCTAAAACCCTACTAAACCTTGGATAAGGACCCAACTAGGAAAACAAGGATGGAGGGCTATCCAAATGAGATGGAATGACATGGAAAGTGATTAGATGATATAGAGGACTATCTAGAGACCATTTCCATCCACTTAAGGCATTCCCTATCTATACAAATAAGTTACAAAATTGATTTTTTTGACTATTTTGAGATTGTGTAGGTTATAAGGACTTCTAAGAGGAGAAATCAACTTTAAGAGAGATATTGAGACTTATTATATCTCACTATGAAAATTTCATGATTCATAAAATCTATTAAGTGTTCCTACAAGTGCCTTCATCTCAGCCAGTGAAAATTGGCAAAGTAAGATGATGAGAAGTGTGAAAACTTCAAATGGATAACCTTTTAAGGTGTACCTAAGAAATACAAGGCCATGAAGAGTCTTTCCAAGTGTCATTCACTCCCTTTTATGTATTTTCATGGTAAACTAAGGCTAATTTTGAGGCCAAGTGTGAGGGGTGACTAAAAAATGAGTTTATTTAACTACAGATAATTATGGCTCACTTTCAGAGGAATCCATATGATTAGGAATATAGTCAATGCATGGAGAATAATGTTTTCAACCCCTCCCTCTAATTTCAATCATGATATATATCCTTAGTTAGTTTTGGCATGTTTCAAAAAGGGTGAATGATGAAGATATTTTTCTTTTATAGAATGAGAACTCATGTGCCACATTTCATGAGTTGCATAGTTTGGAAAGCCATTTGTCCTATCAGACCTTGCATGGTTGATCTAAGAGGATTTGGAAAACAAGTCATAAAATCATAGTTTGATCATAATCATGGCAAAGGGCTCATCAATAAATTTTTGATGTATTTTATGGATCATAAAATGGAGCCTGTATGCACAAGTTATAACACGTGGAAGATTGAATCAAGCAAATAAAAAAAATGGGGTTTGGACATTGATAAGTGGTGAGTGTTCAACAATCGATGAGTGAATGACAAGTGGTGAGAGGATATTTGACCATATGATGGGTCCTCAAACCACCATGTGGATTGATACCATTCATTATGGACCAATTTTTTATATTATGTAATTAATTAAATTTCATTTCAAACCCTCCAACTTTCCACGTGACATCCACACTTTCTTACTTTATCCACATTACATGTCAACCAAAGTTTCTATCTAACCAAGTTTCCATGTATTTCCCATAGTTCCCACACACAATCCATGTGAAAGACCCATTCCACCATACATCCACCAAAATCTATGCCAATGCCAAATACTTGGCACGTTAAACCTTTAATTTCATGGCATTTAAAAACATTAAATTACACCCACCTCCCAAATGTGAGATTTTAGATTGATATGACCACCAAATGCATTGGAAGTGGGATTCAAACTTGTCCTTTTTGGTTAAAATGATAAGGACTTGACTGATACACCCATGGGTTCAAGCATTATAAATTGAGATCAAGATGATATTTAAAGCATGGTTTTTAGTGTTATTTCATTGAGATAAGGCATGTATAAGAGTGATAGAGAGACTTAGAGATTTATAAAAGGCCTTGAACAACATAGTTTTATTTCAAGAGTATCTCTTTGATAAATTAAAGCCTGTAAAATGAATTTGAAGATTTATTAATATTCTAAAGTGCTTTTTGCTATAATTAATAAGGAGTGATCCCTCATTGGATTGGATTTAGAGATGTAAGCCATTGTGCCAAACTCTATTATCAAATTATGTTTGATATTTTATGTCAACTTTTATCTCTTTTATTGTACACTCTTAAATTTTGTCTATTTTGGATATTTAAAAATTGATTTTAATTCCATAATCATTTAAAATGTTGATTTTAATTAAATAATTATATTAAGGTTTTGATCTAATTACAAGTGTGATTTTTGTTATTATGATACTTGTTTGATTACGATTACATATCAAATTTTTAGTATCATAGTGGAATTTGTATTTAACTGTGTGGATTTCTAGTGTATGTTGATAAGGTTGAGATCTAGGTGGGGTGAAGGAGAATTGACCAAGTTTAATCTAGAGATTGGGACAAGATGTACTCCAAAAATGTCAGAAGAAGTGTTTGAGTCTGAATGAGCTTTTTGACAATCCTTCTTGGAAATGAAGGACATGGTTGAGGAACTTTACCTTGAATGATGAATTAAGATGGAGCATAATGGAGGTGGTAAATTTTTTGACAAACCTTCCTCCTCTTCAGGTAACGGTAAAGATAAAAAAGTTGTTGAATCTCTTCCTTCACTAAAGCTAGATATTAAGTTTGAATTGTTGATGTTTAATGGTGAGATTAATGCAAAAAAGTTAGATAACTGGATAAAGTATATTAAAGTAAATTATAGGGTCCAAAAGATTGTAGATGATGAGGCTAAAATTCACCTAGCTACTCTTTGAATGGGAGGCATAGCTCTCATCTGGTGGGAGAGTAAGTTGAAGGAAAGTGAGATTAACATAGGTAACTTGATTTCCACTTGGAGTGAATTTGTTGATGCACTCAGAAAGTAATTTTATCCTTTAGGCTATATGCAAAAATCCATGATGGATTGGTAATATTTTAGATAAACTAAAGGCCAAAGTATTCAATATTATACACAAGAATTTAGGAAAAAGGCTTTACTTTTGAATATTCATCTTTATACACAGGAAACACTACTTAAGTATATAGGTGGGTTACATAGTTACTTAAAACACATGATTCTGGTTCTCAATCCCACTAGTTTAGATGAAGCATGTGTTAAATCCACTCATTTAGAGGCTAGAGGAAAACAAACAAAATAATCTTTTCCTAAATTTAAAAGTAAGCAATCAGAAGTTAAGCATTATAAAGGGTAAATTTTTGGAAAGGGTAAACAAAAAACCACTATTACTATTCATAAAGAAGAGGGTAAGCCATTTTTCAATCATTGCAAGAAAAATCATGATGAGTTAAAGTTTTGGAAATTACATCTTGAGTTAAGTCCTTTTCACAGGTTTAAGAAGAAAGATAAGAAAACTAATAATGTAGTTCAATATCTAGGTTTAGACTCTGGGGATGAAACTAAGATCACAGCTATGAGTATGCAGAATTATTCTTCTCTTTCTAGCACTAAGTCATATAATGTTGCTTCCTCTTCAAAACAAAAATCTTTGCATAATGACAAGAAAAGAAATGAGTTGTTCCACATTAGGGTTGTTTCAAAACATACTAAGATTGACACTCTATTTGATAGTGGATCATAGGCAAATTTGATTTATGAAGAGATTGTTAAAAATTTAGGCCTACAAACAACTCCCCATCTAAAACCCTATCCACTTGGTTAGGTGTGTGATGATGCAAAATTGTAAGTAACTAAAACTTGTGGATTGAAATTTTTCATCACATCCAAATTCATAGATGATGTTGATCTAGATGTAGTCCCTTTGGACATATGCAAGATCATTTTAGTAAGTCCTTATCTTTATGATAGAAAATCAATCTTCTATAGGGAGGAGAATAAGTATTTTCTTGTTAAGGATGGCATTAAATATATAGTTAGAGCACATCATGTTAAGATGAGTCTATCCTTGGTTACAGTAGGGCAAATGAAAAGACTAGTCAATGCAAGCAAGAATTTTTATCTCATGTTCATTAAGTCTAAGGAAAAAGAATATTCCCAGGCAATGGAAAATTGAATCCTAAATATAAGAAATAATTGGTTGAAATCATTTCTAGTTATGATGATGTGTTTCAGGATCCCAAAGGGTTTCCCCCTAAAAGGGGAGTTCATCATGCAATTCAATTGTTACAGGATTCTCCTCTCCCTAACATTGGCATGTACAAATTATCAATGGTGGAAAATAAGGAAATCAAGAAGCAAGTAATGTAACTTTTGGAAAAGGGTGTTATTCATCCTAGTACATCTCCTGTTGGTTCACCTATCATTTTGGTGCCAAAGAAAGATGGCACATGGTGAATGTGTGTTGATTTTTGTGCTTTGAAAAAAATTACTATTAAGAATAATTACCCTCTTCCTCGTATTGATGATTTGCTAGATCAGTTAAAAAATGCTATCTATTTCACTAAGTTAGACTTGAAAAGTCATTATCATTAGGTTAGAATTAATGATGGTGATATTTGAAAAACTACATTTAAGACAAAACATGGATTGTTTAAGTGGATTGTCATGCCTTTTGGGTTATGTAATGCACCGACTATATTCATGTGATTGATGAATGATGTTTTCAGGCTAATCCTTCATGATTTTGTTATAGTCTACTTAGATGATATTTTTATCTTCATTCAAACTTGGGAAGATCAAAAAAAACTTGGGAATACATTGAGAAGAGAGAAACTTTATTTGAAATTGTCTAAATGTGAATTTGGAAAGACCTCTTTGGTTTACTTACGTTATATTGTAAGACATGGTGAATTGAAAATTGATCCTACAAAAGTGGAGGTTATAGTTAAATGGCCTAAACCTAATAATGTAACTGAGGTTAGAAGGTTTCTTGGTGCAATACAATATTGGAGGAAATTCATTACTAATTTCTCACTTATTACATCACCCCTGCATTCTTTGACTAGTAAAAAATAGGTCTTTCAGTGGGTAAGCAAGTAGGAAAAAGCCTTCAACAAAGATTAGTACTACTCATATCTTGGCACTTCTTGATTTACAGCAACCATTTGAGATCAAGACAGATGTAAGTGATTATGCTATGGGAGTTGTTCTGATGCAGGGAAAAAAGATTATGTTATCATTTTGAGACCTTCACAAGTGCAATAAGAAATTATCTGACTTATGATAAGGAATTATATGCATTGGTTCAAAGTGTTAAGAAATGGAAACATTACTTGAAGGGCAAGGAGATAGTAATACATACAGATCATCAACCCCTTCAGTATCTCCAATCATAGGCCAAGCTACAACAATCTAGGAGTTTTCATTGGATGGGTTTCTTACAGGAGTTTCATCTTGTGATCAGGTATAAGAAAGGTATTCAAAATAAAGTTGTTGATGTGCTTTCTAGGCCTCCTATGGTAGTTACATATATTCTCTTACATCATAGTTCTTTGACTCATGAAAGTTATAAAGAATAGTATGTTGATGATGCTGACTTTAAAGATGTGTACAAAGACTTGATGAATTGAAAACAGGTAGAAGAATCAGATTATCATGTGCATAATGGACACTTGTATCATTTGGGTAAAATTTGTATTCCTCAAAATCAAAGGGTGCACATGATTAGTGAAGCACATACTTCTCTTATTTTTGGTCATTTTGGAGTTGGTAAAATGGTTGCACATTTGAAAATGTATTATTATTGGCCTCGTATGCAGGAAAATTTTGCCAAATACATCAAGGGGTGTGTTATTTATGCCACAAGTAAACCTAATAATAGGAAACTAGGACTTTACACTGCCTTGCCTATTCCTACTCATCCCTAGGAAAGTATTTCCATGGATTTTGTAGGGGGTTTGCCTATGTCATGGAGGAAACATGATTACTTGTATGTGGAAATGGATAGATTTAGCAAGATGTGTGTTTTGATTCCTTTCACTAAGCAAATTATAGGATAAGGTACGACACACTTGTTCTTTTAGCATGTATGGATTCATTTTGGTTTGCCCACTTTTATTATTTATGATCAAGATTCTTTATTTCTTGGGGAATTTCAGTCAACATTATGGGAATTAATGGATACTAAGTTGAATAAGAGCACTATATTTCATCCATAGACTGATGGTTAGACAGAGGTTGTGAATTACATAATAGTACATTTACTTAGGGGTTATTGCAGTAAACATCCCAAGTTATGGGATGAGAATTTATGCTATATACAACATGATTACAACTATACACTTCATTCTTCTAATATGAAATCTCTTTTTGAAGTTTGTTAAGGATATTTGCCTAAATCTCCTCTAGATGTTTGTTATGGATAAGATTTAGCTACTAATGAATGTAAAGATGTTGTTAAAGCTAAGAAGTTCATTGAAAAGACATAGCAAGTACATCAGACTGACTAAGATCAATTAGATAAAAGTTAGACAAAATACAAAGAAAGACATGATAAACATCATGTTGATCACTAGTTTGTTTTAGGTGATTTGGTATGGCTTCACATCAGTAAGGAAAGGCTGATAGGTGAAGGTGAAAATTTGAAACCAATCCGATATGGTCCTTTCCAAATTAAAAAAAGATTGGTAAAAATGCTTTCTAATTAGATTTACCATCTTATATGTAGATTTATTTAGTTGTGAATGTGGAAAATCTAAAATTGTATGAGCCTTTGATGATTGTAGATCATGATGAGAGTGTATCTATTCATTCTGTTGATGATTTTACTCCTAAGTTTGTAACAGAACTACAGGAAGATTCAACACTTGATAGGAAGGTTCAGACTTCATGAATGTGAGATGTTGAATATCTTCATGTTGGTCTCAAAGGGATGCACCTGAATAAGTCCAAATGGATGGAATCCAGAAGAGTGAGGGAGCAATACCCTCACCTCTTTACCAATTAATCAACTTTTGGAGGTCCAAAAGCTCCTAGTGGGGAGGATTGATCCAAGAGGATCTATATTTTGATTTGAAAAATAAGTCATCAAATCATAGGTTAATCACTATCATGGTGAAGGTCTCATCAAAATATTTTCAATGCATTTCATGGATCGCAAAATGAAGCACGTATGCACAAGTTATAACATGTGGAAGATTGAACTAGGAAAGTAAAGAAAATTGGGGTTTGGACATTGACAAGTGGTGAGTGGTCAATAATGGACAAGTGAAAACAGTGCTGAGAGGAGATTGGACCATGTGGTGGGTCCTCAAGCCACCACATGGCTTGCCACCATTCACTATGGACCAATTTTGTATATTATGTAATCAATTAAATTTCATTCCAAAACCCCTCAAAATTCCAAGACCCTCCAAATTTCCACGTGACATCCACACTTTCCATGCTCCATCCACATTACATGTCAACTAAAGTTTCTAACCAAGTTTCCATGTATTTATTATGGTTCCCACACGCATTCCATGTGAAATACCCATACCACCATAAATCCACCAAAATCTATGCCAATTCTAAATACTTGGCATGTTAAACCTTTAATTTTGTGCCATTTAAAAACTTTAAATTACACCCACCTCCCAAATGTGGGATTTTATATTGATATGACCACCAAATGTGTTAAAAGTGGGATTCAAACTTGTCCTTTTTGGTTAAAATGATAAGGACTTGTCTAATACACCCATGGGTTCAACCATTATAAATTGAGTTCAAGGTGATATTTGAAGCATGGTTTTTAGTGTTATTCCATCGAGACAAGGCATGTATAAGAGTGATAGAGAGACTTAGAGATTTATAAAAGGCCTTGAACAACATAGTTTTGTTTCAAGAGTATCTCTTTGACAAATTTAAGCATGTAAGATGAATTTGAAGACTTATTAATATTTTAAAGGAATTTTTGCTATAATTAATAAGGAACAATCCCCCATTGGAGTGGATCTGAAGATGTAGGCCATTATGCAGAACTCTGTTATCAAATTGCATTTGGTATTTTCCATCAATTTTTATCTCTTTTATTGATACACTCTTAAATTTTGTCTATTTTAGATATTTAAAAATCAATTTCAATTTTTTAATCATTTAAAATGTTGATTTTAAGTAAATCATTATATTAAGTTTTTGATTCAATTACAAGTGTGATTTTTTTCTATTATGACACTTGTTTGATTATGATTACAGATCAATGGTCTATATCCTACTTCATTCTATTGCATATGTAACTCCTCCTCTCAGCATGACAAGTGTTTAAGTGACCTTTGGACTTTTCTTTTCCCACTTCTCTCTCAAATGCTATAAGTAGCTACCATTTTGGCCTTTGTAAAATAATTCCACTCTATGTATGGCAAATCCCTACTAGAATGATGTCATATTTTGCCTTTGAACATTAATGCAAATCTGATTTTGAGTTATTAAACAATTATCTATGTTTTTAAGTGATGTATGGTGATGCAAAGTGATAATTCGCTATCCTTTCTTCCTTTAACATTTCATGTTTGTATAAGAGTTCATGTTCCAATAGATCATATAAAGTGTTGTCAATTGTATGAGCCTATATTTTAAGTGTACAATGAGCCTTAGTGTCTGTAACTATCTTATGGTTCACTTACCTTGGATAGCTCTCATGCATCTCACCTCTCTATTGAAATACTCATGTTAGAATCCATATGACTTGGAATTTATTTTGTGTTCCTTGTTTTATAGTGCAGGAAAGTATGATGATCACATGTAAGACATCTTGGTGTATCACCCCCTTAGAGTAGGTTCATTTCATGAAAAATCTAACTCTTTTCCTCATGAACAAGCAATAAATAAGTGATAATCATTTCAAGACACATTCAAAAAGCTAGCTCTTAAATTTAGAGCCTCACTTCCACAATAGGTGCACCCACATACCTGAAAGTGTTCCCATATTGCCCAAATCTGGAAGAGGCTTGAACAATCTCTTCTAGGGTGAAATATTTGGTGACAACACATACTTTGACATACCTTAGTGTTGTAGATAAAGAAGGAGATGTAGGAAATGTAAAAGCGTCCAATGTGAAGAACATTAGGTGAATCTATAGAGATTAGCACAAAAAAGAGCAAAAAATCAAAAAAAATGTAATGTAGGTATATGATAGTTAGAAAAATTCTCTATGAAATCAAGATTCCATAAATTTTTATGGTTTGGAAAAAGAGTTAGTAGAAACAAAGATATGACCAAAAGAAGAAATCTAACAGTAAATTTTTGAAGTGTAAATCATTGTAACTATGAAAGATAAATAAGGTGGAAAAGAAATAATTTTGCTAGTTTGAGAAAAATAGAGCTTTGAAGTAACTAGTGAGAACCTAGAAAGCTAGGATGGCAAGGAGATGATAGTCAAAATGAGGAAGATGCCTAGCGACTAAAAAGGGTGTAGTACAAGTAGACAACTGATAATTTCAAATTTCTTTTAAGTATTTTAGTTGAAATTAGGTGTTTTCTATAAACTTGTAAATTAGACCAATTCTAAGAATCAGAATGAACCTCAGGAAGTTGCTAAATAAACTAGAGGTCAAATAGGGAAATGGGTTGAAAGGAATCAGGGAAAGAAGAGCTAAAAATAAGGGTAAGACTTGGTTAAAGTGTCGGCAGGGTAAACATATACTACGTTAACCCGTCGACCTAGTAGGAAATTTTTCAACATTTGACAAGGTTGATTTAGTAGGTATGGGTTGACTTAGTTAGATTGGGTAAATTATTAATTTATTACATCACTACCAACTTAGTACTAAGTGGGGAAAAATGAAAGGGTTGTCTTAGTTTGTTAAGTCAACATGGTCAACTAAGTACTATTTAGTCAACTTCATGTTTGACTAAGTGACCAAAATAGTATGAAAATACATGAATAGGCCAAAATAGTACTCAAAAGGCCCAAAATGCTTGACTAAGTATTGAAATGGCCAAGTAGGCTAAAAATAAGTCAAATTGACAAAAAATGAATAGATTAAGGTATATTATGTTTGTGTTTGTTAAAAATTAAAAAGATTGTATTATGATTATAAATGACATGGAGGTACAATACATATTTTATTATTCTATGGTTGTAGGGATGTCCTAGATTTTAGTGATTGGTGGATGTGAGTTGGATGATAAATTTACTAGAGTGCTTGATAAAGGTAGATCATGGGAGATTGGTTATATTAGGTTTAGGAGGTATTATGGAGATGTGATGCATCCCACTGAGCTCAGGTCTAGTGTTCATGTTTTTGGGAGCCTAAGAATGTTTGACCAATACTTTATAGTGGGAGGTGTATGGGGATACCATAGATGTGTGTATTACACTAGAGGATGTCCATACATTGCTTGGACTTTTGATAAGAAGGACGTCAGTGATTATTGGGATATTAGAGAAGCAAGAGGAGAGATGAGCCTTAGACTTATGGGAAATTAGATCAGATAAGATTTACCCAAGTCTAAGATAAATCTATTTAATGTCTATAAAGCACAAATTCTAGACATCTAAAAGGTTAGGATAGGACTTGTGATAGCATGGGTATTATGTCACAAGTCAGATGGCAAGGTACTATTATATGTAATAGCCTTGTGTAGTTCTATATTAGAATAGGGGCACTCTATGACCTAGGGTCTATAATTTGGGTTTAGCTCATGCATGATATTTATGGGATGTTATCTAGAGGGTAAAATACCATGGGGTTAGTATCTTTAATGAGTACCTAGATCTATGAGAGGTTCCCAATGTACTGACCAATTAGGTTGCCTTATATGGTCGATGATCAATTACCTCAATTTGAATGATAGAGATAGGATCAAGTGATACAGGTCATGCCCCATGCACCAACACTATAGATGGTCATATGAGGAGATATTGTGTGGTAGCCATACTCACACATTATTATAGTTTGGCCAAGTTGGAAGATAGTGAGTCCAGAGCTAACATGAGAGTGAATCATAAGCCACTACACATGGTGGGTAGAGCCACAGCCAGTGGCACACTTATCAGGGTAGTTTGGAATCTATCACCTAATGGCTCCTATAGTAGTGCCCACATTTTGGGCTAGACATGCAATAGAGTCAAGGGGGATAGAAGTACCAAGGACCACCAGTCATGAGACTAAATCTCAGACCATGGCATGAGAGACCATGGATAGGTTAATCATGAGAGGTGATAGCTAGAGAGGATATGGATGTGGATGTAGGACTACCATAAGTACCACAGTCACCACCATAGAAGGGAGAGCAATGACCACCTCGGTTACATCACTAATGAAGATGTTAATGATGAGAGAGAGCACAAAGATTAGTCATCTAGGATGACCCATCATTCAACCCAGGGTAGAGTTAGTCTATAAAGGCACCATTGAGGTGAGGATTGAGATGGGCATGGGTGGTGACCCCAAGGTTTGCATTGGTTAGGAGGCATCCCATGGATGAGGTACTTGAAGGATAGGCCAATGGAGATACCATGCTTGATGATTGAATAGATGGGGAGATAGTGATTGCTGACACCAGGATAGGTATGAAATGATTGGATTTTGTATAATATTTGAAAAATAGAATACTAGTTGTATAAGATTTGATAGATAGATTAGAGATAGATAGGTTTTAAGATATATATGTCATCTAACATCTATATATTTAGCATTTTATAGATCCTATAGAGGATGAGGAGACCAGATGGGGATCCCTAGTGAGGGGAGCAATCCATGATATCCTAGATGAGGTGATGATGCCATGTGAATCTACCACATTGGATAATCCCATGGTAACATCTACCCTAGCTCAAACGAGCTAGTTTAGATTGGTAAGAGAGGTTATGAGGCAATTACATGCTCATAGAGAGGGGATGTAGCCACTAATAGGGGTGGGTAAAGAGAGGTATAGGCATGGAAAGCCCTGATTCAAGAGAGAGCTACACATATAGCTACCTTGAACCAATTGGGATAGGTACAGACTTAGGCAGACAATCTATAGGGGTAAGTAGTAAGATTAAGATCTCAGACTTCTTCTTTATATTGTATTATTCAAAGGAGTCAGACCAAGTCATCTATGGGCAGTGTGGCCAGGCCATGAGATAGGCATGATAGGGCCTAACCATAGAGTTGGAGATCTATATTTTTTTCAATTTGTATCTAAAACACATGATATAAATATATTTGATTGTTGGATGTTGATCGTATGTGTTTGCATGTTTGGTTATGTTTGTCGATGTATGGATATATTTATTTTTATCACATGTGATTTGATTTTGTTGTATATGTTATATGAGATATATGAGAGGTGTTTTATTTTCTAGCATTATGTAGAACACAAGAATGGTTAAAAATGAATAGGCAAAAAGGTTTGGAAAAGTAGAATTAATCAAATGTACTACACACTATTTCATGATGGGAAATGTGTAATAATGAAAATGACTAAGTATAATAAACCAAACATGTGGTAAAAAATGCAAAATGTTTTAAACCATTGAAAATATTAGCAATCAAATTAAAATAAGTAAAATCACACTAAATCACATTAGGAAGTATGAACACACTATAATAAAATGAAAAGCATGTGAAAAATAAATGGTATAAAGACACGTCAATTAAGTCAATAAATCATACTAAATCATGTTGGGAAGTATAAAAGATAAACAAAATTGGCAAAAAATAGTTCTTAAATTAATCACACTAATTCAAGTTGGGAAGTATGAAAAACTTAAGAAAAATGGTTGTATTCTTACATGCAATCATAAAATAAGAAGATAAAGTGAAGGATTATCAAAGTAAGCATAAAGCATACTAAATCAAGAAGGGAAGCATGTCAATGATGTGTAACTCATAATCAATCACATCTTATCTTATATTTGACACATGTAATTTCGCTATGACTTTGGTATTGGTAAATTTTGTGAGGAAGGTCAGGTCCTATCCATGGTATTACACTAAAACTCACAAAGGGAACACCAATGAGGTGGAAACAATGGTAAAATATGTAAAAATGGAATGTTTGGAATGGTAAAATTTGGTAATTTGTGAGGAAGGCCTAGTCCTTTCCAAGGTCGTATACTATAACTCACAAATAGAATCCCTAAGGGAGTGATTAGTGAACAAAACAATATTTCTTAAGGGTAAATTATAGGGTTGTAGGGAGTGAAAAAGGAAATGTAATAATCATAATGTAGGCATCTTATGAGGAGAACTTATAAGACATGAGGCAAGATAAGGACATGAAAAGACACTAAGTGACTAGTGATCGTCAATATACAGAAGATATATGTTCACTATAGGCATAATGTTATGTAGGCAAATAAGTGTGTTACTAATATCAAATCAGGTTAGTAGATAGAACAAGAAAATTAAAATGGACCTACCTTCCCACAATGTGTTCCCCATTCTTCAAGACCCCTTACAGAGTTATCGGTCTACTATGAAGATTGGGTACTTGTGTGAGAAAGTAGGTAGCACTAAAAGTTTGTTGAATTCTTCTATTCCAATCTACTGGCCTACTACCCCCCAATGGACCTTGACTCTAGTATGAGGCCAACTATGGAGTTTGAGCTTTAATTAGAGATAGAATATGTGCTTGAAATCATGTCTTTTAATGTGATTTGACTTTTGAGAGTTTTTAAATGTTTCTTTTTGAGATCATTGTCTTCTGTTAAATGATTTGGCTTTTGAATGTTTTTTAAGGCTTTTAAGATTCCTCCTCCATACAGACTTGGAATGACCAACTGAGAGATAAATTTATACCCATGAATGAACTTTAGGCTTTGGCTAAAGAAATCTAAGTATCAAATATATGATGGATTAGAACACTTAGGCTTAATGATGAACTAACATGTTATCTCAAGTCTCAACCATGTGTATGCTTAGTTTGCGATAAGGAATAAAAGGGTATAAAAGGAGATCCAAATTGGATCGGTAAAAGGAGATTATAATGACATAATTTTTTTGCTAATTGATCACTTAGTAAAGTAGAAATGATTAAAGGGAGCAAGGTTTGTATAACCAAATCACAATCACAATTATCCTTGCATATAGAGATAAGATATCAAAAAAATCATGTGAAAGAACAAGAGAACCATTAGAAATGAACTCTAGGAGAACAAGTAAGAAAAAATGGAAAAGAATCCATAAGATTGCATAAGAAGGCAAAATGAAATCATAAACAACATATAGTATAAAAATAAAAACCATCATGTACATGGATAAGAATCTGACATAATGTTAGACGATAAAAATAGATAAATGTAAAGTTGGAACACACATCCAATCCAAATAAACAAAGAATATGAAAGAACACCATATTTGTGTTCATAATTACTAATAATTTTTTCCACACACATTATCCATAACATCTAATAAATCTCTATAAAGATAAATGTGAATTGTAGCTAATGTCTCATCAATCTTTAGGGAACGTTAAGAGAATACTTTATGTCGAATGTCCTTGATAGAAAATGTAAGAATGCCTAAAGGATCATGATAATAAGGGATATCATGCAGGGGATGCTTAGGACAATGCATGGGAGTGGACTCTATGAGAGATGGATTCATTAGTGGGAAATGTGCCACTGGAGAATGAATCACTAGTGGAGAGGGATCCATGGGTGAGAGAATCATAGGTGGAGGAATGGTAGGAGAATAAGGGACCATAGGTGGTGTATCCATGGGGGAAGAAGGGGAAACCTTCTTGTGAGAATGACCTATGGGAGGAAGGGTAGAAGGCATAGGAATAGTCAAGAGGTAATCCTTGAGATGTTGTTGGAGGATGTGACAATGATCAGTGTAATGGGTGCCACATTGATGCCAAAGATAATATACCTCTCCATACTTGAGAAAATATTCAGGTAATACTTTTGGAAGAGGTAAAGCCTTATCTGTGGGTTGGAAAGAGGTATGACACAAGGTGTAAATATATTGTCATAACTTGGGATAATGTGTGGATGAATGATTATTTGTGTCTTGGAAGCAATAGATATGATTGTGAGTAGTCTTAATAGGAATACTCACTAGAAGAGGTAAAATAGGAGCTTGGGAAGATTGATATAAGGAATAGTATCTAGTCTAAAGACTGGTAATCTTATGAATGTCATAATATGGATAATTGGCCCATTTGGTTGGAAAAGGAGAAGATTATGATAAAGGGAATAAACCATCACCAAAGGAAGGTGGGGTTGGTGGAGAGACTGGGTAAGGATCAACTAAAGGAGAAATAGGATCAGAATTCATAAGAGGCTCGACTAAAATAGGAGTAGGAATAGGATCCAAACTAGGCTCTACTATAGGAGGGGTAGGATCAAAAATAAAAAAAATATTCAACTATAGAAGGGGTAGGAATAAGATCCAAACTGGGCTCTAATATAAGAGGTATAGGAAGCACAAAAGTTTAAAGGATAGTCACAATCCTTTTAGGGATAAGGAGGCTAGAGGGGTCATGTTATTTGGAAAAATGATAGGGACCAATCATAACATGATCCATAAGCATGATTATATAAGGTTCTTTATAAATTGGAGGCATACGCACCATCTTTACCCTATGATAAAGAGGAAAAATTCTAAAATTAGGAATGATATACAATAGAATATGATAAGAAACACTAAAAGAATGAAGAAAAGAGGAATGATAATGAATAATTTTAGCATCTTGATCCTGAATAAGACCACCTAAGAATGGATCATCTAAAGTATAGCCATCATAATAACTGGGTGTATGAAGATCAATGACACAAGTAGGGATGACCTTGTCATCTGATGTGGTGTGAGGAATGGAATGGTAAGTCTTAGTTGAGACAACAGGTATATCATCACTAGGTATCTGACAGGAATGAGGTCTTAGAGAAAGATAAAATTGAGAGATAATATGAGGTGAGAGATCTAAATATTTTATCTTGAGATTAATCTCATCAGACTCATCATCAACAAAATCTAGGAGGTTAAGGGGTATATTCTCAATGATTTTTGGGTGACCAATGTAACCTTAGGTGGAATTGATAGGAAAATTGAATTTTTAAGATTCACAAAATGGAATGCTTGGCAAATATTCAAGAGTAGGAATCTTTAAGACACCATGGTCTTAGAATTTTTCAAAATTCCAAGGGTTAGTGTCACTTTGAATCCTATAGATGGCTCCATTGTGAGGAAATTTGATGCATTAGCAAGTGAAAGAAGCAATGGCTCTCATGTGATGAGTCTATGGCCTACTAAAAAAAATGTTATAGGATAGAGGAAATTTGAAGATGATCACCTTTACATGGATGGAAATAGGTGGGATGGTAATGGGAAGCCACACATAATCTAAAGGAGGCATTTGCCTTCAGTCATAACCTTGACATGTATTGCGTGTGGACTTGAAATTGCATTCAAAATATCCAAGGGTTTTAATAAAATTGAGATAAGTAATGCAAGTGGTAGAACCCTCATCAATCAAGGCACATTTAACTTAGATATCACCAATTTGAACACTAATGAAAAGAGGAGGATCATCTTCATGAAGTAGGGTCTCTTCAGGGTCATGGAGGTAATGGGAAATTTAAGGGAAAGAGAAGTGTCCATTATTTCATCAATGTGTATGGACATCTCTTCAGACTATTGTAAAATGCTATCTTATGATCTAGATAAGTTAGCTTTTCATCCTACTAGGGGAGGATGAGTGATGTTCATTTTGAATGGGAGCTGCATAAGATGCTTACAATGACATGGAGAATTCTTCATAAGATCAAGAAATTTGATTGGAGATGGGAGATTAGTGAGTTTTGTGATAGGACCCCACTCATCATAACCCATAAGAGGCAATTTATAAATACATGTATAGTTTTGAAGGAGGTCCTCAAAAGGAGGAGCTAAAGTACATGTGAATTTATGTTGATAGAATGCAAAAGGTGTGGTTGGAGGACAATTTGGTTGATTATCTTGAGAAGATGAGGTAGTTGATGCAAGTTTGGTTTGAGAAAGATTAGAAGAAGTGTTGGTATAAGTTTGAGTATCATTAATGATAAGTAAAGAGGTAAAAATGGTATGATGAGTGTTATCCAAGGTAGGAGTTTGAATTGGTTCTCAAAAGAGATAAGGTCTTCTTACCCCAACTCGATTAAGTGAGTTGGAGAAGAATCTTGTGTGAGACAATTAAGGTGTGTGGATAGGATGAGGATTAAGGAAGGAAACTACCCTTCACATATTAGTCATATTGACCATGTTCTCTTTAGAAGGTGGGTCAAGATGACTGTCAACATGATTGGTAGAATGGGTACGCTTGTCTTTGTTAGCTTAGTGATTCAGAAGAGGATCTTTGTAGATGGTAAAATGAACATTAGCCTGGTTCAAAGCTTGAGATTTGTTATGTTATTCTTGGGTTTTGAAGGTAATTTCATAGGCTTTTTGATGTTTACGAATGATAGAATCATGGTCAAAATTGGGACCAATAAGAAAATCCATAGCCAAATTATGAAGTTACCTATAAATCTAATGAGAATGACCCTAAGTAGCATGAAACCAACAAAATTTATTGGGATTGTACCAAGATTTCATTGGATGGGTGGGATCAAGGTCTTGTGGAAGAAGCCTTGGGAGACACTTTTGTAATTCAGTTAAAGAAAGAGGTTTGTGAATATTAATGTTATTGTTTGAAGTTAAATGAGGATTAATGTAGTGGTTGGAAGGGAAGGATTGTTTTAGAAGTTGGTTGGGAAAAATAACTTGAATATTATGAATGGTATCATAAGAGTCAATGATACCATCATTGGTATAATGATGATTCTTATTCTTGAGTAAGATTTGAATACCCACAAAAGGTTAGGATGGCTCGAATTGAAAAATAAGGAAATATTAATTCTTGGCTTAGTCAATGACCTCTTCTAAAGTATGTGGAGAGAGATTCTAAAACTGATATTACAACTCGGGAAAGATGTCATTGGTAAACAAATGAAAAAGGTTATCATTGGTCATGTTATATTCACATTTGTTATACACAGTGTTCCATCATTTGACAAATGCTTATGCAGTTTCATTTTCATGTTGCTTACAATTGATAAAGTGGGCCAAGGTATTCTCAGGGAGATCACTAGTTTATAACTCTTAGACTAGAGCATTAACTAAATCTTCCAAACCAGTGATGGAATGGGATTGGAGTTGATTATACCAATCTAAAGCATTGCCCATGAGAGTTTTTTCTAAGATCTTGTAGTATAAAAAGTATTCAATTTGACCTAATTTTTATATAGATTTCCAAATCTTTTTAGATGAAGAGTAGGATCACTTAAACCATTATAATAAATAGTTGGGGTGATACCTCCTATATAGATATTAACAATTTGAGATGTCAGAGGCTCATTTAGAAGATGTTTAATCATTTTATTAACAAGAGGAGGTTAAGGGATAATATTACCATGGGCATCCCCAAGAGGATGTGGGAGGACATTTTGATTATGCATGCCCCATGGAACCTATTGAGGGTAGGTTTGAAGATGGATAAAGTGATTTTGCATTTGCATCATTTGGTTTACATTGTTATCTTGGAATGCATTCATTTGATTAAGATTTTGTAATAGAATTTGATGGGTTTTAGTTATATTGTTAGCATTTCTTGGAGCAATGGAATTGGTAGTAGTGGCTTGGGTACCACTATCGGTAACTTGAGAATATTTTTTGGTAAGTGAAGTACTAGTGGAAAAATTTGCTAGTGTGGAAAAAGCTAGACTAATAGAGGGATGAGATGAAGCAGTACTAGAAGTATGATTACCATGGGTATAAAATGATGCATTAGTGTAATAATTTATAAAAGTGAGTTTTGGAATAGGCCCACTAGATGTTAAACATGTCATGTTAGTAGAGATAATAGGCATGGAGGTAGAGGAAGTCAAAGAGGAAGATGTCATGTTATGAGAAGGGGTCAAAATAGAGGGAAGAGGTTGAGAAGCAAAGAAGTTAGTATCCCCAAACTCATGTGAGAATATGAAATAAGGTTAAGGAGGCTCTTCATCTTGCCCACTAATCATGAGTTGATATATGGTAGAAGGGTGTTTTACTCAGTGTTGAGGAAACTCATTGATGAATAAAAATATTTCTGGAGTATACTCTAAATTAGGTTGATATTTAAGGGAGAAGAGAGGATTATAAAGTGAAGAGGAATGAGGAGGTGTCCCATAGTTTGTAGTATAATTTGCTACATGCACGTTACTTTTATCTAGGGTAGGAGCCATAAACTGCATATGGGAGAACCTTTTAGGATTTATAAAGCCCATCATGTTCATTGAATTCAACTCAATATTGTCTTCAAATAAGAATTTCATGTTGAAGGATAACGACTAAGAATAGAAAATTTGATGCAAATGAAAGAGAATAAGAAGTGACATAAAATTTTATATGGTTGAATGGGTCAACCTAATACTAAAAATAGGGTTGAAAAACTATACAAGGTCGATTAGGTTGACCTAGTACAAGAAATAGAGAGTTAAAAAAGGGTACAGGGTTGACTGGGTCGACCTATTACTGGAAACAAAGAGGTATAAAATATGCAAGGTTGATTAGGTTGACCTAATTCTGGCAATAAAGAGTCAAAAAATGTATAAGGTCAACTGGGTCAACCTAGTTCTGGTAACAGGGATCATAGATAATTTTTAAGAGACTATGTCAAAAATAATGATTGTGTACTAAAAATAGGAAAAAAAATTGCAAGTAATTTGAAATCAAGATCTTTAAGGAAACACATAATCAATTGTATCAATGAGAATGATCCAATCAAGACACATAGCACAAAACCTTTCACCAACACTAGCCAATGCAAGTTTTACAATACAACACACAATGATCAAAGAGCAAGCAGTCAACTAAAAACTAATTGCTAAGTGTTCACCTTAAGTTTTTTTATATTATTATAAAGTTTGATTTTAATGTGATAGATAAGTGGGTTGTAAGTAGGGAACTAGAAAGTAAGCTAAGGCTAGTTTCAGGGTGTTTAGACTGACAGGGATCTATATTGGTAATAGTATTGGCTTGGTATTGGGTCCTACCCACTCACTTCAAAATCCCATAGTGATAAGGGTGTCAAGTGCTTTGCCAATAAATACCATTAACCACATGTTTATACTTGGCCAAAAAACCAAGTCAGCTTCCCCCTTGGTGATGAAATCCAAGTAGGTAAGTCTTGAGAAGATAATAGTTGAATGCATTTCGAGTGTTAAGTGATTTGGTAGTGTGTGTAAAAAGATAAAAATAGTGAAACTAAATGGTACTTTGAAAAACCACCTAATAAGACTCTGTGAGATACTTTAAACATGCAAATAACTCAAAGTGAAAGTGTGAATTAATTACTAACATGTAGTTGTTAATTCCCAAAAGATAAGCATTGTATAAGGTCAATTAAGATGACATTGTATGCAAATAATATAGAATAGGGTCGACAGTATCAAGACTATACTTAAGAAGTAAGGGTCTTTAAGAACAAAGTTGACAGTGTCAACTTAGTATTTTAGATAAAAGATAATCTATAAAACTACATCGACAGGGTCAACCTAATTTGTTGTAAGGGTACATTTTTAAAGACTGAAAACTTACACAAAACAAAATTTAAATGAAGAACTAAATTAAAAGATATAGAAAGAAAGGAACCTTGGTGGGTTGGAAGATGCTTATAATTTGCAAAAAATTTGTTTAAGTTGCTTGAAAGTTATGTCAACTAAGTCAACTAGGTTGACCTAGTTTTATAAAACCCTACTACTAAAGCCTATAAAAATGACTAAGTCGACAAGGTTGACCTAGTTCATTTTTTGAAAGTTTTTTGTAAAATTATGTCAATATGGTCGACCTAGTTTGTTATATGGAAGTTGTCTATAAAACTATGTCAATATGGTCGACCTAGTTTATTATCTAGAAGCTGAAAAAGAATATTGTGTTGACCTATTCAATCTAATAACATGTATCTAATGATGACTTGCATAGATAGAATGTTCATATTGATATGACTATGTGTTAAACCTATGCACAAAATTTACAATTATACTAACACAGTCAACCTAGTATCACAAATAAATAATGATAATAAAATTATATAATTAAAAAACATAAAAGAAATCTTGCAAGGGTTCGTTTCACATCAGGTTCACCAGAATGTATGCAATTAGAAATACATGACATCTATAAATCAATCCTAACTCAAAGAAGATAGATCCTACTTACACTTCCAATTGGGGATGCATTAGATAATTGAGAACATGACCAATATGAGGATCTGCTAAACCCGATTAGGGGATCTCTTATCACAATAACTTCACTAGGGAGGGTTCCAAACCCTCCAGTCTAAGCAAAATCATGTAACAACTCTAAGAGGATCCTATTTTTTCATATTCACTAAAATAATAACACGTAAATAAAAAATATAATCTAGTGCTCACCAAAGCTTATGGCACAAAGTGGGGGTAATAAACATTAAAACTAAACATGCATAAAAGACATACACTCACATCAATGTATATAGAATCCTAATGCATGGGAGAGAAGTACAAATTCATTATCTATCTACTCTTACAAAGGAGTAATAAATTGAGTAATACTTACTTTTGAAGACAAACCCACTGAGCCTCAATGTCTCCCTTGGCCAAGGTTCTTTGCAAGAGGTTGTTTTGGTATGTAAGGATGACAAGGACAAATCAGCTCTAGGCTACACAACCTATCAATGCATCCAAAAGACTTCTCCAAAAGACAATATTTGTATCTCCAAAGAAAGTATGAAACCCTAATCTTGATCCTCAAGTAGAATGGTCAATAAGTAGATGCATAATATATCTCTTCTCTTCTTCTCTTCTTTCATAAATGACCAAAATGAATGTGTATATATAGGCAAATCTAACTCTAAACCCTTATAAAAATTTTGGTCGATAGTGTTGATATAATTAACATAGTACTATTTTTTATAATAAAACATATTGAATAAAGAACTAATTTAGCCATGTAGGCTGATTATCAAAATAATACAAGGTTGGCCCAGCTGACCTAGTCTTAAAACTGTTGAAAGGGGATTCAAGTTAGGGAAAGGGCTAATGAAGTTGGAAAATGACTAGAGGAGGGGGAAAATAGTAGGATATGCTTAGGTAAATGGTTTTTAGGAGACAAGTTTGTATATAGCAAGTGGAAATAGGGACAACAATCATGTGAAGCACCAATGGTCTTCCCACCCCTTTCTTGGTGCACCCCTTAAAGTGTGCACTCAAAGAGATTGAGACTCAACAGGTTCATGCAAGATACAAAGTGTCAGTAATTGATAAAAAATTTAAAAATATTATATGTATACAAGGTATTTATTTTGAAATATTTGTAGAGACTTGCTGGAAATATTGTCATTGATGTCAAAGGTCTAGCATTATTGGTGATAAAGGCCCCATTGCATTTAATGGTGTTTTTAATATTCATATCTTGGCACTTAGAGAATGAAACCGAATGAATGGGAAAATATTTTTAGGTAAGCTACAAGGTATATTAGGTTATTTTTTTCAAATTCATTTCTTCTTAATGTATCAACTAAAAAGACTGTAAATATTTTTAGGGATACATTAGGAGCATTGTACCAGTAAAATTTGATTGTAAAGAAACTATTCTAGTGAAAAAAATTGTATTTATTATGACTAAATGATGGTGAATCAGTTACAAAGCACATGAATAAATTAAACACTATATTTTGTTAGTTATCATCTATGGATGTCAAAATATATGTTGAAGAAAGGTGTATCACATTTTTATGCTCTTTTCAAGACTCGTGGGATAGTCTAGTGATGGAAATTGCTAGTACTACATTAGAGATAAAAATGGAAGATGTACTCATAGTTATGTTATCATATGAGATGAGGCACAAGAATTTGGAAAGATATCAGATAAAAAATGCCTTTTCTATGTGATATTGCTTTTAAGAAAGAGGCAAGTGGAAGACAAGGGATAAGTGCTCAAACTATAAAGGGAGATATAAAACATTGAATAGAATCTTGAATAATTGTTGGAAATACGATAAGTTATGGAATTTCAAGAAGGAATATAGATCAATAAATGTCAGAAATATCAAACCATCAGATATTTTGTAATCCTCAAGTGAATTTGTCTCCAATGATGGAGATAGAGATGTATAATTCATAGCCTCAATTTTCCATGCATGGTTGATTAACTCAGGGGTTTCATGTCATATGATTCATACAAGGGAGTGGTTATACCAAAATGAAACATATAATGGTTGTGATTTCATTATAGGATACAAATTAACCTACAGGATCATGGGTAGAAGAAGAGCAAAGCTAAAATTTAGAGATGTGAGGATAAAGACTCCCCCTGGTTTCTTGTGCATTCTTGGTTTGGATAGGAATCTAATATCTGTGAGTAAAAGGAATGATGTTGGTTTAGATAACTAATTTAATAGATATGGGTGAAATATGTTATATAAATCCATGTTTTTTTCATGTGGTGTGTGCATGATTACTCTGTTTAGGCTTGATCTAAGTGTGATAAGTAGCGCATATAACATCATTATTTTTCTTGAGGCCAAGGCTAAAATAAGAACTTGCACACTACTTCCATTATATAATAAAATGATTTGGAATTAAATGTTGGGCCATATTGGTGAAAATAGTATTCATGTGATTTATAATAAATATATGTCAAAAGGGATGGACAATTGTCCCTTGAACTTCAAATTTTGTGAATATTTAGTGATGCAGGAGCATCACTCCTAAGAATATTTTTGCTTTCAATTTTGGTTTCTATCATAAATTTTGGTTTGGTGATGGTTTTTATGTCCTTTAAATTCCTCAAACATCCTTATATTTCAAATTTCTAGTGTATAATTGCTTTTAGCTAGTTTAAATTTCAAATTCCTAGTTTTCCCACCAAAACTTGTTTTTCAAAAAAATTAATAGTTTGCTTGTAGTTAGAGTTGCAGGGGTGAATGAATGACTATGTTAGGTTTGTAAACATGTTTTAAAAAAACTATAATTACCCCTTGAATTCATATCAATTTTATAAGGCTTCACATGTATGAAAATCCAACTTTGGTCCATTTTCCATGCTTCTTAACTTGTCGTGTGACCATTAGAAGGTCCCTCTAGGAAATTAAAGTAGTTATAATCAATATAAAACTTGTAATTTTTGAAGGGGAGAGGTTTTTATATGTTTTAAGGACATAATTTTAAATAAATTAAAATATAAATCCCTAGTTTATGAAGCTTTATGTAAACAGACCCTATATTTTGTGTTCATTCATGGTTGGTAGACGGTACAACTTACTTTATGGATGGAAATGATAATGGAAGCATATTTATTTTATTTCTAAGGATTTTAGTGAGTATTTAATTTATTTATTAATGTTAATATCACTTTTCCTTTGTGTTTAATATTGTCTTTTGGGTAATATTTTCATTGCATACCTATAGAGTGTTTATTTCCTACACAATCAAACACAAACTGAGTTATAAAACTTGAACAATCGATTGGAAAAGGGTTTCCAATGGTTAAATGATTTTTTTGGGGTTGAGGAAAAGGTGGAATAAATTTTCTAGTCTAATAAAATTCTTTGAAATGTTCACAAACCAATTCTTTACCCTCTCAGGTTTGAACAGGGGATGAAAAGCCCAAAATTAGGGTTTTGATGATATAAAGAGTTATAACCATCTAAATTTGTTAAAAATTTGTAATATTGTTGGTTTTTAAGTTTTATAACTAAATAAAAAGGTTTTGGACCTGTACATTCTTGTTTGTATGGATTTTGAGGGAATGAGTTGACCAAGGCTAGAAATAAGCCTAATCAGTGTGGCCTAGTGTTAGAAAAGGGGTCTAAATGCAGAATTAAACCAATAAAATTTGTAAGAGGGTGTATCTTGATAGAGGGTACTTTGTCATAGGTCAATTTTTATTTATCTCTCTAAATAGTTCTATACAAGTCCAAAATTAAGAAAAAAAAGGTTATTAAATAGGCCTAAAGGGCTGGGAAAGTGTGTAAGAGAGGCAGAGTTCAAACTTGCTCCTAAGTTGCTCTACATCATTACGGTATCAAAAATAGGTTAAGACACATATAAATAGGTGAGAAATAATATATTCCTTGAAAGAGAGAGAAGCCAATAGTTATTTGATAAATTCCCTGAGAGAGAGTTAAGATGCCACCAAGAAGGACTGCAATAGGTGAGAAAGCAGCAACCTTGCAGATGGGGGATGTCATCTTTCAAGAATTGAGGAAAATAAGGGTCAATTTTGATGCTAAGATCATAGCAGTGGAGGTTAAATAGAGAATGGGAGTGGTCACAGGTGATTTGAGTGACCAAGAGGAAGATAAACCATAAGCACCATAATTGGAAAATGAAGGAGAGAGAGAGAGAGAGAGAGAGAGAGAGAGAGAGAGAGAGAGAGAGAGAGGAGTAGAAGTTTGAGAGACTATTGAATGTAGTGAAAGGGTAGGGATCTAGGCCCAAATTAGATCTTCCAATATAAAAGAGTAGCCTCAATGGAGAATATGTCCTTGATTATATATGGGAGTTAGACAAATACTTTGATTTTGAAGATGTCCCAAAAGAACAACAAGTGAAGTTTGTTAGAACTAAGTTTAAGGGTCATGCATCCCTATGGTGGGATCATATCAAAGATGAGATAAGGAAGAAAAGAAAGGCCAAGATCAGATCTTGGAATAGGATGGTGTCAAAGTTGAAGAGTAAATTCTTGTCTAGTGACTACATTACTAATTTGTATAAAAACCTCCAAAACTTGAAACTAAAATAGATGAGGGTGAGAGAATACACTGAAGAGTTCAATAAATTGAGATTTAAATCAGGTCATATGTAAGATGACAATGACAAGGTTTCAAGGTATCTCAATGGATTGAGGTACAACTTACAGGATGAGTTGAGTGTAGATAGTCCTAAAACACATGAAAAAATAATGCGTGTTAATATTTATGTAATATTAATGAATATATTTTTGGTTGCATATAAGTCAAAAGAGGGCCCATAGAGAAGTCAAAGAGTCCTGGGGTAAAAGATAAAAGAGGAATGAGATGCATTTTCTTATGAAGAGTCATCTTGAGGAATTTTAAGAGTCGCCATGTGAAGACAAAAGAGGGTATGGCATATTTTTCCATGAAGGGAGACTTTGAGGAATATGAAAAGTCACCAAGATAAAGACAAAAGAGAAAAGGATACTTTTGTTTATGGTCACCTTATGACTTTTCAAATGCAAGGATACAAAGGGTCATGCAATTTTGGCATCATTTTCCATGAGGATTGAAGGGTCACAAAAGGTGAATGCCAAAGGTCATTTGGAAAGCTATAAATAAAGGCTTGAGAAGCCATTTGTAATATGAAAGAGAGTGCATGGTTTGTATTTATTTTCAAAGAGATAAAATTAGGAGATATTGTAGAGTTCTATCATTTGTTGAGTAAGCAACATTGAGAGATAGTTGTGTTTTATACACAAGAAGGGTTGATGCTCCTGTGGGTTAGTGCTCACAAATATTTGCAAGGGGTTGGTGCTCCTATAGGTTCGTGCTCACAAATAATTATTGTGTTGGTGCTTAGTAAAGGGATTGGTGCTCTTGCAAGTTGGTGCTTGTGAACTTTATATTTTGAGTTAGTGCTCATTCATATACTTGAGATTGTTCTTTGTGGTTTTTCCCACTTTAGGTTTCCATGTAAAAATATGGTGTATTTCTCTCTCTCTTGTGTGGTGCATATTATTGTTTTAGTTTTATTGCATATCTTGAATATGTGATTAAGTGGTTAAATAAAATAAATTAGACTAAGTAAAATATATATAATATACTGATTCATCACCCCCTCTCAGTATATTTCATGCTTAACAATTGGTATCAAAGCAGGTTCTTTTTGAAAAAATTTTACAACTTGAAGGTAGATTGAGAAAGCATGATGGTTGGATCACATGAAGGATTTTCTACAAATAAGGCACCTTTGTTTGATAGGATGAATTATGTTTTTTGGATCATAAGGATGAAGACTTATTTGATGGCCCTTGGATTTGACATTTGGCAAGCAGTGGTGGAGGAATATGAAGAACCACAGACACTTGTAAATAAAATGGTAGAAAAGAAGGCAAGTGAAAATAATGCTAAAGTTTTAAATGTTATTTTATGTGGTTTATGTGAGTTAAAATTTGTTAAAGTTATACAATGTAAATCTGCTCATGAAACTTGAGTAAAACTTGAGAAATTTTATAAAGGTGATAGAAAGGTTTAGCAAGCTAAGCTTCAAACTTTCAGAAGATAGTTTGAGAGTTTGTAGATGAAACAGGAAGAAAATATAAAAATTTATTTATTGGGGGTTGATCAAATAGTTAATCAAATTCTAGGTCTTGGAGAAAAGTTAGAAGAATCAATTATGGTTCAAAAAAAATTGATATCTCTACCATTGAGATATGATGCAAAAGTTTTGGTAATTGAATAAATGAAAAATTTAGCCAAGCCAAAGATGGATGAGCTACATGGTATTCTTATGGCATATGAGATGTGGACTGAACAAGAGAAACCCTCAAAGAGAGAAGTTGCCTTCAAGAAATCAAAGAAAGAGAAGACTAAGATTCAAAAATCAAGTGACAGTTCTAGCGATGACGAAGATGACAACGGAGCTCTATCCATTCGTATGCTAAAAAAAGGCACAGGTAAAAATTAGGGAAAATTACCTTTTAAATCTTTTAATTGTGGAAAGATTGGACATTTTGTAGCTAAGTGCCTAGATAAAGGCAATGGTGAAAATGAAGAAAGAAAGTCTACATACAAGAAGAATTTTAAAGGAAAATTTAAGAAATGATTTAAGAAGAAGAGTTTGTATTCTAAAAGTCAGTGATTCAAAAGAAGAAGAGATTCTATTCATGGCCATACATGAAGATGTCTTCACAATCAAAATTATAGATGATCAAGAAGAATAACATGATGAAGTCAAAGTGAATCTGTAAGGAGAACTTATTTGTGCCTTAGAAGAGTTAAAATTTCTTAAGAAGAATCGAATATTAAAGCTCCAGATCAAGAAAAACAAAAATGAGTCAAAGAAAATAATTGAAGATCTACAAGCACACTTTGAAGAAGCTAAGAAGAATGAACAAGATCTAACAGCACAATTTCAAAAATTAAGGAATGTGAAAGGTATGTTATTGAAATTGATTCTTTAAAAGTAGATCTTAAGAAAACAAATAAAGCAATCAATGATGGAGCAGCCAATGATTCAAAATTTGAGAATAACACTAATATGTTTAATAAGATATTAGAAAGTCAAAAATCAATTTTAGATAAGACAGATATCAAATTTGAAAAATAGAAAGGGGAGGACACTACTTTCACAAACAAGGAAAAAGGAAAGAGTTATGTTGAATCCCTTACAAAAGAAATAAAAAGGGAAGAAGTTAAGAATACAAAGGACATCTCAAATAAAGAAGGTTGGAAAGAACAAAGCTACAAAAGGCAATCAAGTCAAGGATATACAAATAGGTCCTATTTTTATGGTTATTTTTTTTATTGTAATGGATATGGTCATAAGAAAATAGAATGTTGAAAAAGGGCTAACAATTTTATAAATAAGGAGAAGAAAAGTCATGCAAAGTCAAGTAGAAGCCACAACTCTTTTGTTCCTCTATCAGGGTTTAATGAAGAGGCCATAATATGTTACAAGTGTAATAACTTTGGACACATAGCTCAGTACTATAGAATCATGTTCGAGTCAGTCATGAAGGACTAGAGTTTCAAGGATCCATTCATTAAGAAAAAAGTTCAGATAAGTTCATGGCAGAAAAAACAACCTAAAAAATCTATACTAGTACAGACAGCTTTGCATGCAAGAAATAAATAAAAGCCATGGTTCATTGATAGTGGATATTTGAGGCACATGATAGGAGACAAGAGCAAGTTCATAATCTTGAAGAAGATCAATGGTGTCATAGTGAAATTCGGAGACAATACTATGACAAGAAATGCTAGAAAAGGTACACTAAGTTTGGATAATGGTAGAACTAAAATTGAAAATGTTTTGTATGTAGAAAGTCTTAAACATAATATTTTGAGTATAAGTCAAATGTGTGATCAGGGGTACACACTAAAATTTTATGTAGAAGGTTATGAAATTAGAATAAAAGATTCATATGTGTTGGTTGCAGATGCTCAAAGAACAGGCAATAATTTACATATGTTATTAGACATCAAAGGTCAAAGATGTTGTTTAAGTCAAATTGAAGAAAGTTGGCTATGGCACAAGAGAATGGGGCACATAAATTTTGATAATCTTATCAATATCAGCAAGAAATAAGCATTCAAAAATTTTCCAAAGATTATAAATCCATCAGACATGCTTTGTGAACTTTGTCAGCATGAGAAGCAGGCTAGAAGGCAGTTCAAAACAAAAGTCTACTCAACCACTCAGATGCTAGAGATTGTTCACACTAATCTGTGTGGACCTATGATAACTTAAATTACTCAAGGTAAGAAATATTTCATGTTGCTTATTGATGATTTTTCACATATGACTTGGGTAATATTTTTAAAGAAAATTTTAGAAGCTTTCAGACATTTCAAAGCATTCAAAGTATTAGTTGAGAATGAAACCAGTTTGAAGATTAAATATCTAAGATCAGATCAAGGAAGAGAATTCATGTCAGATCAATTTATTGAGTTTTATGAATACCATGGAATAAAGAAACATTATTCACCAACTAGAACTCCACAGCAAAATGGAGCAGCTGAACAGAAAAATAGAATAGTTCAGTAAATGGTGAAGACAATGTTAAATGAATCCAAAATAGAAAATAAATATTGGAGAGTGGTAGCTACTACAGCAGTGCATATTCAGAATAGAGCATTATTGAGAGTCAATAATGACAAGACTCCTTATGAGCTATGAAAAGACAAACTAGTAATAGTTGATTATTTTAGAGTTTTCAATGGCAGATGCTTCATAACGAGAACTAATAAAAAACTTGGTAAGTTTAAATCCAGAGTAGATGAAGGTATATTTCTTAGTTATTCTTTCAAAAATAAAGATTATAAATGTTATAACAAAATAACCAAGAAAATTGTTGAAAGTGTAAGTTTCATGATAGAAGAAGATGGAACACAAAGAATCAGTGATCTATTAGACATTCCTAAAATTATTGAAAAGGAAGATTTTGATGAATCGGATGAAGATGAGAAGGAGAAAAGGGACACCAAAACTCCATCCAAATATGTTTAGAGAAATCATAATGAAAGTGACATCATTGGGGACATAAATGAAGGAATTCACACCAGAAAAATAATGGTAAGTGAATCTGAGCAAATTAATTTTTCTTTGTTATCCAAAATTCAGCCTAAAACTTTTTCAAAAGCTAGACATGATAAGCATTAGGTTAAGGCAATGGATGAATAATTAAACCAGATAGAAAATAATGATACCTAGGAATTAGTGCCTAGACCAAAAGATCACAATGTGATAGGAATAAAATGGGTTTACATAAATAAGTTGAATGAAAATGGAAAAGTGACCAGGAATAAAGCAAGATTAGTATGTAAATGATATGTTCAGATTGAGGAAATAAATTTTGAAAAAACTTTTGCACTAGTAGCAAGGCTAGAGGCTATTAGAATGTGTCTTACATAAGCAATGTTTAAAAATTTCAAAGTGTTTTAGATGGATGTCAAATCTACCTTTCTAAATGGGAATCTAGAAAAAGAGGTCTACATTGAGTAGCCTGAGGGATTTATTCTCTCAAATATTTGTAGCCATGTATGCAGATTGAAGAAAGCACTGTATGGATTGAAACAAGCTCCCAGAGCTTGGTATGCAAGACTTGATAAGTACCTGTAGGATCAAGGGTTCAAGAGAGGATTTACTGATAGTAATCTCTACATCAAAATAGAAGATGAGCATCAATTGATTGTTGTGGTCTATGTTAATGACATCATTTTTGGAGGAAATATTGAAAACATGACAAAAGAATTTTTTGATAATATGCAAATAGAATTTGAGATGTCTATGCTTGGAGAATTATCATTTTTCTTAGGATTATAAATATTTCATTCAGATAAAGTAATTTTCATATCTCAAAGTAAATATGCCAAGGAAATGTTGAAAAAAAATAGTTTTGAGGATTTTGCACCAATTGGCACACCAAAGTGTATAGGAAATAAGGTAAGGATGAAGATTCACCTGTTATAGATCAATCTTTGTATAAATATATGATTGGTAGTCTTTTATATTTGATAGCATCGAGGCCAGACATCATGCATGCAGTAGGTATGGTTGCAAGATATCAGTCAGCTCTAAAAGATAGTCATGTTTAGTTGGTGAAAATAATATTTAGATATATCAAGGGGACATTGGATTATGGATTGTGGTATTCCATAGGCAAAGATTTCACTTTAGTTGCTTATACATATTTAGATTGAGTAGGTTACTTCGATGACAAAAAAAGTACAAGTGGACGAGCTTTCTTCTTTGGTGATAGCTTAGTATCATGGCTAAGCAAAAACTAGAATTCAATATCACTTTCTACAGCTGGAGCAAAATAAATTGCAGTGGTATTATGTTGTACTCAAGTGATTTGGATGAAGCAAACTTTGGAAGATATCAAGGTAAAATATGATGAACCTATTTCTATTTTTTGTGACAACGCAAGTGTTATTAATATTTTAAAGAATCTAGTGATGTATTCAAGAACAAAACATATTCCCATTAAATATCACTTTTTGAGAGAGCAAGTTGTAGATCAACAGGTTAAGATGGAATATATCAGTACTACAGAGTAGATTGTAAATATTTTCATAAAGTCACTACCAAAATACATATTTGAGTATCTATGAGAGAAGTTGAGAGTAATTTCTTTTACTTCTTGCCATTGAGGTTCAACAACAGTTGAGGGGGAGCTAAGTGTTAGTTCTAGGTAGGCCATTTGCCATTGATGTCAAAGGAGGAGAATAGTAGGTATAGGTATAGGTATAGGTATAGGTACAAGTGTATAAATAATTATAAGGAATAATTATGGGTTGTTACAATAAGGGGGAGTTACTGTATGTTTTTTTTAGATGGTAGTATGTGCAAGTTTTAAGATGTGGTAGTTTTATTTTGAGGTTGCCATCAATGACAAAGGAGGAGATTGTTGGAAATATTGTCATTGATGTCAAAGGTCTAAAATTATTGGTGATAAAGGCCCCATTGCATTTAATGGTGTTTTTAATATTCATATCTTGGCTAATATGTGTTAATATTTATTTAATATTAATGAATATATTTTTGGTTTTATATAAGTCAAAAGAGGGCCCATGGAGAAGTCAAAGAGTCATGGGGTAAAAGATAAAAAAGGAATGGGATGCATTTTCTCATGAAGATTCATCTTGAGGAATTTTAAGAGTCACCATGTAAAGATAAAAGAGGGTATGGTGTATTTTTCCATGAAGGGACACTTTGAGGAATATGAAAAGTCACCAAGATAAAGACAAAAGAGGAAAGGATGTTTTTGCTTATGAAGGGTCACCATATGACTTTTCAAATGCAAGGATACAAGGGATCATACAAGTTTGGTTCCATTTTCAATGAGGATTTAAGGGTCACAAAGGGTGAATGCCAAAGGTCATTTGGAAAGCTATAAATAAAGGCTTGAGAAACCATTTGTAATATGCAAGAGAGTGCATGGTTTGTATTTGTTTTCAAAGAGATAAAAGTAGGAGATACTGTAGAGTTATATCATTTTTTGAGTAAGCAACATTGAGAGATAGTTATGTTTTATACATAAGAGGGGTTGGTAATCTTGTGGGTTGGTGCTCACAAATAGTTGTTGTGTTGGTGCTCAGCAAAGGGGTTGGTGCTCCTGCAAGTTAGTGTTTGTGAACTTTGTATTTTGAGTCGGTGCTCATTCATATACTTGAGATTATTCTCTGTATTTTTTCTCACTTTGGGTTTCCACGTAAAAATATGGTGTCTCTCTCTCTCTTGTGTGGTGCATATTATTGTTTCAATTTTATTGCATATCTTGAATGTGTGATTAAGTGGTTAAAGAAAAGAAATTAGATTAAGTAATAGATATATAATATATTGATTCACCCCCCCTCTTAGTATATTTCATGTTTAAAAAAACTAAGTAATGTATCTGAAGTATAGTAATTTTATGTAAAACAAGTCGATGGAGTCAAATCTATAGCAATGTATATAGATAATATATGTAGACTATTGTAGGGTTCAAAAACATAAAGGAACTATGCAAAGGCCTTATGTGATGAATTTAAATTAGATGTTAATTTGAATTATTTTAAGAACCAATAGTAAATAATGAGAACAAAATACTGATATAAAAGGTCTATTGACTATAGTACTCATTTTATATTAATATCTTGACGATTCAAGAATGTAATGATCATTGAAATTTTATAAAGTCTTTGGTTAGAATTATAAAAGATTGTTGGTATATACATACAATATTGAAAACTTATGTGTTGTACTTAGTATGAGTATTTTAATTTTCATAAATACTTATGCATATATAGCATATATTAATGCATCATGATGTGTGCCGATAGTTATAATTATTTCGACTGGTAAAAACTAAGAGATTATTGAAGAATGAAAAACTATTTATATAAGCATACAATATCTTAAAAATATAACAAGTTGCTTAAATGGAGGATTATGTTGTTGTGAGTATTATGATTTTCTTATTTATGATTGTCTCGTTGAAAGTGAGTAGTGTGTACATAAAATGATGGATTGTGATATTAATGCTTGTCATAGAATGTATCGTATTTGTATCTACTTACGAAGATTAGAAATATTCATTCTAAATTTAGATTATACCTGGATGGTATGAATTGTATTTGATATGGTTATTATTTATGTGGTAAATAATATAGTGGAGATTCATTCATATGTTTGATGGACTAAACGTATGTATTTTGATTATTCATATGTTTAACATGTTTTATGCCTGCTAGTAGGAAGTAATCTGTATGAATATGTTAGTTATATTTATATTAACCAAATTTTGTATTGTTGGTACTAGGTAAGCAGTGAGATGACTTCACTAGCTTACTATTATCACTAATGCCAGATGAAGGTAATCTGATCAAGTGGTGTGTCTAAATTTGATTGATTCTAGGGATCAATAACTATTGAAAACTTTAGCGAAAGTAATATTTAATTAGCATTTTTATTTCATATGTATTTTTTATATATTTGTGCGATATCATGTTAGAATGGATTTCTTTATGGTACACTACATGTTTTTAGAAATCATACAGCACACGGGTACTAGCTTGTCTCTCTGGATTCTTGCACCATCACTATCTACTCATCCATAAAGGGAGGGCTATTCTCTAAAGGGAGATTATGCAGGACATCAATGGTTTGTGGTTGGTTTGAAAAATCCCTCAAATGATGCTTTCCCTCCCCATGATAGTATGTATTTAGAGACTACACTTGACATTGCCATAGATACTAGAGTGTAAGGAACTCATGCTACGTGGAGCCTTGTATCTTGTACATTATATTATATTTATTATTATTGAAATATTATACTTGAAGAGATGTAATTATTTACTTATTGTACCATGTGTTAAGCAAAAAATATACTGAGAGGGGGGTGAATCAGTATATTATATATATTTTATTTTATCTAATTTCTTTTCTTTAACCACTTAATCACACATTCAAGATATGCAATAAAACTGAAATAATAACATGCACCATATAAGAGAGAGACAGATAGAGTCACCATATTTTTACATGGAAACCCAAAGTGGGAAAAACCATGGAGAAAAATCTCAAGTATATGAATGAGTACCAACTCAAATTACAAAGTTTGCATGCACCAACTTGCAGGAGCACCAACCCACAGGAGAACTAACACCTTGTAAAGATTTGTGAGCACCAATCCACTGGATCACCAACCTCTCTTGTGTATAAAACATAACTATCTCTCAATGTTGCTTACTCAACAAATGATAGAACTCTACAATATATCTTGTTTTTCTCTCCTCTTTTCTTATATAAAATAATTATAAAACCATGCACTCTCTTGAATATTACAAATGGCTCTTTAAGCCTTTATTTATAACTTTCTAAATGATCTTTGGCATTCACCTTTTGTGACCCTTCAATCCTTATGGAAAAATGGTGTCAAACTTGCATGACCCTTTGTATTTTTGCATTTAAAAAGTCACCTAGTGACCCTTCATAAGCAAATGTATCCTTGCCTCTTTTATCTTTATCTTGGTGACTTTTCGTATTCCTCAAAGTTTCTCTTCATGAAAAAATATACCATACCCTCTTTTGTCTTCACATGGTGACTCTTAGAATTCCTCAAGATGACTCTTCATGAGAAAATACATCCCATTCTTCTTTTGTCTTTACCCCATGACTCTTTGACTTCTTCATGGGCCTTTTTTGACTTATATGCAACCAAAAATATATTAGTTAATATTAAATAGATATTAACACACATTATCCAAGATATGAATATTAAAAACACCATTAAATGCAATGGGGCCTTTATCACCAATGCTAGACCTTTGACATCAATGACAATATTTTCAAAAATATCCCCCTTTGTCATTGATGGCAACCTCAAACTAAAACTATCACATCCTAAAACATACACATAATACCATCTAAAAAATATATAGTAACTTCCCCTTACTGTAGCAACTTGTACCTATTCTCTATACTTATTTCTACACTTGTACCTATACCTGTACCTATTTCTATTCTTCTCCACCTTTGGCATCAATGGTAAAGGGCCTATCCTAGAGCTAACACTTAGCTCCCCCTCAACTGATGTTGATCTTCAATGACAGGAAGTAAAATAAATTACTCCCAACTCCTCCCATAGATACTCAAATGTGTCTTTTGGTAGTGATTTTATAAAAATATCTACAATCTACTCTGTAGTACTGATATATTTCATTTTAACATGTTGATCTACAACCTTCTCTCTCAAAAAGTGATATCTAATAGGAATATGTTTTGTTCTTAAATTCATCATTGGATTCCTAAAAATATTAATAGCACTTGTGTTGTCACAAAAAATAGAAATAGGTTCATCATATTTTACCTTGGTATCTTCCAAAGTTTGTTTCATCTAAAGCACTTGAGTACAACATAATACCATTGCAATATATTCTAATTCAGCTATAGAAAGTGATACTAAATTTTACTTCTTGCTTAGTCATAATACTAAGCTATCACCGAGGAAGAAATCTCCTCTACTTATACTCTTTCTAGCATCCAAGCAACCTACCCAATTAAATTTATATAAGCAACCAAAGTGAAATCTCTACCTGTAGGATACCATAATCCATAATCCAATGTCCCCTTAATATATCTAAATATTCTCTTCACTAAATAAACATGACTATCTTTTGGAGCTGACTGATATCTTGCAAACATAGTCAAAGCTTGTCAAATATAAAAGACTACCAATCATAAATTTATACAAATATTGATATGCAACAAGTGAATCTTCATCCTTACTCACCTTATTTCTTGTACTCATTGGTGTGCCAACTAGTGTATAATCTTCAAAATCAAATATTTTCAACATTTCCCTGGCATATTTACTTTGAGATATGAAAATTCCTTTATCTAACTAAAATATTTGCAATTATAAGAAAAATAACAATTCTCCAAGCATAGACATCTCAAATTCTTTTTACATATTATCAAAAAAATAATTGTCATCTTTTCAATGTTTCCTCCAAAAATGATGTCATCAACATATACCACATCAATCAATTGATGATCACCTTCTATTTTGATGTAGAGATTACTGTCAGCAAATCCTCTCTTAAAACCTTGATCCTATAGGTACTTATCAAGTCTTGCATACCAAGCTCTAGGAGCTTGTTTCAATCCATACAATGCTTTCTTCAATCTGCATACATGGCTATTAACATTTGAGAGAATAAATCCCTTAGGCTGCTCAATGTAGACCTCTTCCTCTAGATTCTCATTTAAGAAGGTAGATTTGACATCCATCTGAAACACTTTCAAATTTTTAAACACTACATATGTAAGAAATATTCTAATAGCCTCTAGCCTTACCACTGGTGCAAAATTTTCTTCAAAATATAGTCTCTCAATTGGAGCATATTTTTTACATACTAATCTTTCTTTATTTCTGGTCACTTCTTCATTTTCATTCAACTTATTTTTGTAAACCCATTTTGTTCCTATCACATTATGATCTTTAGTCTATGCACTAATTTCCAAGTATCATTCTTTCTTATCTGATTTAATTCTTCATCCATTGTCTTAACCTAATGCTTATCATGTCTAGCTTCTAAAAAAGTTTTAAGTTGAATTTTGGATAACAAAAATAAATTAACTTACTCAGATTCACTTACCATCATTCTTCTGATGTTAATACCTTAATTTATGTTTCTGATGATGTCACTTTCATTATGATTTATCTAGACATATTTGGATGGGGTTTTAGTGTCCTTTTTCTCCTTCTTCTCTTCTTCATCTAATTCTTCAAAATCTTCCTCTTTAATGATTTTAGGAATGTCTATTGGATCATTGATTCTCTGTGTTCTATCTTCTTCTATCCTGATACTTGCACTTTCAATTATTTTCTTAATTCTTTTGTTATAACATTTATAAGCTTTACTTTTGTAAGAAAAACTAAGAAATATACCTTCATATGCTTTGGATTCAAACTTGTCAATTTTTTCATCAATTCTCTTTATAAAACATCTGTTGCCAAAAAGTCTAAACTAATCAACTGTAGTTGGTTTGTCTTTCCATAACTCATAAGGAGTCTTGTCACTATTGACACTCAATAATACTCTATTTTGAATATGCACTGTTGTACCAACTACCTCTTTCCAATATTTATCTGGTATCTTGGATTTATTTAGCATTATCCTCATCATCCCCTAAACTATTCTATTTCTTTGTTCAACTACTCTATTTTGTTATGGAGTTTTGGCTACTAAATAATGCCTCTTTATTCCATGGTATTCACAAAACTCAATAAACTAATCTGACATGAATTCTCCTCCTCGATCCAATCTTAGGCACTTAATCTTCAAACTGGTTTCATTCTCAACTAATGCTTCAAATTCTTTGAAATATCTAAAAGCTTCTGATTTTTTCTTTAAAAATATTACCTAAGTCATACATGAAAAATCATCAATAAAAAACATGAAATATTTCTCACATTGAGTACTTTGAGTTCTCATAATTCCACATAAATTAGTGTGAACAAGCTTTAACATCTAAGTGGTCGAGTATTCTTTTGTTTTGAGCCACCTTCTGGTTTGTTTCCCATGCTGACAAGGTTCACAAAGCGTGTTGGATGGCATTGCAATCTTCGAAAGATTTTTGACTACTTGCTTTTTGTTGATGTTGAAAAGATTGTCAAAATTTATGTCTCATTCTCCTGTGTTATAGCCAACTTTCTTCAATCTGACTCAAACAACATCTTTGGCCTTTGATGTTTGATAACATATACAAATTATTTCCTATTCTCTGAGCATCTGCAACCAACACATCTAAATCTTTTCTCCTAATTTCATTACCTTTTACATAAAACTTTAGTGTGTACCCCTGATCACACATTTGACTTACACTCAAAACATTATGCTTAAGGCCTTCTACACATAAAACATTTTTTGTTTTAGTTCTACCATTATCCAAACTTAGTATACCTTTTTTAACAATTTTGGTAGTAGTATTATCTCTGCATCTTACTATGCCACCATTGATCTTCTTGAAGGTTATGAACTTACTCTTATCTCCTGTCATGTGTCTCGAACATCCACTGTCAATGAACCATGGATTTTTTTCATTTCTTGCATGCAAAGCTATTTGTTTCTTCTGCCATGAACCTGTCTGAACTCTCTTCTTGATGAATGGAGCCTTGAAACTTTGGTCTTTCTCGATAGACTCAAACACGTTTCTACAATATCAGGTTGTATCCAAAGTTATTGCACTTGTAACATATTATGGACTCTTCATTAAACCCTGATATAAGAGCAAAATATTTGTGGCTTCTACTTGACTCTGTATGAGTTTCCCTCTCTTTGTTTTTGAAATTGTTGGCCCTTTTTCAACATTCTATTTTCTTTTGACCATATCTATTACAATAAAAATAGGACCTATTTGTGTATCTCTGACTTAATTGCCTTTTGTATCCTATTTCCTTCCAATCTGCTTTGTTTGAGATGTCCTCTAGATTCTTACCTTCTTTCCTTTTTATTTTCTCTTTTGTAAGAGCTTCAACATAGATCTTTCGTTTTTCTATATTAACTTTATTTGTGAAAGTAGTGGCCTCTCCTTTCTTTTTTTCAAATTTGATACCTATCTTATCTGACATTGATCTTTGACTTACTAATATCTTATTCAACATATTAGTGCTATTCTCAAATTTTGAATCATTGGTTGCTCTATGATTTATTGCTTTATTTGTTTTCTCAAGATCTGATTTAAAAAAAGCAATTTCAATAACATACCTTTGACATTCTTCACTTACTTTTTGCAACTATGTCATTATATCTTTTTCATTAATTTTTCCTTCTTCAAAGTGTGTTTGTAGATTTTCAATTGTTTTCCTTGACTCCTTTTTATGTTTCTCAATCTGGAGCTTCAATCTTCAATTCTTCTTCTCAAGAGCTTTTAACTCTTCTAAGGCAATAATGAGTTCTCTTTCCAAATTCACTTCATATTCATCTTATTCTTCTTCTTGATCATATATACTTTTTCTTGTAGAGGCATATTCATGTATGGCCATGAATATAATTTCTTCTTTTGAATCACTGACTCCACTATCTTTGGCTGAGCTAGGATCTTTAGAATACAAACTCTTCTTCTCGAATCCCTTCCTGAATTTTCCTTTGAAATTATTCTTGTATGTAGACTTTCCTTCTTCATTGTCATTATTACCCTTATATAGGCACTTAGCTAAAAAATGTTCAATCTTTCCATAATTAAAACATTTAAAAGATAATTTTCTTTGATATTTACCTATGCCCTTTTTCAGCTTACGAATGAATAGAGCTCTGTTATCATCTTCATCATCGTTAGAACTGTCACTTGATTTTTGAATCTTAGCCTTCTCTTTCTTTGATGTATTGAAATTAACTTCTCTCTTTAAAATTTTCTTTTATTCAGTTCACATCTCATATGCCATAAGAATACCATGTAGCTCATCCATCTTTAGCTTGGCTAAATTTTTCATCTCTTCGATTGCCAAAACTTTTGCATCATATCTCAATGATAGAGATCTCAAAAAAAATTGTACCACAATTGATTCTTCTAAATTTTCTCCAAGACCTTGAATCTAATTAACTATTTGATCAACCTGTAAAAGATAACTTGCTATATTTTCTTCATCTTCCATCTTAAAACTCTCAAACTATCTTTTGAAAGTCTGAAGCTTAGCTTGCTAAACCTTTTCATCACCTTTGTAAATATTCTCAAGCTTTACCCAAGTTTCATGAGTAGATTTACATTACATAACTTTAATAAATTATGATTCACATAAACCACATAAAATAGTATTTAAAGCTTTACCATTATTTTCACTTGCCTTCTTTTCCATTAGAGTAGTTACAAGTGTTTGTGGCTATTCATATTCCTCCACCACTACTTGTCAAATGTCGAATCTAAGAGCCATCAAATAATTCCTCATCCTTATGATCTAAAAAGCATAATTTGTCCCATCAAGAAAAGGTGCCTTATTTTTAGAAAAACCTTCATGTGATCGAGCCATCATGCTTTCCCTGATTTATCTTCAAGCTGTTAAATCATTTCCAAAAGAACCTACTTTGATACCAATTATTAACCATGAAATATACTGAGAGGGGGATGAATCAGTATATTGTATATATTTTACTTAATTTGATTTTTTTTTCTTTAACCACTTAATCACACATTCAAGATATGCATTAAAATTGAAATAATAACATGTACCACATGAGAGAGAGAGAGAGAGAGAGAGAGAGAGAGACCAAATTTTTATGTGGAAACCCAAAGTGAGAAAAACCATGGAGAACAATCTCAAGTATATGAATGAGCACCAACTCAAATTACAAAATTTACTAGCACCAACTTGTAGGAGCACCAACCCCTTTGCCAAGAACCAACATAGCAACTATTTGTGAGCACCAACCCACAGGAACACCAACCCTTTGCAAATATTTTTGAGCACCAACCCATCTTGTTTATAAAACACAATTATCTCTCAATGTTGCTTACTCAAAAAAATGATATAACTCTACAATATATCTTGTTTTTCTCTCCTCTTTTCTTATATAAAATAATTAAAAAACCATGCACTCTCTTACATATTACAAATGGTTTCTCAAGCCTTTATTATAGCTTTCTAAATGACCTTTAGCATTCACCCTTTTTGGCCCTTCAATCCTTATGGAAAAATGGCACCAAACTTGCATTACCCTTCGTGTCATTGCATTTAAAAAGTCACATGGTGACCCTTCATAAGTAAAGGCATCCTTTCCTCTTTTGTCTTTATCTTGTTGACTTTTCATATTTTTCAAAATGTCCTTTCATGAAAAAATGTGCCATACCGTCTTTTGTTTTCACATGGTGACTCTTGGAATTCCTCAAGATGACTCTTCATGAAAAAATGCATCCCATTCCTCTTTTGTCTTTACCCAGTGACTCTTTGACTTCTCCATGGGCCCTATTTTGACTTATATGCAACCAAAAATATATTCATTAATATTAAATAAATATTAACATACATTAGCCAAGATATAAATATTAAAAATACCATTAAATGCAATGGGACCTTTATCACCAATGCTAGACCTTTGACATCAATGACAATATTTCCAACACCATGATAGTAGTGGTTGCATGTTTGTACCAGTCATGGCTAGAAATATGTAATTACTTTCTATATTTAGTTATGTTGTGTTTCATTTTATGATAGTGATAAGTGACAAATAGATGTCACATGTTTATTTTACCATTATCATACTTATAGTGTTTTATCTGGATCACTAATTAGATTCTCATGATGAAATCTAATGAAAGATTACATTGATTAAATTTTAAAAAAATTGTGTTATTATAATTCAAACCCAGTAGGGTTGTTACAATAATGGTAAAAGGATGAGAGGCGATCCCTCCTTTGATTAGCCTTGTGGTTGCATGTGGAACCCTTGTGAAGACCAACTTGTTCAACATTATATATATATATATATGATAATAAATTATATTGGCCATGTTATATCCATGTTATTATTATTATTTCAGTTAGAATTAATTGTAATAGTCATTGGAAATAGCATGATGTTTCTTTAGCACTTGAGTATTCTTCTTAGTGAGTGTATTAGATTGTAAAATCAATTGAAATGATTATCTTGTGTTCAAAATCAAAATGTATATGTTGGTTGGACATGTAATTATTTATATTTCTATGTTTGACTACAAATAATAGTCTTCTTTTCCTATAATTGTGAAATTCATTGATTCGTGTGAAGCCATGAAAGGCTAGATGCATTTGTATATTTTTTATGCAATTTTAGACTTACCTAATTTTCTCTAAATCAATTTTATTATAGATTAAGCCTTTTGAGAATTTTGTAACAATTTACATAATATTTTTATGTTTTACCATTTAAAAGCTATGATTTTTAAGATTCAACCACTAAAAATGGTTTGTTTCTTTTGCAAAGTACCTAAATTTTGATTAATTTTAAGCATGTGAAACGAGGCCTTGTAGTGCCCAAAATAGTTTTATAGTAAATTTAGTCAAAATAGAGACCCAACACTATTATTTTCATAATTTTAGGATACTTAATTTTCATGTAATGAATTTTTAAGGTTTGTCAATTTGTAGGGTAATTTATTATTGTACATGCCTTATTTAAAGGCATTGACCCCTTGTTGTAGGGACATTGGTTAAATAGTCAGCAGTTACCCATGTGACCATGTGGCACAAGGAGAAGCCCCAAGGGGGTTTTCCTTGTCTAAGCTAACCACCATTTTGAGTAGTGTTCACATGAATGGTTATGGAACATAATGTGGGGGAAGTGGTCAACATAAGTTGGTTGCTACCCCATTTGACCATGTAATTCAAATTACAAAACTATCAACCTTATAAAATACATGGTTTTGAATTCCTTTTATACATGGATTATTATGGGATTGGTAATTAGTAATTTTAGTGATTAACATATTTTAATATTAAACTATTAAAAAATAAACTTTTACTTTATAAAGTTTTTTAAGACCTACAATTAAAACTAAAGAACTTTTAACAAACCTAGACATGAATTTTAATCAACCGAATCAGGAAAGATGGAGGTCAAGGAATGGGACGGCCCCAAGATGGGGACCCATCCATTTTTCATTATCTTCCACACAAAACAATTTTTGAGTCCTAGAATAAAGTAATTTTCTAGTTTCAAGTCGTTCTTCCTTAGAGTTGCCTTAGACTTCTTTTGAAACCTAATAGACTTGTTTTGTTCCTACAATTCTGGAGACAGTGTTTCAGAGATGGTGGAACCCAAAATTGATCTCCCCATAAATTATTTTTCTCCTTTCATATGGATTCAATTTCAAAACTTGGAACCTCGCGATTTCAACATTATGAAAGTTTTGTCCTTGGGAGGCCTTGTGGGCTAACACCGACTCCTAAAAGCCTTGAAACAGACTAAACCAAAAGGGAAAGCATGTTATTTTTGTGTCCCCTTAAATATAAGATCAAATCTAAATTATAAAACTAATTTTTTTCTAAAATTTTACCTTAAACCTTATGACAACCATTAATGGTTGGGGTGTAGCTTGAAACTCCCAAGATCTTTTTTGAAACTATAAGAGATAGATACTCCTAGAATATTTACATCAAATTGGATACCTAAAAAATATATCTCACATATTTATATCATCTTAGGAAATTTAAAGTTAATTAAATGGTTTTGACATAAAGGTCAAAGACTCCATTAATGAATGTCGTCTAGGGATGAGAAAGGAGAGGATGAATGACTATGGAAAAAGTCATCTTCCCACACCTTTTCCCTCCTTCAAAAATATTAGTTTCAACTAAATTAAATATTTGGATACTTTATGGGCTCCATAAGGTTATTTAGGTCACCTTTTACTTTGACCAGATTTGATGGTCGAGAACGAATCAATCTAGAGGTTGAGATGGAGTGTTCCATCCTCAAGGGGCTTATTTGGGATATTTTAGACCCCCTTTTGAGCTCATTTTAAAACTATATGATATTTAGTTGAGTTATTTTATTAACTTTGACTTAAGTCAAAAATTGAATATTGATTATGGCTTAAGTGCGTACTGATCACTGTAATTGGTTGGATGTGCCCAAAGTCAATTTTGAGCACTAAAAACAATTGGATGGTATAGTTCAAATCAGTGGTTGTTCAAACCCACCTCACATTAATTAAATTTTCCTTTTTATCCTTGGTTTCATGTGAATATAAAACAATTAAAATAAAATCTATTTCATCCATATGTATCAATGTCATATTATAGCAAAGTATCATAACCATGAAACATAATGTAGAATATGAATGATTAGCAAGACATTTGTAAGATATGTAACTTGGCATGGTAGAAGGGGATCCAACATCTAAGAGTCCATGTATAATGTATGTCCTATATCACACTCATATGCCTCATGAAATGCATTTGTGTATACAAAAGAAAATGTTATCTACAAAATATGTGATAAATAACATATGTAAATAAGTAATTAGCATCTCACGTCATGCTCAGGTCCTATTTTTTATTGTTTTATAATATTTTGAATGTTTTTGTATTTTTAAATATTTGAGTATGTTTTAATTTTTTTAAATATTTTATTTTTTTCATTATATATGTGTGTATTTTTTGAAATATTAGATTATTTTTGCATTTTTGACATTTTTGAAAGAAAATAAACTAGCCTATGATCCCATTGATGGGAGGACAATAGTGTGCATTTATGCAATAGAGTTAGAAGATGGATTTTAGTAGATTAAAATTTCTACATGTAGATGAATTTGAATCTAAAAATGCATCAAGTGTTGTAATGTGACTGTCATGCTCACTACTCATATAATATTTTGTAGGATATGTACCTTATGAAGATGCAAAACTTGGTAGAGTTTTTTTGTATAATAAGAGAATGTTTCTATTTTTTGTGTTCACTATGGAACATGTTGATCTATACGAGGTATTATCTTGGGATATACTGTAGAAGATTCAAATTTATTTGAATATTGAGTAACTCTTTGATATAAAGCTTGTTGTTTATTAAGACATGCCACTTTCCTTGGAACAACTTTTATAGAAATATTATGTATAGGTGCAACAAATAATTTTACATTATGCTCTAGAATGGGTGAAATTATATTTTTACTATGATCTTGAATAGGTGCCATAATCGTCTTTTAACTATGTGGTTGAGTAAGTGCCACAACCAATTGTAATGGTGGTGGGGGAGGAGTTACCACTAACTAAAGAGGGTACTTATATTAAATTTATTAAACTTTGACCACTTAATTAAAATGTATGTACTTTAGACGTCAATTTATTGTGGATGGTACTACATGAAACTTATGTATCTAGGGAATCCTAATAACATATTAAATACCTATGTGCTTTATAAGATTATAACTAGAGTATCTATTGTTTCTACACCAACTTGAATAAAAAACACTAAATGTTGAATGGTATTTTGTGTATGTCCATCAAATGCTTTCACTATTATTTTTATAGCTTATAAATCTTGTTATGTGTATCCAAGAGTGTGAAAAAGTGTCATCGTGCATGTGTTTTTACTTGATCCATTATCAATCATAACACTGTATACAATAATACTAACTATGAATCATATAATGAGTTTAGTCTTGAAAAAAAATCATACATCATATTTATTGTCATTTATAAATATATTTTGATATTAAATCGTTGCTCTATATTATTAGAAATAGTCACACCTGTGTTGGCTTTGTATTAATCATGCTCGTTTGATATCTTTGAAGTATTCCTTGCATGTTCTTATATTTGATATGAATCTTGGTAGTTTTAATTTGGTACCCATGTCTATGTAAGGCAAGATGTAACTTTATCATGGACCATAAAATCCTTCATACTTGTTTTATTTCTTTGAAATGTAATAATCACTTTTTCTACAAGTTGTGTAGTATTTTATCTTAATGCATAACAATCATTGTCTATTTGTACATTAATAGCATGATAAGTGAAAAATGTCTTTCCTTTTGTGTAATCATTATGATGAGGAGTATATTAATTTATGAGGAAGAGTGATCAACTTCTCATCCAACAACTTATATAGAATATTAGGTGGTTGATCTCTAAATATATTAAATTGAAGTGGTTGCCTCTTATGTAAAGTATATTTATTCATATTAGGTAGTGTTTTATAAACTGATTATTTAATTTTATTGAGTACCTTAACTTTCTCTTCCTTGATGATTGATTTTATTGATTCATCCCTCTTATGAGAGACTTTAATTGAAATCTTTCTTTTAAAAAACAATGTAAACTTAGTTTTTTATTGATAACCTCTTGCTTGTGTGAATATGATCCTGACTCATTGGTTTTTTATGTTGTGAATTTGAGATCACATGCATATTTGAACACATCCATGTTTAATTTATCAAAATAAATATACATTTTATGCATGGTTTTTTTTTAGTGGAGATAAGAGACTCCTATTGGAGATGAATTTATTTATCAAATCTATAATTTGATAAGTTAAAGATTGCAAATTATTTTTTAATCATAAGATGTAATCTTTGATAACCTCATCATAACCCTATTTCAAACTTTGTATATGTTCCAATGTGAACTTAGGTACCATGTGTTTATGATAATATGAGAAAAATGCATCTTATAAATTTTAAAAGTTAGTTAATGAACCACTAGTTAAATTGTAAAACCACTCTAAAGCATCTCTTGTGAGACTTCTATGGAAATATTTTAGTATAATACATCCCTCATTACCCCATTATCCAAAATAAGGTGTATATTGAGTTAAATGAGTACATGGATATCCAAAACCATCAAATAAGGGTAGTGTAGGCATAATAAAATATTTCGGATATGTATGTTCATATACAACTCATGTAAGGTGTTGTAATTAAATATTATAATTTTTTGATATGCACACAACATGATCAAGTTTGTAAAGTAAGATCAAGAACTTGATTTTGGAGGTCACCAATAACATGCATCATGGATATAATATGACAAGTAGGAATGGTAATGTTTTGGAAAGGCTCACTCATAGGTTGTAATTGATCATCTATTTTAAACATTGGTATGATAAGATCATGAAAAATGTCATTGCATGCCTTATAAATTCATTCTAAAACAAAATTAGTATAAAATTTGGAATCATTGTTTATATTATCACATTGAATTTATATAGAAGTAGAAACATCACATTGTTCTTCATTAGTTTCTATTGACTTAGTAGATGATAAAAATTCATTATAATTAGTATTATCATGAGACTTACATTCCATGGATATAGGAATACTATATTGAGAATCCTTATTGTTTAACCCTAAATTTAGATGGGTCAATATAGTATAGGGTTAAGAATATAAAAAATGAATAAGTACAAGGGTGATAAATAGATCTATAGTAGGCCAATTAATTTACAAACTTAGATAAATAGTGTTATGAATTTATAACATTGAGATATGCTAAAACTGGAAAGTAGAGTTATTGATTGATATTGTAATGAATTGAAAATAAGAGTACTTAGATAGGTTATTAGGTGCATGTAGATCTAGGTTGAAATAAGATGAAAGTAGACCAGATCAAAATTATATAATAGTCATAAAAATATGGAATATTACATTTTGTGTCCTCAGATGCTTGCATTAGATCTAGATGGTTATGTCAACACTTTTATTTGACTTGGACATAGGTGTCCAGTACATAATATTAATTAGATTTGAGTGTGACCATTTAGAGGCTCCTAATTTTTTTATCAATTTCTTCTAGTGTGTTCAAATATTATGCTTATATTGTCACTCTATATCAAATGATCAAACCCTAGCTTCTTAACCCCCTGAGTGACTGTGGGAAAAATGGATTAGTGGGTACATGATGTCAAGCTACCCTAGGGACCCCTTTATCAATGGGTGTTTCCTATATATACAATAGTATAAAGAGGGCCTTAGACTTATCTAGGTCTCCCCTATGTGATGGCTTATGTATGTATCAATATGCAACATGTGATAAGCAAGTACATAGAGTGACCTAGATTGTAACTTGGCAAGTATGGTTCATGAAGTGCTCTTTCAGTAATTCATATCTTTAAATTGGATGTCCCTATGATGGATATTAAAATAGGAGAGAATAGGGAAGCTTTACTAACTTTAATGCTTGATTTAGTGCCTTTGGTAAGTTACCTTGTGAGTTGTTAGGTTTGTGCTAGGTAAGGAATGAATGATGGATGATCTTGTATCTATATATCCATCTCTTTAAAAAGTATCTCATAAAAAATCACTTAGTAACCATAGGTATATGATTCATTTACAAATTTGATGACCTTAGGGTATTGAACACTTAGTTTGGCACATGCACTAGCATCAACGTAGGCATCTGAATGGGATGCAAGTGTATAGTGAGCTAGAAAATAGGTATAGGTATAAAACTTGAAGAGAATGATAATAATCAAGTTAATAGAATTTTGAGAAGTATAGAATAACATATGGTCAGACTAAGAGATAAGTAATGTCACATCCTAATTTCACCTTGTAATTAATATCTTTTAATTCATTGATTAATATTTGGTTACCATTGCTTTGATTTGAGCATATTGACATATATTGGTATGGGAGAGTTATAATTTTATTATTTTATACATTGAAGATGTATAATTATTAATTTTTCATCATTGATTTATGATGACTTAGACTAACTACCTACTTGTTGTGAGGTGAATGCAAGATAGGTCCTACCTTCAGGGTGTGATGAGGGATAGCATCATCAGAGAGGGTTGGCTAGATGGAGCGATTGGGAGAAATATCAGTGGAAAATACTAGTGACCCCACACACACACATAGTAAATTTTAAATGATAGGCATAAATGGTAGTGTGTAATTATGAATTATTGCTTGTGATTATCTTTGTATGTGTGGAATTAATTTTAGTGTGCATTTAATTTCTTTAGCACAATTAATTTAGTTTTTTATTTTAATCCAATATATATATATATATATATATATATATATATATATATTACCTTTTAATTAAATAATGATTTATTTATTATTTTCAAAATTGCATGGAAGTTGTGATAATGCAATTTAAAATAAAAATTGGAATTATGCATGAATTTATTGTAAAATAATTTGGAAAAATAGTTTTAGGAGTTAACTATGACTAAAAAGAAGGTTTAACTCTAGTTATTAAATTTAGAAGTTGAGTTTGAGGACCATGCAAGAATTTACTTGGAAGTTTAGAAAAAGGAATTTATTAAATTATTTTAACATGTTTTATATGAGATTGTTATAAATTAACATGCACAGACAAACAAAAATAAAAAGGTTCATGCAAGAATGGGTGGCATAAAATTTAGGAAGAAGTTGTCTTATAAGTAAGGGAGGAACCTAGAGAATTAAGAACACACACAGACAGAGACAAAATGGAAGAAAAAGAATTGGAGGAAAAATATTTACCATATATTCAAGTAGATTTTATAATTATTTTCTGCATGGATGTCAAAAAGATGATTTATATAGACTTTGAGTTATTCTAAAACTAGTGTTTTATTTTCATTTGGCTTGGATCCAAATTGCTTATTTACATTGTATAAGCTACTTTGAATTTAAACATGTACTTTTTATGGCATAGTAATTACTCTCTAACCTACGTTTAGACTCTTTAGCTACATTATGATTTGGTCAGGCCTGTGTAATAAGTTTATTAATTGTGTATTACTTACCTTCAACCATGCCCAAATATAGAGGGTAGTTATTAATGGCTATTATAAGGTGTTGTTTATTATATATTGGTAGCATTTTCATATTTAAGTTTGTGTCCCTCCCTTAACATTTTTCTCATGCATGAATGGAAGTATCATATATATTTTAGCCAGCATCTTTATTTATATAAGCCTATAATTTATATTAAGGGGTTGCATTAAAATTTGAGAGGCTTGTGTTTCATTATTTTTAATTCAGCACTTAAATTCCTTTGGACTACATTGAATCCCTTAGGTCTACATTGGTTTTTGTAAGGATCTGAGCCCAACCCTTTAATGGAATAGTTGCATCATGTATATTAGATGCTTAGTCAATGTACTTAGAATGCAGAAGATGTCAAGTCTATACTTGCGCTTAGGGAACATTAAAACACCCCACTAGAACTAGAACGTTAAGTATTAGATAAAAATTACTTGAATGTCTAAATAAAATGCCATGTATAATCATTATGTATATATAAGGTCAAATATATATAATTTAATATAACAATTTGTATAGTTATCTCCATGTTCATCCAATAGAAATATGTTTGGGTTACATCAGGTCGCTTGTTTGAATCATAGAAGAAGTATTTTTATCATCGAACCTATGGCTCTATTAGTGCTTTCTTATGCTCTAGAAATACTATTTTTGCAACACAGAGGATCATCCACCTTTCATGGCCATCGTAGGGGTTAGTAGTAATAATAATACTAATAATAATCATCATGCCAATTTTGAGGAGCATGGTAGTCCCTTGATAAGTGTCTAAAAGAGGCAACATCCTTCATCTATGATGGGCAACTTGTTGAAACTACAATAGCAACATGGTCGATGAAACTCCTAATTGTTGGCCAAGGTAAATGGCATCTAGCACTACCAAATAACTTTGCACACCACTTTCCCTAAACTTCCACTATTCAAAATCATGTTATTTACAATGGAATATGTCTTTTTGTCCCTTTAATTACTGAGTCAAAAAATTGATTAGGCTGAATATTTGCCAAGACTTTAAATTAAATCATTGTTCGATAAAAATATTAAACACCAAGTTTTTATGTTGAACATCTATTATATTGCTAATTCATTGAGTTTATTAAATATAACACTTAGCTATCTAATTTAGTGTTATGTACTAATGGAATGCCCAACTATTAACTAAAAATGCCATAGTAGACAATGTATTTGTTGTAGTAAAAATTTATAAAATCATTGTGTTGTGTTTTAAATAGCTAAAGGCTATTAATTATTTACTGAAGTCAAGTCACTATGTTAGGATGCCAAGATGTAAAGAATTACATGTTTTTATGTTTGGTAAGTTTAAATATTAAAATATTAGGTTAATATTTAATTATAAGGAGAAGAGTCAACTAAGGGAATGCCTAGTAAAAAGTAGAACTACTGAGTAGTTAAATTAAAGAGATGAATCACCTCTTTGGAGTGGGATGTCATACTTTTATATTTAAAAAATAATAATAAATAAATAAATAAAAAGATGTTTCTCTTTAATGCAAGATTGAATGATTAGTGGAACTTTATTTTGCCTTGGATATTCCATATTACGGTTAGCTCAAGTGCCAGGTCAAATAATGAATGTGATTATTATGAGAATCTATTAGAAAAATGTTATTGACCAGCAAATAAAGATGGAATACTTTATTCACTCTTATCAATGAGAAATAGTAAAATATGGTTTAAATAAATTAGATTTTTCTATATACCTAGATTAATAAATATATCAAATACATATACATATTGAAAAATGTGTATATATATATACACATTTTTCAATATGTATTGGAATATAGATTATTATATGATGGATAAATATATGTTTATATATGTGTGATTCTTAAGTGAGATAAAGTAAGTTATATAACCTAAGTATAATAGAAGCTCAACTAATTAATATAAAAAAAAATCAAGATTATTGCTAGTATTTCTCTTTTGTAATGAGTGAGTAGAGTATCTCTGTAAATCATAAATATTCTGGCAGGTTCTTACCTTGATTTATTAAGAGTTCTTTGGGCAAGATGAGATCCAAGCTTATGATGGATTGATCTTAGGTTATAATGATGTAAATTATATGTTTTATCACAAGTTAAATAAAGTGAAATCCTTAATGACATGCCTATTAACCGTAACGAAGAGTAACTTACTTATCTTAGAAATTGGTTTTAAGACAAGTAAGATTCAATCATACTTTTTATGTTTAAGTGAGTATCAATAGATACTATGAAATATTGTATGTGTTTGATATAACTAGTAGAATTAAATGCATGAACCCAGATTGTGTAGTCGAGACACATAAAAAGAACTTGAGAATATCTTATATGATGGTTTTGAATTAGAAATCATTTTTCTTTCATGCTAAAAAATATAGTAAAACCTTGACTTGTGTCATAAATGACTATTAGTATATGCTATTAGTATTGAAAACCTTTGTACAATACATATTGTGAAAGTATTTATATGCACAAGTAATTAGGTTGTCATAACATAAAATAGTGCATCATGATGTCTGCCTAGAGATATGTTTTCATATGATTAGTATTATGCAAATTAAACTAGGGTATACCTTGACAGTGTAATCTCGTACTTGCTTTATTATTAATTTTGGGTGGTATAATTAGTGGTCATTGTTTCCAATTTAAAATTGGTTTTTAATGCAAGGCTCATTCATGCATAGATGATTATGTGTATATCTTGATTCCTCCTTGTTTGGCTTGTGATGTGATATTTTGCTAGGATAATATATGTATGAGTCTTTGAGTTATACACTATGACATATATATATTGATGATACTAATAGGTAGTGAGATAGGTTCCAATAGCCTAGGTAGTACCACCAATAGATAATTTGATCAAGTGGTGTGTTATGAATTGACTGATCTAATTGATTATATATTATTTAAAAACTTGGGATTAAGTAATGTTATATACATTGTCATTCATATGTTTGATTTTCATGATGTGTGATATCATGTTAGAATGGATTTATTTATGGTACACTACATATTTTTAGAAATCTTACAACACACGGAGTACTAGCATGTCTCACTGGATTTCTTGCATCAGTCTATTTATCTATCTATGAAGGGAGGTCCATTTCTTGATAGGAGATTGTGTGTGGGATCATTGGTCCATGGTTGGTGTGATAAAGCACTCAGATGATGCTCTCCCTCCTCCACTATAGTACTACCTAGAGACGATACTTGTGATTATCAATGATACATGAGTTAGTTTAACTCAAGTTCTGGAGAACTTGATATATGTCATTGTATTAGGTTGTATGCCTAAAGGAATGTAATTGTATTGTGTATTTGTATATTTGGTTAGTATATGTTGTTTTATCAGACCAGTCAAAGTTGTGTTCTATTGTAATTTATTTTTATTGAGTTGTATAAGATTTATATTGTATGCAGTATTTGAATTTAAAGTACTATTATTCTTATTTATGATTATTTGTATTGTTTATATTTATAGAATAAATGTGAAGTAATTGTTTTAAAAAAAAAATTGTATTTTTTAAGTACAACTTGAGGGGTTGTCAAATTTGGTATTAGAGTTGTGGCTCGAACTCTAGAACCTAATGAGTTCATTATCATTTTTTTACCTTCTATTTAACAAAAAGAAGAATTTTGAATGTGTGTTTGGTTCATTAAGTGTGTACCTTAGAGCACTGATACCCCCCTTAGGAGAGTTGTTAAAAAGGTTGGTGTGTTGAGTGACTAGTTGGTGATGGTTGTGTAATGTGTTTGGTGGGTATGTGCATAGCTTAGTTCATGAGTTGTAAACACGAATTTCTTATCATATTCTTGATCCTTTAGATCAAACACCTTGAGTGTGATTTTGTCTTTCTTGAATTACCTTCACCATTTATGTTTGTGTTTTATGAGTATTTTAAAAGCATGGAGTGCTTCTCACTTAAGTATTTATGCATTATTTTTGTGTCTTACTTACACATATCTTAGGAGTGGAAATTCTATAATACCATTCTAGAGTGCCATAGTGGAAATTTTCTTGTAGTTGAGTGCAGATGCCTTGACTGTGTATTCCTTTGTGTTAGGATTTGTTATGTGGATTAGTATCCTTATATAGAGTTGTGAATAGGATTCATCTCTCTTAGTTGTCTTAGAGGTGAGTTGTTATGTTTTCACTCTCTTCTTACATCATTTTAAGAACCATATTTTCTAGGATGTTTATATAGAGTTTTTTTTTGTAGAAGACTTGTTTCTGAATTATTGCTTGATCTTATTCCTTTTAGTTTATGGGATAGTGTTTATATTTCTTGTTGATGCATCCTTATGATTCATATTTTCTTCCCAATTTTAGAAGTAGTTTATCGTACTTCACTTACAAGTTTGGTAAGTGATGAGTGATTGACAACTTGGGTTGCAATGTTACCTTCTACCATGTGAGGGTATGTAGGAAGTTTTGGTTTATGAGATGTTAGTTCTCTACTTTCTAATTGTGGATTTTTAGAGTCTTCATTTTATCTAACTTATAGACTTGATCACGAGGAGTGATTAACAATGGATTTATATTATAATTGATTGTAATTATTATATTATAAAAATACCTTTATTAGATTGATATTATTTTGAAGGGTACTATGTGTACCTTTTTATCAGGAGCAAGTAAGGTATCAGATAAGTAGAACATCTTGGTAAGCTGAAGGGTTGATATAAAAATTTTAATTGTTATATAAACAAGGAGACATTATCTCATTTATAAGGTATTAAGGATGACATAATCCTTAGCCTTTGTATGTTATATTATATATGATATTACTTCTTTTTACTATGAATATAACACTATAGATTAAGTTGTAGGATATGATACTAGTTTTGATTGATTAGCAGCAACTTAAATCAATCTCAGGATGATTGTATGATTTATCTTGTGTGTATGTTAGCATATATGGGATATTTTAGCATATATATTTTCTTTTTATGATCTATTAAAATAAATTTATGAACCTTGTGCACATTTTAAAGATTGTCTAGTCATGAAAACCTAAGGGTTGATTGGTGATATAGGAAAATTAGTTCTAAGTGATAGGATGATATCTTACTTAGCCTCACATTGACTTGGTGGATATTGGGTTGGATCAACAAATGGATTTATAAAATGCATACGTATATGTTGTTTAACTTTTGTGATGAACTCATACATTATTGAGTTAGCAGTGAAACTTTTACTGAGTTATTTATTAGACTTTTCTTATGGTTCTAAACCTTGGGTTGATCATGATAGAACTAATTAGCATAAAGTGACTTTCATAAAACTTGTTTGCAAAATAGGAAATGTCATAGAGTAGAGTCTTATGAGATCAATTATCTAAAAATAGTAATAATTAGGAGATCTAGTATAAGTTCTTCAGGTAAATTTTGCATTTAATTGCATGATATGATAATTGATACTATGTTTTTATGTTATTAGACTATATTTGTTAATCATAATTTTTTATTGAATAGGAATCATTAGCGCGATAAACAGTTTTGGGGGGAGGATGTCACATCTTTATTTTGCCCTATAATTAATATTTTTTAATCTATTGATTAATATCTAGTTATCATTTCTTTGATTTGAAAATTTTGATATATATTGGTATGGGATAATTATATTTTGATTATTCTGTACATTGAGGATGTATAATTATTAATTTTATATTGTTAGTTTATGATGACTCACACTAACTACCTACTTGTTGTGAGGTAGATGTAGGATAGCTCCTACCCTTAGGGTGTGACAATGGAGAGCATCCTCAGAGAGGGTCGACTAGATAGAGTGATTAGGAGAAATATCAGTGGGAAATGTTAGTGACCCCACACACACACAGAGTAAATTTTAAAATGATAAGCATAAATGGTAGTACATAATTGTGAATTATTACTTGTGATTATCTTTGTGTGTGTGGAATTAATTTTAGTGTGCATTTAATTACTTTAGCCTAATTGATTTGATTTTTTATTTTAATCCTGAAAAAAAATACTAGTGTTAATAAATATAATTATTGTGAAAATAATTATCTTGCAGGTAAAATGCAATTAATGATTTATTTTACCTTTTAGTTAAATAATTGTTTGTTTATTATTTTCAAAATTGTGTGGAAGTTGTGATAATACAATTTAAAATAAAAATTGGAATTATGCATGAATTTATTTTAAAATAATATGGAAAATAGTTTTAGGAGTTAATGATGCCTAAAAAGAAGGTTTAATAGTTATTAAATTTAGAAGTTGAGTTTAGGCACCATGCAAGAATTTACTTAAAATTTTAGAAAAAGGATTTTATTAAATTATTTTAACATGTTTTATATTAGATTGTTATAAATTAACATGCATGGAAAAATAAAAATAAAAATAAAAAGTTTCATGCAAGAAGGGGTAGTGTAGAATTTAGGAAGAAGTTGTCTTATAAATAAGGGAGGAACCTAGAGAATTAAGAACACACATAGACGGAGACTAAATAGAAGCAGAAGAATTGAAGGAGAAATATTCAGCATATATTCAAGTAGGTTCTATAATTATTTTCTATATGGGTGTCAAAAAGATGATTTGTATAGACTATGAGTTATTCTAAAACTAGCATTTTATTTTCCTTTGGCCTGCATCTAAATTACTTATTTACATTGTATAATCTACTTTGAATTTAAACCCGTACTTTGTACAGAGTAGTAATTCCTCTCTAGCCTGCATTCAAACTCTTTAGCTACATTATGATTTGGTTAGGCCTATGTAGTAAGTTTATTAATTGTGTATTATTTACCTTAAACCATGCCCAAATATAGAGGGCAGTGATTAATGGCTATTATAAGGCATTGTTTATTATATATTGGTAGTGTTCCATATTTAAGTTTATGTCCCTCCCTTGATGTTTTTCTCATGCATGAATGGAGGTATCATATATATTTTAGCCAGTGTCTTTCTTTATATAAGCCTATAATTTATATTAAGGGGTTGCGTTGAAATTTGAGTGGCCTATGTTTCATTATTTTTAAGTCATCACTTAAATTCCTTTAGACTGCATTGAATCCCTTAGGTCTACATTGGTTTTTGTAAGGAGTTGAGCCTAGCCCTTTAATGGAATAGTTGTGTCATGTATATGAGATGCTTAGTCAATGTACTTAGAAAGTAGAAGATGCCAAGTCTATACTTGCACTCAGGAAACATTAAAATGCCCTATCAGAACTAGAACATTAAGTATTAAATAGAAATTATTGGAGTGTCTCAATAAAATGCTATGTATAATTGTTGCATATATATAAGTTCAAATGTATATAATTTAATATAACAATATGTATAGTTATTTGTATGTTCATCCAATAGAAATATGTTTTGGTTATAGCAGTTTACTTGTTTGAATCATGGAAGAAGTATTTTTAGCACCGAACTTGTGGCTCTATTAGCACCTTCTTATGCTCCAAAAATACCATTTTTTTAACTCGTAGGATCAACCACCTTTCATGGCCATTGTAGGGGTTAGTAATAATAATAATACTAATAATAATCATCTTGTTAATTCTAAGGAGGATGGTAGTCCCTTTCCAAGTGTCCAAAAGAGGCAACATCCTTCATCTCTGATGGGCAACATATTAAAACTGCAACAACAACATGGTCAATGAAACTCTTAATTGTTGGCCAATATAAACTGCAACAATAACATGGTCAATGAAACTCCTAACTACCAGCCAATATAAATGGCATCTTGCACTACCAAACAACTCTGCACACCACTTTCCCCAAACCACCACTATTTAAAATCACATTGTTTACAATGTAATATGACATTTTTCCCTTAATTTAATTGTTGAGTCAAAAAATTGATTAGGTTGAGTATATGCCAAGACTTTAAATTAAATCATTGTTCGATAAAAATATTAAACACCAAGTTTTTATGCTAAACGTATATTATATTGCTAATTTGTAGAGTTTATTAAATACAACACTTAGTTATTTAATATAATATTAAGTACAAATGGAATGCCTAGCTATTAACTAAAAATGCCATAGTAGACAATGTATTCATTTTAGTTAAATTTCTAAAATTGTTGTGTTGTGTTTTAAATAGCTAAAGGCTATTAATTATTTACTAAAGTCAAGTCGCTATGTTAGGATGCCAAGATGTAAAGCACTACATGTTTTTATGTTTGGTAAGTTTAAATATTAAAATGTTGGGTTAATATTTAATTATAAGTAGAAGAGTCAACTAAGGGAACGCCTAGTAAAAATTATAACTACTGAGTTGTTATATTAAAGAACTGAGTCACCTCTTTGGAGTGGGATGTCATACTTTTATATTTAAATAAATAAACAAATAAATGTTTCTCTATAATGCAAGATTGAACGATCGGTGGAACATTATTTTGCCTCAAATATTCCATATTGTGGTTAGCTCGAGTGTTAGGTCAAATAATGAATGTAATTATTATGAGAATCTATTAGAAAAATGTCATTAACCTGCAAAAAAAAGATGGAATACTTTGTTCACTTCGATTGATGAGAAATGTAAAATATGGTTTAAATAATTTAGATTTTTTTATATACCTAGATTAATAAATATATGAAATGCATATACATATTGAAAAATGTACATACATCTATATATTGTAATATAGATGATTATATGATGGATTATATATATATATATATATATATATATATACACATGGCATTCTTAAGTGAGAGAAAGTAAGCTATATGACCTAAATATAATAGAAGCTCAACTAATTAATATAAAAGAAATAAATCAAGATTGTTGCTGGTATTTCTCTTTTGTAATGAGTGAGTAGAGTGTTTGTAAATCATTAGTATTCTGACATGTTCTTACCTTGATTTATTGAGAGTTCTTTGGGCAAGATGAGAGCCAAGCTTATGATGGATTGATCTTAGGTTATAATGATGTAAATTGTATGTTTTATGCTTGTGATGTTTAAGTGAGTATTAGTAAATACTACGAAATATTGTATGTGTTTGATCCAACTAATAGAATTAAATGCATGAACCTAGATTGTGTAGTTGAGACACAAAAAGAACTTGAGAATACCTTATATGATGGTTTTGAATTAGAAATCATTTTTCCTCTATGCTGAGAAATATAGTAAAACCTTGACTTGTGTCATAAATGACTATTAGTATATGTTATTAGTATTGAAAACCTTCATACAATACATATTATGAAAGTATTTATATGCACAAGTAATTAGGTTGTCATAACATAAAATAGTCATCATGATGTCTACCTAGAGATATGTTTTCATATGATTAGTATTGTGCAAATTAAACTAGGGTATACCCTAACAGTGTAATCTTGTACTTGCTTTATTATTAATATTGGGTGGTATAATTAGTGGTCATTGTTTCCAATTTAAAATTGGTTTTTAATGCAAGGTTCATTCATGCGTAGATGATTATGTGTATATCTTGTTTTCTCCTTATTTGGCTTGTGATGTGATATTTTTCTATGAGAATATATGTATGAGTCTTTAAGTTATATGCTATGACATATATATTGATGATACTAATAGGTAGTGAGATGGGTTTCACTAGCCTAGGTAGTACCACTAATAGATAATTCGATCAAGTGGTATGTTATGAATTGAATGATCTAAATGATCGTATATTATTTAAAAACTTGGGCTTAAGTAATGTTATATACATTGTCATTATATGTTTGATTTTTATGATGTGTGGTATCATGTTAGAATGGATTTCTTTATGGTACACTACATGTTTTTAGAAATCTTACAATACATGAGGTACTAGCACATCTCACTGGATTTATCTCACCAGTCTATCTACCTATCTATAAAGAAAGGGTCATTTGTTGATAGAATATTGTGTGGGGAATTATTGGCCTATGATTGGTGTGGTAAATTGCTCAGATGATGCTCTCCCTCCTCCACTGTAGTATTACCTAGAGATGACACTTGTGATTATCAACGATACATGAGTTGGTTCAACTTGAGTTCCATAAAACTTGATATCTATCATTGTATTAGGCCATATGCTTGAAGGAATGTAATTGTATTATGTACTTGTATATTTGGTTAGTAGATATTGTTTTGTCAAACTAGTCGTAGTTGTGTTCTATTGTAATTGCTTTCTATTGAGTTATATAAGATTTATATTGTATGCAGTATTTAAATTTAAAGTACTATTGTTCTTAATTATGATTAGTTGTATTTTTTATATCTGTGGAATGAATGTGAATGAATTATTTTTTAAAAAAAAAGTCTACATTTTTTAAATATAACTTGAGGGGTTGTCACAAGTAATAAGCACAAGAAATAACAGATGTGAGTCTTTAGGTAATAGGAAGGTTTTATAACTGAAGGGTTATAACCATGATAAATACTTACCAAGTATACAATATTGAGGTGCTATATAATTCAGATCTAGTGGCTACATTCCCCCCCTTTAATCTATTAATGAAATTGCTAGTTTAAATAAAAAGGAATGGGTACCTGGGTGTGTATAACACACCTTATCTTTGAGTGAGTCCCACTTGAGTGTTTTTTTGGTGACTATCCTACAACCAAGAGCATGGTATAGTAAATAATCAATGCATATAATCTGAAATTTAAAAAAAAAAAAAAAGAGTAAGGTTAGGAGTACACATGTGCATCGATGCAACCATCTTGCCTTTTAGCAAATTAATTTGAAGAAATGATTTATTATGAATATTTGGAGCTAATATTAGGACAATAGTAAAACCCATGAGTCCAAAAACATATATATAAATATTGGAGGGCAACTTGCCCTCATCCTTGGATAAAAGGTGAGTTGCTACTTGATATTTGAGATTAACTTAACCATGTAAGCTAATCATACTTGTAATCTAATGAGCATGAGTGATCCAAGTCAACTTACACTATAAATATGGTACATTTGGATGATTTGATCACTCCATCCTATAAAATTGGTAAGATTAAGTGATGTAGTCACATCAACCTTGACAAAAAGTGAACCAACTACTACAATATATTGGCTCAATAATAGTCTATAAAAGTCCATCCTGGTGTAGGCTAAAGTCCATATAAGTATTTGAAATTTAAAATTTAATTTGATTTTACAATTGTAGGTTTTATTTTTTATGGCATATTCACATCATATATGTCTCAATCTGAAACTTGGGTATAACAATGGTATCAATGTATAAAATGTTTCCACAAGTGTGTATTTGAATTATATAACTGTGTTATTTATCCAATTTTAAAATTTTACAAGTGTGGAACACATGTTCCCATGACATGACCCCATTATAATATGAAACTTATAACTAGTATAGGTGTGGATAAAATGTTTCCATAACATGCACCCACTATAATATGAAAATATTGAGTAATGAATAAGTGTGGAAGCCATGCCTTTTTGGCATGTCCCCACTGAAATATGAAACTATGAAGGAGTGAAAGCCATGCCTTTATGACATCCCCCCCCCCATTTTGAGGTAAGTGGAATTATAAACTTGGATTCACCTTACCTCATAAAGATAAGATAATTGTATAATCTATGAATGTATCATGTAACATATAGTGGTAACATGTCTAAGCAAATATAATAATGATGGACATACTATGCAATCATATCAAATATTAAGATGCTTGATGTAAATAATTGCATGTCTATATAGTAATAGTCAAGCTAAAAATCAATCAATCACACATACAAGAGCACTCATAATCAAATCAAAATACAAAGGTCTAAATAGACCTCAAACAAGGGTCAAGTTCAAATGTTGCATAATCAAAGGGACATCACCTAGTAAAATGTCTACAAGGCAAGTAATAAAATAAAAAATATATGACATATGTAAATGTCATAATAGAATAATATAGGAATGGGAGCCATAATGAATGTATCATATGCAAATTCTCAAATAATCAATGCAATGAAAGATAGGACACTCAAGGAAGTGCATGAATTGAAATCATAGAGCATAAACAACCAATAGAAACACATCATACTAGCTCCTAAATATTGAAAGGAATGAAAATTAAATTGTTTAAATACACACATATTTATGGTTTTAGTAGAACATCACATTCATGAAAATAATAAATTGAAATGAACTTTATAACATAGACTTACAAATAGAAATGTAAAACAAAATAACAACAATATCATATATTATATCTCCAAAGCTTGTCAATACAATGAATGGGCATATATATATATATATGTATATATATATATGTATATGTATATGTATATGTATATGTATATGTATATGTATATGTATATGTATATGTATATGTATATATACATATATATATATATATACATATATACATACATATATATACATATATACATATATATATATATGTATATATACATATATATATACATATATACATATACATATATGTATATACATATACATATATGTATATACATATACATATATGTATATACATATACATATATGTACATGTATATACATATATGTATATGTATATACATATATGTATATGTATATATACATATATATATATGTATATATATATATACATATATATGTATATATATACATATATATATATATATATATATATGTATATATACATATATATGTATATATACATATATATATATATGTATATGTATATATACATACATATATATATATATATATATATATGTATATATACATATATGTATATGCATACATATATATATATATATATATATATATGTAAAGAATATCAATCCTAAGTAAGAGATCAAGATAAGTGATCAATCATAACTAAGAGATCAAGCTAAATTATCAATTACAACTAAGAGATAACTATATGTAAAGCATAAAAATAACTACAAAAAACCACCATAATATCTAAGATATAAATATGTAATATCTCATAATTTATAAAATAAGATAAATGAATTATCTGCATATAAGTGGGTGAGAATAACTAAATAAAAAGAAAAATAAAGCATCTATGTGAACATGAGCTAAGGTAAACAACCTATTCTAACACTCCCCTCAAGTCAAGCTAGGGACCAAAAATAAAGTGGCATATCCATAGTATGATTCTTGGAAACAAAGCTTGATCAAGTACTCATGTACAGTATATCCATGAAGAAATGAAGAAATAAGATGTCCTAATGAACACCCCCAAGGATAACTTCCAACACCCTAAGCATGTCATGCAACTCAAAGTAATGAAGTGATGCAAAAGGCCTCATAAAGATGTCAGCAACTTGTTATTGAGTTAGAATATACTCCAAGCAAAGAATTCCATCCTAAATGTGTTGACGAATGAAGTGCATGTAAATCTCAATATGTTTGGTTTGTTAGTGCTAAAAAAGGTTGTAATAAATATGAATTACACTTTGGTTGTTACACTAAAGTATAGTAGGTAAATCTTGTATGAATCCAAACTCTATCAATAACTGATGAATTCAAAGAAATTGTTGACTCACTGTGATAGTTGCCCTATACTCTGCCTCTATAGATGCAAGTACAATAACTTGTTGCTTCTTGAAAGCCCAAACAACTAGAGAAGAACCAAGACAAAAAAGGTATATAGAAGTGGAACTCCTGCCATCAATAGAACCTATCTAATTTGAATTAGTATATCCAACCAAGTAGAACCTCTGGTGTAGTGTAACCCAAAATGGGAAGTGCCCTATATATATCATAAAATAATTTTGGTAGTTTTCTAGTGACTATCATGAGGAGCATGTGAAAATTGAGATATAATTCCAACTATAAAAGAAATAGTAGGGTGAATATGGGTCAAGTACCTGAGACTTCCAACTAGCTGTCTATACAATGTAGGATCATAAAGAGGAGTAGTGAAGGTGGAAGTAAGAGTGACCTCAAACTGGAAAGGAGAAGAACTTGGCTTGTAATAAGCCATGTTAAAATGCTAAAGAAGACCAAAGGTTTACTTTTTTCGACTCAAATAAATCCATGAATCTGACTGAGAAATCTATAAACCAATGAAAAAGGGCAAAAGATCAAGATTTGTCATATCAAATTATACTAAAAGAGCGTATTGAATAGCATAAATATAAGAAGAAGAGTTTCTTATAAGAAATAGATCATTAACATACAAAAATAGTATAACAATATCCTTTCCAACATATATATATATATATATATATATATATATATATATATATATATATATATATATATATGATAGGATTTGAATGGTAGTGAAAAAAGCTAGTACATAAAAGAAAATAATACATCCTCTCATACTAGGCTTGAAGAGCATGTTTGAGATCATAGAGAGACCTTCGTAGTCGATAAACAAGAGAGGCATCATGAACAAACCTATCAAGTTGATCCATGTATATTTTTTCTTGTAAATCATTATGTAATAAGGCACTCTTTACATCCATCTAGTACACTATCCAACCTTATGATGCAGCAAGAGAAAGTATGAGGCACACAAAATTCATCTTGACAACATGGGCCAAAGTCTCAGAGTAGTCAATACCTTTAAATTTTGAAAAACCCTTTGCTACAAAACATGCCTTATACTTGTTAATGGACCCATCAACTACATATTTGGTGCAGTATATCCACTTGCATCTAACCAAAGTTATTCCCTTAGGAAGATAGACCAAATCCCAAGTATGATTCTTCATCAAAGAATAATACTCATCTATCATCATATCATCTCACTCATGTATCCTATAAGCCTGTGAAAAAGACTGCGGATCCCCAAAAAATGCTTGACATAAAAATATAGAACCTATAGAATGTGCATGATGATGTCTAGTGGGTGGAAGATCATGTATGAAAGGTGTTTCCTCAAAACATATAATATGATCCCACTTAAGCATAGTGGGAATGAGATCCACATTTAATTCTACATCTATAACCTCCTCAGTGGCATCCTAAATTGGTTCCTCAAGGAAGGAATCCTCAAGATGAAGTGAAGAATCATCAATGGATGGGAAAAAATAAGAAGAATAAGACATGGAAGTAGATGAAGAATCATGAAAAGAGAAATGCTCATCAAATTGAACATGTGTTATAAAAATAACATCATCAGTATCAAGATATAAAATCTGATAAGCTCTCATATCCTCACAATACCCTACAAAGATCAAGTGTTTGATCTTCTGATCTAAGGTTTTCCATTTTTCTTTGGTACAAAAACCCAATCATGGCTCCTAAAAACATGAAAGAATGAGACATCGGGATTAGTTCCAGACTGAGCCTCCTCTGGAGTCAAATACTCAAGTGATCTATGTGCTATGTGATTATAAATGTATTTTGCATAATTAATTGCTTCTACCCAATATACAAGAGGTAAATCTCAAGAATGCATCATGTAACTAACAATCTCCTTTAAAGTTTGGTTCTTCATTTTTTATAGACCATTCTATTGTGGAGTATAAGTAATAAAATGTTGGTGAACAGTGACATGAGCCACCAAGAACTCAAAAAACTCTTTGCTAAATTATTTCCCCCCATTATCAATGCAAAGCTTCTTTATGCAACTAGAAGATTAATTCTCAGCTAAAGCATTGAAGACTTTAAAGTGTGAAAAAACTTCACTCTTGTACTTGAGAAAATAAACCCAAGTACACCTTAAGAAATTATTAATAAATATAATTGCATATTTATCTCCATTGAAAAAAAGAGTAAAAAAGCCATCAAGTCACTATGTACAAGCTCAAGTGGTCAATAAGCTCTCTTGGACATAATATTAGGAAATGGATCTTAGTATTGTTTCCTTAATGCACACCCGAGGCAAACTCCATCAAAACAAGAAACTCTAGGAAGACCATCAATCATACCATGAATGCTCAACTCCTTCATATATCTATAATTAATATGTCCAAATCTCTCATGCTAAAGCTTACTCTTAGAATAAGTATGAGAAACCAAACATGTCCCCATAGAATAAGTGTCATCAAAACCCTCTATGTGATATAGTCAAGAACTATGATCAACAAAAACTTGTGAAACAAGTGAATGAGGCTCCAACAAGGTTAAAATTTCATCCCCTTGGGGTGTGAAAGTCAGTGTCTTACCCTGATTAGAATGAAAAAATTTATAAACAAAAAATAAATGTGAAGTGATGTCAGGAACATATATTGCATCATTGATGCAGCCACTTGCAAGTTGTATGTCACATTTTCCCTTAATAGAAATAAAGGTAGAATATCCAACCTTAATTTTGGAAGTAGATCTCAAACTAAGAGATACAAAAGACTCTTTAGAAGAACTCATGTGATGAAAAGCATCAGAATCTATAACCCAATTTTCTATAATAAGTGATTGAGATCTCCCAACAACATTAATTGCTTTGCCATTCTCATTGGAACGAGGTGGAGTGGAGATAAAAATCTTGTGTTTTGTAATTGCATCCTTTAAGGATTGCATTCTATTCCAACACCTAATTCCAACATGACCGGTCCCCCCATAAAAGGAGCATGAAAGGCTAGACTTATTCTTAGATTTAGAAGACTCCTTGGGTTTAGATTTATTATCTTTAGGTTTAGTGGCACTTTGAGATGGAGGAGTGGTTTTGGGTTTTCTTTTTAATTTTACCTCGCCCTTAGGATGAGATTCTAATAAAGAATGTTGAGAGGTGGAAGACTCAATGTTAGTCAATTTAGATTCTTCTCCAGTAAGTCTTTCACAAAAAAACTCTAAATTAAGAATTTTAAATGTGGCATCTAAGGCATCCATGCTAGAGAAAAAGGTATAAGCAAAGATTTGGAATGGACTTTTTAACTTAGATAGAATTAGGTAAACAGATTCTCCATATTTTTTCTCTTTTCCACTCCTTTTAAACTATGTCAATAAGTGATTGAACTTAGTAATATAGTCCATAATAGATGAAAAATATTTAGGATTGTGAGAAGTGATCTCTACTTCAAGCTTCATGGCTCTCATGTGGTCCACCTCACCAAATAAATGCTTCAATTTTGCCCATATTTTGAAAAGAGAGTCACATCCTTCCAAATGAAATAAAATATTATCACTTACATAAATTTGTATTGGTGTTAAAATTTATCATATTTAATAGTGAACATTGGTTATGTTTCATTCATTAAGGCCCATAATCCTTTCTGTTTAATGCTTGTTTCCATTCTTGATCTCCATGTGTGGTAATTATGTGTTGTTAATGGCTCACACTGATCTAATGCAGAAGAAGAATCCATTCTAAAAAATCACCAAAGAGCGAAAAAATTCAAAAGGATACAAATATCAGCACTAAGACAATGCCCTAAAATATTTTGGCACTGTATATTTTAGTGTGTTTTACAAAATAAATGACATTTATAAATCAGGTATTAAAAATAGCACTTGATTTCAAGTTACCAATAAAAAGATATAGTTTATACAAGTTTTCTCATCATAAATAGGTCAAAAAATAAAAGTTTGTAATGAAAATATTAAATATGTGGAAAAAATAATTATTTTGAGAGATTATAAAAAAAATCAAGGGCTAAAGTTAAGCCCCCACTAGTAGGAATAAAAAATGAATCTCCCTCCACGTGACCATACCATATGACTAAGGGGATAAGTGTGGGGATGAGGGAGCCATCACTCTATGCTACATGTGGATCTATAAGGTGGACATGCCCGTGACTCAAAAAAATGTAGAACAGTTGCATAGATCCGTAATTTCAATGCACCTAAAATGTAGAATGCTACAGAAAAAGTGTTGTTTAAGAGAGAGAAAGCTACCTCCAAATCGCTCTGTATAAAAATACACAGAGACCTCCAAACAATATGAATAAACTTTGGATATATGAAATTAAATATGCCCTTACAGTGAATTCATAAATTAATGACTACAACACCTTAAATTTTTGACACCATGAAAGGAACGAAAATTGAATTGTTCCAAGCCACAAATATCTATGGTGTTAGTAGAAAATCACATCCATGAAAATAATAATGTGGAATCTATTTAATAGCATCGAATTATATATAGATATGTAAAATAAAAGAGCAAAAATATCATATACTATATCCCCTGATCTTGTCAAATACAATGAATGAGCCTTGCATATATAGACAAAGAAGATCAATCCTAATTAGGAAATCAAACTAAGTGATCAATCATAACTAAAAGATCAATCCAAGTGATCAATTGTAACTAAGAGATCAAGCTAAGAGATCAAACATAAAACTAAAAAATAAATATCCTTAAAAGATACAAATAACTATAAAACATCCCCATAATATCTAAGAGATAAATATGTAATATCTTATAATATCTAAAATAAGATAAACGAAATATCCACACATAAGTGGGTGGGAATAACTAAATAAAAGAAAAAATAAATCACCTAGGTGAACATGATCTAAGGTAAACAACATACTCTAACAAATATATGTGTTAGCAAAAAATGTTAAGTACATAACATATCAAGTACACTGCACAAGATATAAGTATGGATAGAGTCATATGTAAGTATATAAGCTCAAACATGATAATAGAAAATAATGATATAATGATATAACATGAGTGTATTAGGATCAAATAAATAGATGTCTTTGATGACCAAATGACATGAGTAGAGTAGGTCCAACATCTGAAAGTGCATAGATCACATGCCTGGGTATGCCTGTATCACACTCAAAATATGTGTGAAACATGTGTATATAAAAATAGATAATATGTTATCTACCAATATGGAATTAACAACATAGATGCCAAGGAACTAACAAAACATTTAAATGCTGATTTTTTTTTAGATTTTTGGATTTTTTTATTTTTTTGGGTATTTTTATAATATTCAAAAAGAAATTACTATCATATGATCTCAAGATGAGGATGAGAATCTATGAGGAACAAAAGATGTATAACATTTTTAGAATGAGATGTGTCATGTGTACATAATAGAAGTAGAAAGTGTATCATTATCTTGTGATAGGTTTGTACTTGGTATGTTTGATTTGTGTTTATCTACATTTGGTTTCTCATTTATTGATGATAGATTGAATCTATAGGTTCTAGGTCTTGTAAGTATGAATAGATTATGTGGTATGTTACTGAGTAGATCAGAACATATTTTCTTGAATTTTTCATCGAAAGATTGCTTGCCATCTATATGAGTAGTGAATTTGGCCTAATTTGAAGAAAGGATTTTAGTTTCCTCATTTGTAAGCACATTTGGAAAGTTAGACTTTTTAATTGTCTATTACTTTTTGACTTATTTTGTTAGAAATACCAGTTTAAATATTTGATGTGCCCATTATTTTTTTTGTGATTTTATTTTTTCTTTCTATGCTTTGTTCTTTGACTTGTTCTCATTTGTACGTTCTTGTCCTTTTACATTAGAAAAATGTATCTTTGAATTATTTGCATTAATTTTGCCAATATAACTCAAGCCTTGACAGTCATTTTGATCATATGTAAAAATAGGATGAGTGATGCCTTGGGAATGTTTTACCAATCCTTGACCATGATAACCAAAGTTTTGTAAATATTTATTTCCAAAACCATATTGTTTGGAAAACTGGGTATCACTATTGAGAGGTAAATTTGTATCTTTTTATTGATCTAATTTTTATTTTTGAACCTTTTCGTACTCTAAATTTGATATTTTCAACTATTTTTACTCTAATTTTTTCTTTGGTAACTACATTTGTTGTTTTGGTACCCATAATGTGAGTGGTTATATTGGTTGATGTATCAATGATATGATCACCACTACCTTTTTGACGTTGTATTTTGTTTTTTAATGTAAGACAATAATCTGTATGATGTCCATGCATTCTATGATATGTATAATAGTATATGGATCTCTTGATAGGATGTGGAAGAGGTAATTTGATTACTTTGTCTTGAATCATTTCTTTTAGGATTTCGCTTAGTAACCTTTGGTATAATACTTGAATCACTTATTTTAGATGTATCCTATTATAGTTTTTCATTTGGATACGAAACCTTGCTTGCTACAACATTGGTAGATGAAGATGCAAACACATGATTAACACTAGCATATTTTAGATTTTGCATGTATGTAATATGATTTTCCAATGATGTGAGCTTTGAAATATAAAAATAAATTTGATTTTGTAATGCTTATATCAACTTGTTCATAATGATGTTTTGATATTTTAGGGATTCATAACTATAAACCCTAGCTACCTCAAATTGAATATGCATACATATAACATCTACCTTACCCCTTGAAGGAGTGATAACATGGACTTGGTTAAAGGGATGGTAGATATCACCCTCCTTAGGGTTAAGAGGAAGAGGTTAAATATTATTTAAAAAAAAATTGGTAAAGAGAAGTTTGAGTTTTATCTTTATTAAGATTATTTTTTGGTTTTGTGGTTTTGATATTTCTAATAATATAGACATGACAACAAGAAATGACTATAATGAGATATTAGAAGAGAAAGTGTTCAACCTATATATCCATATTTATCACTATTTTTATGAAATAGAGGGTCTAGTTTTTTAAGTTTAAATACTGTAAAAACATAAGTCAAAATGTAGGAAAACAAGAAATCAGGAAACCCTAGGTCAATTAGGGTTTGGAAGCTAAAGGTTAAGTTGACCACAATGTGCCAAATGAAGAGAAAACAATACAAAGTGATTGACTGAGAAATTTTGGAATCTAAAACATATTATTTAGGAAAAACAATAAATGAGATGAACCCTTAAAAATAGGGAAAGAAAATTATAAAATATGGCTTGTAGGTCTAAATTTACTAAAAAAGTAAAATGCTAAATTTGAAAAATGCATTTAATATTTTAGAAAACAAAAAGAGGTTTTTGTCTATATCAACATAGTTATAAAAAACCTCTAAATAATTTTAAGTTTGATCTACTATGAATCAAAAATAGGCCAAATAATGTCAAATGTTTCATAAGAAAAACCTTAAAATATTTCAAATAAAGAATCAAAAGTTTTGTTAAAGAATTAATTTATTTTAGAGATATAAGAGAATTTTTTAATAAAATATTGTTTTTGATGAAACTCATAAATTAATTATAAAATAAGTACATTATTTACCTTGTATGTCAATATTTACTAAAAATAGTAAATTATAAAAATGGAAAGATACCTACCAAATTTTGGCAAACAAAAACAAGTTTTTGAGTATACCAACCTATGTATAAAATACATCTAAGGAATTTTAAAATTGATCTATTTTGAGGCCAAAATGAACCAATCAAGGAAGATTAAATCTGTAATCATATGACCACAAATTTTGGTAACAAGAGAAGGGAAAAACTCTAGAGTAAAGTTACAGATCTGAAAATCAATCATAGCAAGCTGAAACTTTAAGATATTGGAAACCCTATATCATGTTAGGTTTGCAAAGGAAGACTTAGAGGTCAGATTCACCAAATTTTTAACCCTAAATTGAGATGAATCAATATATTATTGGGTTAATAATATATAAATTAATAAGTATAAGGGTGATAAATAGATCTATAACAGGCCAATTAATTTTTTAACTCAAATAAACAATATTATGAATTTATAATACTGATATATGCTAGAAATAGAAAGTATAATTATTGATTGATATTGAAATAAATTAAAAATAAGAGTACTTATTATGTTTATTGGGTGCATAAATATTTGGTTGAAATAGGTTGGAAGCAAACGGGATCAAGATTCTGGAATAATTATCATATTCTAGAATTTTAAATTCTACAACCTCAGATGCTTATGCCAGATCTAGATGGTTGTGTTGACACTTCTACCTAACTTAGACACATGTGTCTAGTATATAATATCAATTGGATTTGAGTGAGACCACATAAATCCTTCTGAGTTTTATGTCTCCTTTATTCTAATATGTTCAGATCTCATGCATAAGTTATCACTTTATGTCAAATAATCAAACCCTAGCTTTTTCACACTTAGAGTGACTTTTAAAAAATTGGTTAGTGGGTACATAGTGTTGTGTTTCCCCAAGGACACCTCTATAAATGGGCATTATCTACATATCCAATACTTGAATAAGGCCTCAAAATTATGTATTTCTCTCCTATGCATTGGCTTGTGTCTCTATCAAAATACATGTGATAAGTAAGTACATAGAGTGACATAACTTGTAACTTGGCAAGTATGCTTCATGGAGTGTTCCTTCAGTACTTCATAATTATAGATGGGTTATCCATATGATTGATATTTAAATATGAGATAATATGAAATATTTTCTCACTTTAATGCTTGATTTTGGTAAGTTACCTTGTAAGTTGTTAAGTCTATGCTAGGTGAGCAATGAATAAGGGTTGATATTGTATATATACCAATCCATTTTATAAATATCTTGCATAAAATCACTTAGGTAGACCCTAGGGATATATTTAATTTGTAAATTTATTACTTTATATCATTAGACACTTAGTTGGGCATATGACACTAGTATCTATGTAGGCATCCAATTGGGACACAAGTGTCCAAGGAGCTGAAAAATAGGTACAAGTCCAAAACTTGTAGAGGATTTTAATAAGAAATTTAATAGCATTTTGAGTAGTAAATAAGTCCAATCCATATAAAAACATATGTTAGACTAAGAGATAAACAATAGGCACAAGAGATAGTGGATGTGAGCCTTTCGATAGCAGTAGTGTCTTAAAATTGAAGGGTATAGCCATGAGAAGTATTTGCCAAGTATACAAGACCAAGGTGTTATATAATTCATATTTAGTGTCTACACTTACAAAATATTTCATGATCATCACTTTCTAAATCTAAAGAAATAATGTCACTTTTTGGTTGTATTTCACTTTTATTTGCATCTTTTGATATTTTAAGAGAAAGGAAAAAAGTATTTTTGTTATTTCATGTTTATTTTTTATTTAATATAAATATAAAATATCGTAAACTATATAAACTAAAATGAGGTATAAATAGTAAATTTACAAGTGAAAGTATATACTTAGCTCAAACTATTCTTATTCTGACTATGTACATAGATAACTGATGTAAAATTGGTAGGAAAGATTTGTGAATCGTGTCGTGATTGAAAATAAAATCATGCAATGTACTAGGGTAAGGTTACATTAGGGAAACATGGGTACATTTTAACCTTATATTTTTTATTGTAGCCATGTATGTGTTGATCGTGTAGATTATTTCCCTATTTGAGTACTTGCATCTATCATAGGTGCATTTTTTACCATTTATGGGTGCTAAGTTGTCAAGCAGAAGTGCATGCAATAATAAAACCTTGGTTTGTGCATAGAAACCAAATGGAAATAAAATGCAAATAGGGTTCCTAGGTAAGTAAAATAACCAAGTTATCTTTAGAAAATCTTGTATAATTTGAGTGTTGTCTACATAGCCCAAAAGGGCTTCAAGTTGATGTAGTTATCCCACCTAGGTGTATGTGTGCAATAGTGGATTCAAGTCTAGATGTTATTTTTCCTATGAGTATCCTTTCCAAAAGAATTCTAATGATATATTATACATTAGAACATATAAATAAATCTGTAATTTAGCAGATATAAACTTTGTATAGATTTTTTGATAATAAAGATCCATTCTTAACTCCTAGTAGGACCCTTGCTTATATATAACTATTGAATTTAAATTGGGAGGCTTATTAGTGCATAAGATAGATGACTCAAAAATACCAATCATCATAAGATAAATTATTAACAATATAAAAACTTGAAACACTTTTGAAAGTCATGCTGAGGCAAATTCACATTCCCCAAATAGGGCCTTAGTGTAGCATTGTCCATGGAGTGTATCCTAGATCAAAATCCACAAAACATAAAGATAAAGACATAAAATGAGGTTGGGTATCCCCAAGGTAGATTTGAAGAGATGGAATATAAATATAAAATACATCAAAATTACAAACAAGAGAAGTCAGCTAGAGATTTTTAACTAGATATGATAATAAGCCCTTCGTTCATCATTAATATTCATAGTAAGCAAGACTGTAAAAATGTATATTTTAAAAGAGCCTGTGTCAAATTTGGGTGTTTAAAGTTAGATTTTATAATATTTTTTTCAACCTCCAAGGGAAGATAAATATTATAAAAATTTTGTATATCATTAACCATGTCTAGAGGAGAATTTGAGATATCATATGCATATACATCATTTATTTTTCGTAAAGAGAGAGGGACTAGCACACTTAATCGTATTATTTTCCATTTCTATGCAAAGTCTATTATTTTGTAGTTTATATTGATTAATAAGATGTAGTTCAATAGAAAACTTAAAAGGTAAACAAGGTGCACTAATTATTACTTCTTCATATTTTGATCCTTATGGGAGATTAAGGGAGAGAAGATATTCATTATCAAGCATGCTTTTTTTGTTCTGCTTTATGAAAAGAGGAATACAAGGGAGGAATGAGGGAGATTGGTTTTTAAAATCCTACATTATTATACTCACTTTCCTCTTCGATATATTCTTTACTAATTATACCAATAATCTTAATTTTCATATTCATAGTCATATCTATCATAATCCATATTCTTTATTAATTTAATAATCATAAGAAATTATATGTGTGACCATTAGTCATTCTTTATCATAAGCATAAGGTATATCATTGTTAGATAGGATTAAATCTAAAGGATGAACACCATTATACATTATATATCTAGAAGCCATTTTATATTTTTTAACCCATAATATAGTAAATATGACAAACACCAAGCTTACTAATATTAACAGTCAATCATATCACATAAATGTTTGGGGTAAAGGTAGTGCACAACAAAGTAGTGGTACTCCTTCACTGATTATTCATCAAGATAGATATTTTTAGAGTCGTAGGGCTTCTAATACATTTTCTCACCTATTTAATCACAAAACACATATTTCTAATTTTTTAATGTAAATAACCCAAAATTTTGGAACTTGTTGGATGATATATCATCCTTTTATTTACTAGGTAGTGTTTTTCATAGACATCTAATATGATTCACGTGGATATATTGTCCCTTTGGACAAGTTATGTCAAGTGAATCTTCACAACATATGCATAAAACTCTTAACTATGTACCGAATGCAAACCTTGTTTTCAATTATGTTGATTTATATCTTGATATTAATCCAAATCTTGCTAATCCCAATGCTCCATTAACTATTGTTCCTAAACCTTATACACCCATTCCTAATATACCTTCATCTTCAAGTAAGAAAGATGTTGGCAGACCTATGTTATAGCCTATGGTGGCACATATGCTTAAGAAGGTCAGGCTTAAAATTGATAATGATTGTGGAGGTATCAATTTTATTGAATTTCCTGATGCACCATTGGAGTTCACTGATTACCATATAGATAAGGGAGCACCATTAATAAATTTGGTTTTAGATAGTGATTCAAATTAAGTTTTTACAGTATGATATTTTAACTTGGTTGTTTATCTTTTTTTTTTGAGAGACTTGTTATGGTATTGTTTATTGATATTTTCAGTTTTGAACTTCCTCATAGTGAATTTATTACTCATAACCAATTACTATTTTTTATAACATTGCTTAGTTTTGTTGGTAGTTATTCATATGCTTGTTTAGTGGCCTTTGATGATTTTGATCAGTTTTGATAGTCAGTATTTAGTATGTTTATAAAGTGATATATGTTTGGATAGTTCATTTGTTTGGCATTTAATCATGTGATATCTATTTAGATAATGATTTATTACTTATGGATTATGATGTTATGTATTGTTTAGATAATTAAACATAATTATTTATTAAATATTTAATTTACATACACATGCAAATAATTATTTAAATGCTACTTGATAATTTTTGACAGCCCCAACTTGTTAGAAAATATTAAGTTGGTCTATAGTATTTTAATTCAATATCATAAACTTTATTCTAAAGTTGTAAAACATAAAGTCAAGTTATAAGTTTTATAACTTATAAATCAACTAATAATGAAGTAATTAACTTTTTAAAGTTTATTAACTTTACAACCATAACTAACTAAAGGTTGGTTACAACTTCAAAATATAACCACCTCTAATGAATTTATTTTATAAGGAGATCAAAGACACATAACAAGGGGAGAAAACACACGTCTTAAGATCGATTTTATTTACAAGCTTCATATATTTCTTCTCCATGCAAGCATATTTGAAATTAAATGACCACTTGCAGATAGGCCAAACAATATCTTCTCTGATGATGAAATAATCTACTTGAATAATGTAGGTATATCTAAATTTCTTGATTTTATTTATAACTTATTCTCTAAAATATTAAAGTATTTGATGTTTGCAGATATACAATCATATGCACATAAAATTATGTAATTTACCCAAATAATGATAAAAATATTATCTTTTGTGACAAATTATTAAACTATTGATTGCATAGTGATCTTCTATTGAGAGTTTTATTTGTAATTAGACTTACTTCAAAGTCATATAAGCATAAAATAATTTACTTTACCCAAATAATGATAAAAATATTATATTTTGTGACAGATTGTTAAATTATTGATTGTATAATGATCTTCTATTAAGAGTTTTATTTTTAATCAGACTTACTTCAAAGTTTTTTCAATAAAATTACTTTTTTGTACTCCTAAGTCGATTATTTTACACGATTTACACTCTTTTTTTTTACTTGGCTATTTATCTTAGTTTGTTCTACTTAATTATTTTAGATTTTTTTTAATTCAGATTAGTTTGATACTTTATTAATCTCATTTATTTCATTCTTCCTAGATATTGGTTTGTTGTATCTTAGTATTTAAGTTGTTTCTTTTAGTAATTTAAGTGGTTTTTCACCTTTAGTTATATATTTCCTTTATTCCTCATTTATTATAAGTTATTTTTTTGATTAGTTACTTTGTTTGATCTTTAGTTTTTGTTTAGTTTGTTAATTTATATCTTCATTTGGTTAATATTTATAGTCTATATCTTATTTAATTTAGTTATTATCTAAATATTAGATTCTTTTCTTCGTAGTTATTTGACTTATAGTTGGTTGTTGTTGGATTAATGTTAGTTTTTGTTACATTTCATTTTCATTTATTTTACATTTCTTTAGGATTTTTGCATTATTTTCTTTTAGTTTATTATACTCTTATTATGGTAAGACTGATACAAAGAGATACATTACTAAATTATAATGGAATATAAATATTTCCTTCAAAATACTACCTCTCTCATAGGCTTTACTCTGTTTGCTAAGTTAGATAATATTTATTTGATCTAATTCATAATAGTTTATATATTTTGAAAGAAGTAAATTGATTTTGTGAATAATGATGATGTTTAATCTGTTATGTATTAAGTAAAATTATCTCCAAAATTATTAAAAAACTCATCTATACATCTTAAGATCATTTTTTGTTCCATAGATCTCCTATGATTAAACTGGTTTGATTCCATCTTGACCTTCATGATAGGTGAAATAGTTGATTTTTTTACATGACATTTTTCACCACCAACAAATTTGGTGACTCCATTGGGAAGTTTGTAGAGATTATTTATTTATTTATTAATTTATTTCAAATCGGTCTTTCTTGTCCATGACCATTATTGGTCGCCCTCTTGTCATCTAACCTGAGTTTGATATTGTTGAAGATCAAGTAGATATTACTTTTAACTTTGTTCATTTTACCTGGTATAATAAAACTTATGATCTGCATCATATTCTTGAAGTTATAGCCAAAGAAGAATATCAAGCAATTTTTGAAATAGATTGATACACCACCTTAATACATAAAATTCAATTTCAAATTTAGCAGTGATATTGTCACATTCAATGAGAAAAAGAATAAACTTTGGTTGTTAATCCTCCATCTTGAACTCACTTTCTTTCTAAAACATTTCATTTTGATAATTTTCTTGTTCTTACTGATCCTAAAAATATGTAGAACTCGTTGAACCTAGTAGAATTATAGAGTCTGTTGAATCTTCTAATGGAAGAACAAGCCAAAGATAGAGTTAGGGATCTCATTTTTGATGTACAAAATGATAAATACTAAGCTAAAGTAACTAACAATTAAGCTGATTCTAATGTAGAAAATTAATGGCCAATAATATCCTTAGATTCATGAAAATTCAATCAATATCAGTAACCATCTTGAAAAGCTACCTTTACTTAAAAGACTTAATGTCCCAAAATTATCATAAAACCCTGGTGAGTCTTGGAAAGATTATATAGATGATTTTAGGTTGATCTTCATTACCCTTGGTATAACAAATGAAAAAGTTTATCTTACGTTATTTTTGTAAACTTTAGAAGGTAAAGCATACCAAGCTTTTATTAATATGTCTACCAAGGTCATTAATACATGGAAATATGTAGAAGATTGGTTAGAACTCTATTTTTTTAAGCCTAAATAAGATCTAAAATTAGTTAATAAATTTGAGTTACATCAAAAAATTCCACATGACATGAGACCATCCAAAAAATTATCATGATTATATTTATGCAATGCAATGCCTTTGAAATTAAAAATGGTTTTAAAGGATAAAGACATAACAAAATATGATGTTACAATTACTTTTTTACATTGAATATGAAAAGAACTTACAACATGTTGAATTTAAAAATTGACCTTATATTGATTTAATCTCTGATAATGCATAAATATTGAAAGAAAAACATAATCTTGGTAATGACCTGGTTATTTTAAATTGGTAATTGAATGACAAACCCTAATCCTCAAAATATTAATAATGAATAAAATATTCATCATTATCACATTTGTGAAATAGATCATGACCCTAATACATGTATAGTTGTTCATAAATTTAAAAGATCTATCCAAGGGAAATATAGTATTGTCATAATATGGTTGATAACATAAACATGTGTGGTTCTGATGAGTCTTTAGATGATATCAAGACCACTAATGTTTTATTTCATTGAAATAAGGTGAAGGGATTATAATTTTTCCCCAAAAGATAATACAAATACAACTATTAATCAAATGTATATTTCCAAGCTTTCCATCTAAGATAAAGGTAATGGTGTGCATAATATTACTACACAGATACTTCTATTATAAATCCTTAGCAACCCAACCCTTTATCTACTAGTTTTAACAATGTGCAATATCCTCCATATAAGCCCAAATTTTATACTCCTATATGTCATCCTAATGTTAGTGTATAATCTAGAGATTTAAATAGAGTTTGTGTTAAAGACAACTTTCCTTTGCCAAGCATAAATTAGATTTTAAAGTAGGTTGTAGGGTTTGAAATGATGTCACTTCTTGATAGATTTTTTGGTTATAATCATATATTTATAAATCAAGCAGATAGACACAAAACTATGTTTACTACACAAAGAGAAATGTTTGTTTTAACAAAACGCATTTTGGTTTAATGAATGTTGGTGTCATCTTTTAGAGAAATATGTAAGTATCTTTTGATGAACTAATTGGAATTAGCATTCAAGTCTACATTGATGATCTTACCATGCATTTAAATAAGATAAAGAAGCATATTGATCATATACATGAAATTTTCATTATATGGACAAAATATGGAATTTCTTTAAATCCCAAAAAATGAATTTTTGGAGTTATTGATAGAAAATTATTAGGTCATATTATTTTTAAAATGGAATTTTAATTGCTCCAAAACACATAAAAGCTATCAAAGATTTACCACCTCCTAAATACCAATATGGTCTTAGATATTTTCTGGTAAAATTAATTTTGTACATAAATTCATTTCTAATTTTGTAAATTTGATCTCTTACAGATTTTACTTAGGAAAAATTAGACTTATTTATGAAATGTGGGTTTAGATTCAACATTTAATGATCTAAAAATACCATTGCAAGTGATCATGTGCTTTAAAAATATGATCCAAACAAATCATTCATCTTATATGTTAATGAAACCAAAAAATCCATAGGTTATGTTATCACTCAACATGATCATGATCATGAGAAAAGACTTATTAGCTACATGAGTCAAGTTGTGAAAAGACATTGAGGTCATGTACCCAATGATTGAAAATTTTGGTCTCTCATTGATTTCTTATTTAAATAAATTCATATATTTTTTAATGGGAAATAAATTTATTTTTCTCTCCAACATATTTGTTTTGTCTTATCTTTTAAAACAACCAACCATTCAGGTTAGATTAGTGAAATAGATTTTTAAAATTCAAGAATTTGATCTTGAATTTGAAACTTTAAAAAATATCGAGGGAAATGAGTTAGCTAAACATTTAGTTTAAAATGTGACCTACATCATAAATATCTTAGTTATTTATGTTAATGAAATCTTCATGTTAAACCTCATTTCCAAACCATAAATATTGTTGATCTTTCAAAACAATTTAGTATAGGATTTAATATGCATGATTGGGATGGTTTATTTTTATAGGATGACTGGTATTACACCCTAATCTATTATTTTTAGAGTCAATATTTTTTTGATACATTAGATAAGTGACAAAGATGAGTACTTATTTTGCAAGCCTTAAAATTTATCTTGTTAAAAAAATTATTCTATAGAAATAAAAATGGTGTGTTATTACTTTGCTTAACCCATGAATAAATATAAAAAGTTTTGAGGAGTTGTCATGAACGTAACTTTTGTGGACACTATGCAATGAAAACTATTGCATATAAAATCTTGTCTATAGGATATTATTGGCATACGTTGTTTCAAGATTCATATAAGTTAGTAAAGTCATGCATGTCGTGTTAATTCTTCACTGTTAGAGATAGACTTCTAACTATGCTCTTGAACCTTATCATACTTGAGAAACCTTTCACTAAGTGGGGTATTGATTTTATTTTAGATATCCATCCTCCATATTCAGATAGCCATAGATACATTTTAACTACTAATAATTAATTTATTAAATGATTTGAAACTATAGCATCATGAAGTTTTGTTACTTCTAAAGTAATTTCATTTTTAAAAATCATTTTTTTCAATATTTAGTGTTCCTAATAAATATTTAAAGTTCTTAGGATGTTATTTGATCATTTCAAGTCATTCTTCAAAGTATTATCTTCAAGAAAATGGACAATCTGAATTTACTAACAAAAATTTGATTTCAATTATGAAAAAAATGGTTAAAGAAATCAACACATCAAAATATTTGAAACTTTATGGGCTAAAGGTACAATGGTTAAAGTTGCAATTAGTTATTATCCATTCATGTTATCTTATTTTTTTAAATCTACTCTACCTATTGAATTATAAATTGTTTCAGTTGGGATTTCCCTTTAATACCTAACAAAATATATTAGTGTTGTAGAACATAGACTTAATAACCTCTTAGCCCTTGATGAAATTAAAGCACCTGCTTTGAAAATTTTAAAAATAATTAAAGAGAAACTTAAGAATTTTTTGACAAGAAAGTTTCAAAAAATATTTTTAAGGTAGGTGACGTAGTGTTTTATTGGGATAAAGCTCATGAAGAACAAGAGAAATGTCATAAATTTGATTCACTCTAACTTCATCATAAATTTGATTCACTTTAACTTGGTCCTTAAAAGATAAATATTATTCTTGGTAAAAATGCATTTCATTTACACAATCTTGATGGTAATTGGCTGCATGATTTGGTTAACAGACATCACTTGAATCTATTCTTCACTTAGCTACATTTTCTTCTTTGTTCATTTTCTTTTGATTTAATGTTTCTCTCTCTTTTTTTTGTTGTTGTTGTTCTATGTTTGTTTTGTTATGCATTTGGATCTCTTATTATAACTTACAAGACATTCATCATTATAAAGGAGAAGACAAAGATTTTTGCCATATTGCTATAAGTATTTATTTACTAAATATTTGAATACTTTATTAAGCTTTTAATTAATCTTTTATAAGGAAATGAATATTTAATATTTCATTGTAATAAACATTACTTACTTCCATAATTTATATTATAAGCTAGTGCATTTATTTCTATACAGCGCAAACTTCTTTGTTTTAATCTTCATAATCTTCATGCCATGCTAGTTGATCAACCCATCTCTTAATTGTAAATTTTTTAAAGGGTTCATGCATAATTACTTGGAAAATGATTAGCTTTGATCTCATTTCTAAGTCTTCAAAATTCATAATTTTGATTACAACCTAATTTCACAAGCAAAACTAGCTAGCAAATTCATCAGTGTCATAATAAATTTTAGTGGCCCTCTTAAAAACTTGAAATTATCCAATTCTCATATATGATAGCTTGAGTCATAAAATTTAAAACTGATTAGTTGGGGCCAACTTGTCTACATTTATTCAACAATTATTTCTTCCATGTATATTTAATATGACATAATGTTGTGTTGATTGATTTCAAACATTGATAACATCAAAAAAATTGAATCAAACATGATAGAGCATCTGTGATCAAATTATCATAAAACCATGTCTATTCATAAAGATTATAAATAGTGTTTTCATAGCAATCACAAAAGTAAAATATTAAGGACTAATATAATTATAATTCATTTACATTTGATTGTAAAGAATCTTATCATAGGTTTCCCTTTGTTAATGGTTCTTTCATAAGTATACAATTTCATGTGTCAATTATACCCTTGATCTTTTGAACAAGCTTTGCAGTGCAAGTAAATTTGGTACTTTCATTGATGATATGGAATTGGCATGCAAATTAGTCTTTCAATATCAACATTGATAATAAGGTTATATTTATAATCATTTTTAATAAACTTGTAGGATAAGAGTTTGTTTGCTATACTTAAACAAGTTTTTATATAATTTTGAAGGTTGTTTTCTTGTGCCAGGATAACTTCTTAGTTTTCATTGCCTTAGTCAATGAATCCACAACATTTACATATATGTCCACCTTATCCAATAATATGTTATTATTTTCCACCATTTCCATTAAAAAATGGTATATTACATCTATGTGTTTTGATCAAAAATGACACATAGGGTTCTTTTCCAAATAGATTGTGCTTTGACTATCTTAATCTTTCCTAACCATTTATTGAGTGAAATATATAGTAGAATACGAATTTTAAATCCAAATTGATTCTTTTTCGCATGAGTAGCTGCCATGTACTTAGCCTATGTGGTAGTTATCACAACACTTGTCTACTATTTATTCATCCAACTTAAAATTCCACCAAACAAGTTAAACACATACACATTGGGAGATATATGGCAACCAATATCTCCCACCCAATTAGAATCCACAAAATACTGTAGAATCAATGTTTTACTTACACTTAGTGTACCCTAATAATAGATTACATAGCCATAACTCTCCCACAGATACTTGAGTATCCTCTTTACCACCATCCAATGCCCCTTAGTTGGATCGAACATACATTTGAACACTATTCATATTGCATGCACAATGTCAAGTCCTGTGCAGACCATTGTGTTTGTCAGGATCCCCACCATAATTGCATATAAAACCTAAACCATGCCCTCCAACTGATCTTATGTCTTGTGATGTTACATAGTAGATAGTTTTTAACCAACTAGAAAGGGTGTGCACATAGGCTTACCATACTACATCTTAAACCTCTCCAATATTGTTAGGAGGCCCCTTATCCAACGGTAGCACAATTGATTACTTATTTATGAGCAATTGAACACGGAAATTATACCAGAATGATTAAGAAACTAGAAACATGAGACAGCAAAGAATTTGAGAGACAATACACACAATTGTATTAGATAATACTAGAAGAAAATACAAATAAGGAAGATGCCACTTCTCCCTCCACCTCAAAGGCTTGCCACACCTCAAGACCTTCTTCCCTCTCTCTCTTGCTCAACACAAAACCAACTCTAAAACCTGAGTTACAATCCCTCCTTGAATGCTATAGCTGATCTCCTTGACCTTACACCTGTAGATCTCCTTGACCTTGCTTGCTTCAATGCTCTTACTTGATCAATATGATGATTACAATACATGCCTCATGGTTCTTTAAATAGAATCCCATGGTTACAAAAATAGACATCTAACTACTAAAATTAGACATACAGCTCGCGACTTAAAATAGTCCCTTAGCATGCAAACACTCGGTTTAACTAACTGACTATTCGTAAACAGCAGTTCTGGACCGCACAGGCCACCGACGCCGGTCCCTGCTTGTCTGGTTCTGCCGACGTCGGCTGACTCTCTGCCATCACCGGTCTCCTTCTCCACTACATCTGACTGACGTCGATCATACTGCCGACGCCGGTGGCTCTGGTTCTTTAGCATCCTTTTCATGTGTGTGCAAACAGTTGAAGCTTTTAGCTCCACACCTTAACAATCTCCCACTTGGAGATAAACAGCTGCAACTTGTACCTGTACCTGTACACCATCTATTTTGTTCCTTAGACCCTGTATCCCTCTTCAAAGTCACCCTTGAAGACCAACCACCACGCAAACCTGTGATGCTATACCTGTCACCTATGCCACAAGAACTTTGCTGCTCCCAAATTCTTCATGACATACTTCTGAACCAACTCTACCCTTAGCTCAGAAAACTCCCTGTATATGCAACCCTGCAAAAAGTAACACAATACAGTAACAGGATAATGTGGCTAATATTATCCAACCTGGTAAAGATAAAAAACAATGGTCAAACCTCCATTGTCCTGCAGCTAACTCAAGACCATATACCATAGCCTTCTATCTCAGATGTCCATCCACTCTCTTCTCTAAAATCGGAATCCATCCCTCTATATCCAGCTGACAACTCCACCAACAAGTACCTGTTTGGCTCTACTCCAAGGACTCACACTCTTCATCCATGTCAAGCTCCCACTGTATCTGGACTCTATCTGCATTGCTTCTTCACATCCTCCTGGTTCTTGACCATCAATAAGCAATATAAAGAAGGTGAACAACGAATATGAGGTTCACTTACCCTTTCCTGACCTCCACATGAGCGTTTGAGACTTGCTGTCTGCCCAATATCCGTTCCAGTGATCGATCTCGGCCAACTCCCAGTCTGCTCCCGACCGATGTCGGTTCCCTGCACTGACCCTGACTGCCAACGTCATTACCCCTGGCCGACGCCGGTGTCCCCTCTGCCGACGTCGGTCCTGATGACCGACGTCGAACTTATCCTGCCCGACCTATCGACCCTGTTGGTCTGCACAAGACCGAAGCCGGTGTCTGGATGACTGACATCGGTTCCAAGTAACCGACATCGATGCCTGTGTGTTCCCGTGAGTGATGAATTCTTCATTTGTGAGCTCTTCTTGGATCAAATCTCTATCCATGCTGCCCTGCTCAGATTTATTTGATGCCTGTAACTGTTCTCTAGCCTTCATCTCCTCCATAAACACTAAGACATCCCTGTTCTTGTCAAAAGCCTCAAATTTCCTTTTCCTGCAATGAATTCTATCCATGCCTTCTGAATTTGAACACATACCTTTTGAGTCAAGAACTTCCATTCCCTTCTTATTCATGTGACCCTACCTATTAGACCACATCTTCGAATCTGCACCAGAAGTGGGATCAGTAGTACAAGTAGATAGATAAAGAGTACCTACTTTCTTACCTCTTGCTAAAACAAGTGCTCCCTTGGTAACCTTCCAAGAATCTGCTGTGAGGGTTATTGTGCATCCCTCATCCCCCAACCTTCCTATAGAAATCAGACTCTGCTTCAGAATTGGAACATGCATGACCTCCTTCAACACCCATGTGTTGTCAATCTGCAATCTCAGCTGCACTTTCCCTTTGCCAACAATCTGACAAGGCGTACCATCCCCTAAATAGAGCACTCCAAAATCTCCCTGTTCATACTCATGAAACAAATCTCTGTTTGGGGATGCATAAAAAGATGAACCAGAATCTAATATCCATGATCCTACGTGACTATCCAAAGAAAGTATGAGAGCATCCTGTACCACAATATTTGCATCCTTTGCTTCTTCCATACCTGTATGTTGATTCTCTTTATCTCTCAACCAACACTCCTTCTTTGTATGTCCTTTCTTTCCACAATACCAGCAAGTAATACCTTTGGACTCGGATCTCCTTCCCGACCTTGATTTCCCTTGCTCAATCTTCTCCTTTTGCCTTCCTCTGCTTTCCGCAGTTAGAGCATTCCCTGATGATTCACCTGTGCTTCTCCTGCGTATTTCTTCATTCAAAATCGCACTCACAACATCATCAACCTTTAAGATTTTAGAAGCAAATGCAGAGTTACTTACTGCCATAACCATACCGTCCCAACTTTCAGGCAAAGAACATAAAATCAAGAGAGCCTTTACCTCATCATCAAAAACAATGTTGACTGAAGCTAATTGGTTTACCAAACCATGGAAATCACTGAGATGAGTATGTACCAAACCTCCTTCCTGCATTTGCAAAGTAAATAGCTGCTTCATAAGGTATACCTTATTAGAAGCCGAGGGCTTTTCGTATAAATTTGCCAAGGACTTTATCAACTCTTCCGTTGTTTTGCATTGTGATAAGCTGGAAATCACAGAAGCTCCAAGACTCAACCTTATGGAACCGAGAGCCTTCCGATCAAGAACACTCCATTCTTCATCCTTCATATCTGTGGGCTTGCATGCAACCCCACCCAATGGTAAGTACAGATCCTTCTGATACAGATAGTCCTCAATCTGCATCCTCCAGTGTTGATAATTCTTGCCGTTAAACTTATCCATTCGTAGCTTGCTTTCTTCTGCCATTGCTGAACTCCCACTCAATCAGAAAACCCTGTGAATGACTTGTAATCAAAAACAATAACCTGCTTCCTGCAAACCGTAGCTCTGATACCAACTGTTAGGAGGCCCCTTATCCAACGGTAGCATAATTGATTACTTATATATGAGCAATTGAACACGGAAATTATACCAGAATGATTAAGAAACTAGAAACATGAGACAGCAAAGAATTTGAGAGACAATACACATAATTGTATTAGATAATACTAGAAGAAAATACAAATAAGGAAGATGCCACTTCTCCCTCCACCTCAAAGGCTTGCCACACCTCAAGACCTTCTTCCCTCTCTCTCTTGCTCAACACAAAACCAACTCTAAAACCTGAGTTACAATCCCTCCTTGAATGCTATAGCTGATCTCCTTGACCTTACACCTGTAGATCTCCTTGACCTTGCTTGCTTCAATGCTCTTACTTGATCAATATGATGATTACAATACATGCCTCATGGTTCTTTAAATAGAATCCCATGGTTACAAAAATAGACATCTAACTACTAAAATTAGACATACAGCTCGCGACTTAAAATAGTCCCTTAGCATGCAAACACTCGGTTTAACTAACTGACTATTCGTAAACAGCAGTTCTGGACCGCACAGGCCACCGACGCCGGTCCGTGCTTGTCTGGTGCTGCCGACGTCGGCCGACTCTCTGCCGTCGCCAGTCTCCTTCTCCACTGCATCTGATCGACGTCAGTCATACTGCCGACGCCGGTGGCTCTGGTTCTTCAGCATCCTTTTCATGTGTGTGCAAACAGTTGAAGCTTTTAGCTCCACACCTTAACAAATATCATCTCAACATACTTTTTCTAGTCTAACTAGAGCTTCCTACTTGCACAATTTAGGTTGATTTCCATGCTCAAAATGAATCTCATAACACCAAGATATTTCACATTGAATTGCATAGATAGTTGAGATTTTACTTATTTGATCATTTTGGATCAACAATATGTCATCCATATAGAAAACTATGATGATATATTTATCATCCTCTTGGTTGTAGTATATGCAAGAATAATCTTTACTATGTAAAAGCCTAAGTCCAACCATACAGTTTTTAAACTTATGATTCCACATCCTTGGTGATTATTTCAAGCCATGTAAGGACTTCTTCAATATACAAACATAGTGCTCTTTTTACCGCTACATGAAGTGCAATTGGGTCGAATTTATATCATCATGTGATTTTTTCTAATGCTTGAAGGAAATTCTAATTCAAAGGTGGCACAAAAGCATGATGCAAATTGTGCCACCTTTTTGTAATAATTTTTTGGTTTAATCCATGTTGGGTGATTATATAACCCTTTCAAAGTGTTATTTTTAATTTTGAAGAGGAGAAAGAGACAAAGAGTGACAAGGAAAAATACCATCAGTGTGTCATTTTTTTTAGAAAATAAGGTATGCTTATTGTTTCCTTTTTTTACTTAAATATTACCAAATGACTTATTTAGTCTTATAATACATTATTGTTTATAATATTTGTTATTAAGTATAAATTAGGGTAAATAATTGAAATTTAAGAACTATATAAATTAATGAAAAGTGTGGTAAAATTGGCGAAATTAGATTTATATTTTAAAAATAAGTGTATATTTGTAAATAATTGGGTAAAATTAGAGTCAATTAGAAAAACGAGTGGCATGCTTGAAAAATGAGATGATTTAGTAAAAATATTGAGAAAATGGAGAAATTAGAAAAAAAAAATAGTGAAACTTGGAGAATTTAAAGTAAAATTAGGTTGAACTTAAGAAATTAGGGAAATTGGTGAGAAATAGGGGAAATTATAGAAAATAGGGAAATTAGAAAAATGAGTAAAGGCTGGGAAAATTAGAGTAAAATTAGACCAAGCTTGACAAAATTAGGTAACTTAATGATAAATAAGGAAAATTAGATAAATTGAAGTATGGGAAATGATAAAAAAGAGAGAAACTTAAGGAAATTACAGTAAAATTAAAGTAAAATTATGTCAAACTTGACAAAATTAGGTAAATTAATGACAAATATGGGAAAATATAGAAATTAAGAGAATTAGAGGAAATTGTAAAAATGAAGGAAATTAGAGTAAAATAGGTTAAAATTTGGTGAAATTTGATGAAATTAGGGATATTCATGATAAATAGGAAAAATTAAAAAAAAATGAGAAATTAGGGAAAATGATGAAAAATTATTGAAACTTGCAAAAATTATAGTAAAAATAGGGAAAACTTTACAAAAAAATATCCAAACTCAATGAAATTAGGTAAATTAGGGAGGGAGATGGGGGGAATTAGAAAAAGTTATATAAATTAGTGAAACTTGAGAAAATTAGAATAAAATTAGGTCAAACTTGACGACATTAATATATAAGTGAAAAATATGAGAAATTATAGAAATTGGGGGACTTAGAGGAAATTATAGAAATTTTGAGAAATTAGAGTAAATTAGGATCAAAATTAGACCAAACTTGACAAAACTAGGAAAATTAGTGTAAAATTAAGCCAAACTTGACAAAAGTATGCCAAACTTGACAAAATTAGGCCAAACTTGATGAAATTATGTCAAATTTACGAAATTGGGAAAATCAGTGACTAATAAGTGAAATTGGGGAAATTAGGGGAATTAGAAGAAATTATATAAATTAGAATAATATAATAAATGAGGATAAAAATAGAGTAAAACTAGACCAAATGTGATGGGATTAGGTAAATTAGTGACAAATAGAGAAAATTAAAGACATTAGGGGAATTGAAGGAAATTACAAAAATCATTGAACCTTGGGAAAATTATGAAAATTAAAATTAAATTAAGCTAAACTTGACATACTTAGGTAAATTAGTGACAAATAGGAGAAATCAGAGAAATTTGGATAACTAGAAGAAACTGCATAAATTAGGAAAATTAGAGTAAATTGAGGTAAATTAGAGTAAACTTAAACCAAACATGATGAAATTAGAGAAATAAGTGACAAATAGTGAAATTATAAAAATGAGTATATTACAAAAAATTAATAAAATTTAGCAAAATTATGTAAATTAGAATAAAATTGGGTTAAACTTGAAAAAAATTATGTCAGACTTGATAAAATTATGTTAAACTTATAAAATTAGGGAAATTAGTGGCAAATAAGAGAAATTGAGGAAATTAGAAAAAAATACAAAAAATAGTGAAACTTTTGGAAAATCATATAAATTAGACTAAAATTAGACCAAACATGATAAAATTAGGGAAAATGATAGAAATTATAGAAACTTGGGGAAATTAGAGTAAAAATAGGCCAAAAGTGATGGAATTTGGCCATACTTGATGAAAGTAGGTAAATTAGTGACAAATAAGGAAAATTAGAGAAAGTACATGAATTAGAGAAAATTACGGAAATTAGTGAAACTTGGAGAAGTTAGAGTAAAATCAAGGAAAAC